>JAJKFI010000021.1:174391-207782 GCA_029204185.1 Lerista edwardsae
GTGTGTGTGTGTGTGTGTGTGTGTGTGTGTGTGTGTGTGTGTGTGTGTGTGTGTGTGTGTGTGTGTGTGTGTGTGTTATTCTGGTCTTTTATATTTATATGGTACGTGCCTAATGTTTGCTACCTCAGCCTGCCTCTTCTAATCTTTGTCCACACCAACCCCTGCTTTTTATGCTTAGGCCATCATTCAACCTTACACAGTGCTGTTTCTCTTCCACTTTCTTCCAGAATTTCCAAAGATGCACATGAAGAAGAAGACATAGATGAAATCATTAAAGACATCATTGATGAAAAGAGCTTTGCAAAAAATCCTGTGGTAAGTAAAACCCCGAGAAAATGGTGGCGGTGGAGCAGCCAGCGCCTGTTGGGAGGAGAAAATGCACAAAAAGGGAGACTTGTGAGAGGGATTTCAGCATCTGGGTCTCTGAAGAATGGGGAGGTTTTCTTAAGAAGAAAAGAGCAGGTTTCAAAAGAACTGAAGATAAAAATAGTGAAGCAGCAAGGTTTGTCACAATCTGCCTTTGGAACTGCTGGAACTGCTCTAAAGACACCTTTTTAATTGGATGGGCAAAGGAACTGGACACCAAAGAAATTATTAGACTAGTAATAGTTGGGAGATACCTGGAGTTTGTCTTTGGTTCATGTAGCAATTGCATGTGTTCAGAATGAGTGGATTCTGCAGTTAATCATTAAGAACATCTGTATACTAGAAAGTAGTTCACAAGGCTCTGTGAGCGAGAAAGCGAGCGAGAGAGAGAGAGAGAGAGAGAGAGCATGTATAGTCCTGTTCTTTGGCATGACTTTTAGTTGGACAAGTGACCTACTCCATTTCTGCTGGACCTTTGCTTATCCATTATCTTTGGCAGGGTCCAACCAAACAATCACTTCCTTATGAGTGGGGTTGGTACAGCTGCCCTAAAGGAAATAGTCGTGAGACCACCTCTGAAGACAGTTCCCTTTGATTACCAAGTCAGAATCAGTTGGTTGGTTATGAATATTACCTTATTAGTAAGATGATCAAGAAGGTGGTAGTTGTGCAACTTTACTACTATTACTGCTGTTTCAGGCACTTGGAATAAAACTGATTATTTGGATGCATTTGAATCTGGTTTCAGCACAGAAACTACCTTGGTCACGCTCATGGTTGAGCTATGTCATGAGAAAGATTGGGGGAGTCCAGTGCTACTCATTGTCCTGGACCTCACCTTTCCTTTTGTCCATCCATTTTTTTTTCCTTTCATTTCAGGGCGGGTGCAACTCTTTGTACATAGAGCTGTCCCTCCACTGAAATGAACTGGTAAGTTCTTGCAGGTGGGCAAGGGAGCTATCTAAATACTGGATTAAGCTGGTGTGCCCCCCCCCCAGGTACCAGCCAGCTGTTGAAAGGGAACCTTTGGAACAGAGGAAGCTGCCTTAAACCGACTCAGGCCCTTGGTCCATCTAGCTCAATATTCTCCCCACTGACCAGCAGCAGCTTCTCCAGGTTTTCAAACTGGGGTCTCTCCCAGCCAAGGATTGAAGCAGACCTGCAGTATCAAAAGCTGGTGCTCTGCTTCTGGGACATACGGTCCTTTTTAGAAGCAGTGATACCATTCCATTGGTTGTTTTTCTCTCTCCTCTGCCTGTCTTTTCACTGGGGCAGGTTTCTGATCCTTATTATTAAAAAACAGTAACAGAATAGTTATACTACTGCGTCATGTTTACAGGTCTCCGTCTCCTCCTGTCTCTTTTAGAAACCATTTTCGAAATCACCCAATTCTGCATTTGAAAATAATAAGGCAAATAATATAACCTCCACTCAAGCCCGTGGTAAGAGGTAAGCAAAGATCTCACACATGAATAAGTGTCCTGATCATTGTGGCTAATGTGAAGCTTCAGAATTTGCTATATACAATGAAAACTCTTATGGTTGTTGCCTTTCTAAAACTATTCTTAAGGATTTCCATTTGAATTCTTGTAGATGTTGCCCGGTGTATCTTGGTGGAAGTACTGCGCCATATGGAGTCGGAACAAATATTTCACAGAGGTAATAAATAAATAAATAACATACTGCCAGTTGCATTATTAAACATTCATGTTTCTCACACTGTTAAAGGCCACTCCACATAGTCATCTCAACCTGTGGAAGCTGCATGAAGAAGGCAAGGCAAGGCAGCTGGGGGAAACTTAGAATCTGCAGAATTTAATTCAATTTTGACTTTTCGCACACCAAAGTAATTAATCTTTTGTGTAGTTTTGCAGATGTGCCTTAAGGTTAAATCCGTACAGGGATTTCACACTAGCTAAGTTGTTCCCACAACTACCATGAGCTAAGATATTTTAATGAAGTTGCCCAGATGTCTGTCTAAACTGGAGGTGTCAAACAGAAGTCCCACAGGCCAGATACAGCCTGCAGAAGCTCTCTATCTGGCAAGCATAAGAGTTGGGCTCTCCCAGAACCTCCATCAGCTGTTCTCAGCTGCTGTGCTGTGAAGTGACACATTGGTGCAGCCTGCACCCTGCTAGCTACACCATTGGTGACACTGTGTAGGAATATCCTAGAGCAGTGTTATTCAAACTGTGGGTCAGGACCCACTTGGTGGGTTGGGACCTGATGGCAGGTGGGCCGCAGAAAGCTGGGAGCAGCCATCTTGGAAACTGCAGACTTTACTCTTGTTATATTCCTTTTGTGAGTGTTAACTGTTTGAATTTTCAAGTGAGGGTTTTTTAAATTTTGTTTTTAGTTCAGTGCTTTTACATCATATTTTGTCCTCATCTTGCTTTCGGTCAGGGATGTTTCATGGTTGTGCAATTACTGCAGTCCAAAATGCCAATTTACATTTTAGGGGTGTCATTTTATTACATTACAATGACAGCACTTCCTGCTTGATGATGTCACTTCCTGTCACAACATCACTTCCAGGTTAATGGCATCACTTCCAGTGGGTCCCAGCACAAGTGCCATTCTAAAAAGTGGGTTCCGGTCTAAAAAGTTTGAATACCACTGTCCTAGAGTTCTTCTTGATTCTAATTCCTACATTTCTTGGATATAAATACAGCAGATGTTAATATATGATCATGACATAAACAATATTGGAGAGCCAAATATGCTTTCACTCGAAGGCAGCGGTTCCCAAAGGATTGGGACCCACGACGCCCCTGTGCACTGCGTTCACAGCACGTGCAATGAAGTAGTTGCCAGTCACTTATGGGTTCGGAGACACTGCACGGCACTTCAAACAGCAGTAAGGAGGTCAGGGCAGGCAGGCCTTTCCCAGCATGCAGTTTTTGCACACTGGAGCTCTTCCCCCCCCCCCCCACGCCAGGCCTTCCAACTGCTGTTTTGAGCAGCCTGATCTCCCTGCCAGGGCAACAGACACAATGCACAGGGCGTGCCAATGCCAGTTTGGAAACTGCTGTTCTGAGACTTTCAAATCTCCATGAAACTCACTGGGTGACTTTGGGCCCATCATCTGCTCTTAGCCTAACTTACCACACACTGAGAGGATAAACTGGAGTGGGGGAACCATGTATGTCTCACCTGAGCTCTTTGGAGGAACGATAACAAAAACATTGTGTTTGGGGGGGGGGAAATCCCAAGATTTCTAATACACCTGTGTATTTTACAAAATAAAATCTACACTATTTTATCCTGTTCCGTGTCTTAAATAAGTCAATGACCTTGACCCTTTCTTGCTTTGGACAGAACATGTGATCAGTTACGGTGTACTGGATGTGACTTCCATGTTTCGCATTTCAATGATTATCAATGGGATCAATCGTGTGACTATCTCTTTTTCAGGTATGTTTGTGGGTAATATTGGCCAGGAATAATTGATACATTCTGGTTTCCAGTTTACACCAAACCATTCTTTAGCTCAGGCGACATTGCATGTTTCCTAAGCTTCGTATATTTCAAACTAATTGAGAAAAGGAGATGACAAGAATGGTAGTATGTAGGCCTACATACTTTCTTTCAGTATGTAGATGAGTGAAGTATGGAGGATTAATAGCTTAGACTTCAGTCACAAGGCCTGAAGGGTGTTTGCTGTTCATTCCCTGAATAAGTATGGGGCCATTCAGTAGCATCAGTAAGGAAATGCTTTCAGAGTAACGTCTGTAACGAGGATATGGAGTTCTTCACTATCTCAGAACACGTCTCTCGTTTCTGTGAAGTGCAGTAATTATCTGATCTTTCTTTTCCTATCCATAAGTTGTTAGTTTGATAAATCTCTATATAATAACTGCAGTGTGGAATTGTAGAGGTTTTTTTATTTGCAAACAAAATACCCAATTAAAATGGAGCACTCTTGCTTGACAGGAATAACATGCCTGAATTCAGCAAGCTGAGAACAAAGATGCTGAAGAAGACGGGAACCCGGGCCTATGCTTGTCAGTGCAGTTGGAGATCAATAGATGAATTAACAGACCTCAGTATGGACCGGCAGCTCCGTTGGGTTTGTAGCAAACACATAGAATGACGTCATCTTGCTAGTTCAAGTGCCCATTTCTTTATTAGGACTGTCAGTTCACTGCTCAGCATTGGTCTGATGAATCTAAAGTGTTTTGCATACAATTAGATCTTGCTTTTCTACATACAAACAGAGCACTTTGCCTTGCCTGAACTGCCTTGTGAAGTAACCACAGCAGGTGGAAATGTGCACCCAGAGATGTGGCATGCGGTGGCCTAAGAGAGACAACGGCAATATTTTAGTTCCAGTGTTGGGAGCATTGCAGTGTTGATAGCGGTCCTTTTGAACTCTCCAATAGTAACCATGCAAGGGGAATGGAACTAGCCTGTGATCAAGAATACATTCTAAAAATCTAAATGAGAAGGAGATCCAAAGTAAAATCTGACCAATCTAATAATCTTTGGCTAGAACAGTATTTGTTTTTGTTTTATAGTGCCTCGTCCACTACTGCTTTCTGAGTAGGCATTTTCTGTATTCCAATGACACACAATGAAATAATGCAACCTTTTTTTGCTGCAGATTATTACTAACTTATAAGCAGAGGTGGGAGAAATGGGGGGGGGGACACAAAATTAAAACACATAGCACTGCTTTGTGCACTTTCATGTTTGTAAGAACAAAAAACCCCTAAAATCTGCAAAACACACACACATATTTTATTTTGTTTTAAATATTATTTAATGGGGGTGTCTGACTGACAGCGCAATCCTATACCCCCCCCCTTAGCGCTGGTGCTGCGCTCTTGCGCTGGCCAAACGCTGTCGCAAACATGCCGTAAAGCGCGTCCACATCAGCACTATGGCACTTGGCCGGTGCAAGCAGCAGCACCAACGCTCGGGCACCTCCACAACCATCGGCAGCGGCGGCTGTGCGCCAGTTGAGCGCCGCCGTAGCTCGGTCGGCACAGGACCTCCGCGAGGGCGTTCCAGAGGCGTAACTGGGGCGTAACTGGGCGGTGCAGCAGGCAGAGACGGCGGTTATGACGCATTTGTGATGCAGGACGGCTGTATTGCCATATCCTAATGCCGGTTCCCGGCCATAGTGGCCCCAATTCGGGCCACTCCCATGCATGGTCCTCTATGCCTGCTATTTTGCCGGCGCAGATCCAAGCAGGCCTATAGGGATGACTGGGGCTTACACGGGTGCAAGAGGAAAACCTCCCCCTGTCCTGCATATTGTTGCTGCTGCCACTGAATGGGCCTTTGGATATGGCCCTGCTATGTCAGCCTTACTAGGCCGGCATAAGGTAGGATTGCGCTCTGAGGCTGCATCTGCTGACAATATACCACCTATATCACTATTCTATACCTTTTAGTACATTTAATGTATCTAGTAAACTGTACCACCTAGTATTTTTTTTAAACAATTATAATGAAAATTTTGAATAAAAACACAATAATTTTGGAAAACACTGAAAGCTAGAGAAAAAAACCAACCCACTTCTTTTCTCCCACCTCTAGTTATAAAGCAGAAGAAAGTGAATCCTGGGAGAAGTCAGACTGAGCAAGGGGAATAGCAGCTAGTGGTTACTATGCCCACACCCCCTCCTGCTTCCCAGTTTCCCTTTAATAGACTAGCAGCTGAACAGGGGAAAAACCTTGGGGCAGCAATCCTGCTTAGCAACAGAGCTCCCTAGCCCACTGAGTAGGAAATCTGTCTGTCTAGATCCCAGGAGAGGGAAGACAGAACCGAATCCACATCTAGCACACGGCTGGAAATAATGGAGTTTCCAAAGAACAAGAATGGTGCAGGATAATTTTCCAGCAACTCCAAGACAGCTGAACCTGCACTGGAGCTTCTGGGGAACATCCCAGAAAATGGCCCCCAAATAAGGGAACAAATAGGCCGTGTTCTCCCTAGGCTGCATACCTGTGCAACACAAAACCAAGCTTTGCGCTCAAGGGAGGCTGAGCCTCACCTGAACATGGCCCCCCCACATACGAAAAGGCCCTGACAAAAAAAGAAGTAGCGTCTGGAAGCATTCTGAGGACCATATGCGGCCTCTCCAGCCCTTGGAACGCATTTTAAGACCTCCAAAAGGCCTTAGAAACAGACTTCCAGTTTTCCAAAAAACCCTGAAGTCCCTTTCCAAGGTCTTCCGAAGGTGTTCTGAGGGGCGGAGAGGTCATGTGCGTTAGGAAGACATTCCAGAAACATTAGAAGGTGTTCGGAGGGCCGGAGAGCACTTTCCAGTCCTTAGAATACCTCTGGACGTGACATAGAAGTCCTTGTCACCACACGCCCGTGTACTGCCAGGCAGCTATCAAAGGCCTCCACACAGTGCCGTGAAAAGTAAGAAGGAACACTGTTAACAGGGCGTTCATCAATAAGTCCCTAGTGAAGTTAATACTGTTTTGTAGCAATATTAATCATGTTAGCCTTGTGTGGAAGTCTGACGTTCACAGTTGGATCAAGAGCAATTTGCAATACTAGTCCAGGAAGGAAACTCTCAGTACAGCTCCAATGTTCTAACAAGTATCATTTCAAGCTGCAAATAATACTGCATTTATCTAGGAGCAAGCTACCCCACTGAAGAGAGGAGTACTTACTTCCAAATAAACAGCCAGAGAGGTGCGGGGCAGAATGTTTGGTCCCCTCCACACTATGTATTTCTTGAAAATGCTTTCACAATAGAGCCCACACATTTTTTTTCAATCATCTGTAATTTCTTTTCCAAGAATGGGGTGGACATAATATGCGGGGAGGCTTCTCCTCCCTTAGCTTAAAAATTGAGCTGCAAATGGTCACATGTTAAAAAATTAAGACATCTGTTCCAGTTGTCAAAAAGTTGGCTGCCATCCCATTCAGCTTCTCTGTTTGCATCCATGTATCAAAATGCTGAGTATAACCACAACGAAGGTGGACTTGACCTCCTGCCTATCCCATTTCGATCTTTAAAAAAATGGCATTGTCATGGAAAAGGGAGGAGTGAGTCCCAGGAGAAAGTGCTTAGAAGGCCAGTACCCCTTCCTTCTCCCCACTTTCCCTTTACTGGAGCAGCAACTGGTGGTAGTTTGTATCCACTGCCACCATCCCAGGCTGCAGAGATCATGTCAAGGGGGGGGGGAGCCTTTGCAAAAGAATGCTGAAACCCTGGAGTTCTTATAAATCAACTCTACAGGCAATCTGCAGGAGCATCCGCAGGGTGAAGAGACATCTCAAACCCAGGCAAGGCTCAACATGTAACTAGTTTATTAAAAGTCCAAAAGGGACAATAGAAGAACTAAACAACATGGGAAAAGAAAGATGGGTAGTAAAAGGAGACGTAGGCTGGTGCCTGAGCTCAAAAAGATTGATCAAATGAGTGCAGTAACTGTTAATGCCCAGTAGATGAAACCTCCACATATCTAGGTTAAACCCAGGGACATTGCAAACTAGCTGGAATAGCTCAGCAAACTAGGAAGAAATAATAAGAATTATGTCTTAGCATAGTCCTAGCTAGACCGTCTCTAACTCAGCAGACTAGGAAGGGAAAGAAATCATTCTTTAGCACAGCGGTTTTCAAACTTTCTTAGTTTGAAAAGCACTGTAAGTGCTTGAGGGAGAGGAGAGCAGGCAGCAGCACAATCCCCAGGATCTAAGTGCTGTCGTCCTGCGGGTGCAGGGAGTCTTCCGCAGGGCTCCCCAAGCCTCATAATATTTTTAAAAAACATTGGAACGGACTTCCACACCCCCAGGATAACAACACTTCGATCCTGGGGATCGCGCTGGTGCCTGCTCTCCTCTCTTTCCTTAATTGAATCTAGGTCGATTATCCCTACCTGAAGTTAATTACATTGCTCAAGGAAGCCCCAGTCCTTGCACTGGCCAGGGGTGGGGTGGGGCAGTTGGAAATGGGTGTCCCTCTCTGAGCTTCCAATCAGTGGGTCTCTTGTCAGCAACTCAGAACAACCCAGGCTGCCTGTGGGCTGATATATTATAGTGACTATATCTGTGACCTCACTTATCTGCTACTTTCCTCCTTATCTGTGCCTCTGTCCTCGTTATCCACTATGCAGAGACCTTCAGAATGGCACCTGCAACCAGTGCTGACCTCTTTAAAGTGGCTGGCAGAAGCATCTGCCGGCCATGTTTAAGGGTCTATGCTGGTCGCAGGTGCCAGTCTGAAGGCCCCTGCAGCCTCTGGAAGGTCTCTGCAGCATTCAGAGATCTTTTGGCACTTCCTGCTGCACTCTGCTGCCTTCCTGAGGGTCTCTGCTGGATTCTTCTGATGGCAGTTATGGTACCCCTTGCTCCCAACCCATTAATCCCATAGGATCAATTATTCATTATCTGTGACTTCACTATCCATGAGGATTTTCAGGAACCTAACTCCGACGGATAATGAGGATTGACTGCACTTTGTTTAGATGATGCCATCAAGCTACCTGAGTGGAGGAGTGGAACCCACCTGGTTCATTCCCTCCTTGACCTAGATGGACAGGGTACCTAATTCCAAAGCCCATGCTAATCTCAGTACTCCAGGCATGGAAGTATTTCCCCAGTCTACAAATACACATGGGGCTACAGAATAGCGTTTCAAACAAAGGCTGCCTACAAAGCATGCCCCGGCTGCTTTTTGGGCTGCTGAACTTGCACAGGAACTTCTGGGAAATTAAGTGTTCAAAAATACAGGAAAAATAGGAAACAAATAGGAGGAAAAACAGGGCATTCATTAAAGCCACATCATGACAGTTGTTGGGTTTCTCTGATTTAGGATTTTCTTTTCCTGAATGTAATTCTTGTTGATGTATTATTTTTGCGGTCTGATATGTAATACTACTCCAGTGATAGGTCACCATACTTTTTTCTGAAGCACTGGAAGTTTAAAAACTGCAGATTTGTTTAAATAATTATAGCACACCAGGAAGAAACAATGTAAGACAAACAGCAGCAAGTTGGGAAAACAATTGCTGCTAATTGCTGCATTGCGATTTCTAGCACATCACCTGAATGTAAATCCTGTTTATTTCAGTTGCTTTGATTTCAGATGTGCACTCTATTTTGAATCAGAGTATAAATAGTATTAATACGTTTCTTTAATGGAACATTGAAATAGAAAATCATGTGAAATGGACATATTTCTCTGTAATACTCAAGTCATTACAAGTCATTCATTACTAATTAAAAAGTATATTCTTGCATTTGCCTATATCTCATATTTGACTGCATGTTGCTTATTATCCCTGATCCTGTCTTTACAAACTTAGATATTGGTCTAATTTGCAGTTACTGAGCATATATGAAAACTTTTTGAGCACTTAGGAAAAAGTGCTACTTAAATATTCAGTTTAATTAAGGGCGGATGGATTGAAGAGAAATATTGGTTATTGATTTGTGGAGCACTGATGAATCTTGGCCAGATACACATTGTTAAGCCAATGGGATTGCCTCTGTGGACTGTTGGTCACATAGTGAACATTCCTGGAATATCTGTGAGAGCTAATGTAGTATGATAGCTGAAATGTAAACTAGAAAATCTTTGGTTCTCCAGTGTGCTCTCTATATCAAGGTCAGCCATAGATCATGGTTCTCTGACTTCAGGGAGATGGCCATAGAGCCACCCCTACCTCTGCCGCTCCCCCAGGACCTGGCTCAGGGGCCAGTGGTTCACCCCCAGGTAGCCATGCTACAGCTGGCTGCCTGGAAGTTGAGAGGAACAGACTGTCCTGACTAGGATACTTGGAGAAAGTTACGGCCGCATTGTTAGCTGGTTGGAGGCAGTCCACCACCAGGTGTACAGTTACACCTGGAAGGTCCTTCAGGACAGGTGCACACCACAAGCCATTGACCCAGAAAGGATCAAGGTGTCAAACCTATTCAAGTTCCTACAGGCTGGGCTAGAGAAGGGTCTCCCTTCTATGCCCATCTCCCTGAGGTCGGAGAACCATGATCTATGGCTGACCCTGATGTGGAGTCCACTGAGAAGGGGGATTCACAGGTAAGTTCAAATATCCCCATTCACTGTTGCAAGTTCACTCTGTAACCTTAGGCAAAACATTATTTTCCTAAAAGTGTGCTGCAGTTCTGTGGTTGGTAAAGTTCTAGCACTTTGAACACCACAGGCTGTAGGGTCTTAGTCAATTATTTGGTGTCAAGCCATCCGTTGACCTACGTAGTCTGTACAAAGGATACATTTACTTGGGCGCCAGCTGGGCCAGTGCAGAGGCCACGCTGGATCCTGACCCAGTACCAGCTAGCACAGGTAAGTGTGTGCTGGGCAGCATGGCGGGTGGGTGGGTGGGAGAGAGTGGCTAGGAGGAAGGGACATTTTTGGCTGGGGGAGGGCGTAAATTGGGGGATAGAGCCCGGGGAGCAGGATTTTCAACTAAAACCCAAAGTTTCTGTTTAAAAAAACTCCAGGGGGGCTTGCTGAGGCCTGTAGAGGCCACAGATAGCCTCTACGGGCCTCTGAAAGGCTCCAGATGTGACAGGAGAACATCTCTGATCACGTCCAGAACTGGGGACCTGGAGCTCAGGTGATGCTCAGCCTCCCCCAGCTGCACATCCCTGATAATGACATACATGTTGAAATTCCCCTGCTTAAATTAGGCAGGTCTAAACCTCTAAACTTCATGTGCTGCTGCTGGGATTTCCGACCAGAAGGTTGGGAGTTCAAGACTGTGCGACGGAGTGAGCTCCTTTTGCTTGTCCCAGCTCCTGCCATCCTAGCAGTTCGAAAGCACCTAAATGCAAGTAGATCAATAGGGACCACTTTGGTGGGAAGGTAACAGCGTTCCGTGTGCTATGGCGTATAGTCACGCCGGCCACATGACCATGGAAGCTTGTCCTCGGACAAAACGCTGGCTCTACAGCCATTGAAACAGAGATGAGCACCGCCCCCTACAGTCAGTCATGACTAGACCATTCGGTCATGGGGAAATCTTTATCTTTAAACCTCTAAACTTCCTGAATAGGATTCATAGCGAAACTGCTGTGAGCAATTTGGAGCTCATTGATACGTAACAGCTATGTATCAGTGTAATAAATGGAATATGTTGTTTTCATAGAGCATGGAATATGTTCTATTTTCAGGCTGTAGCTTTTTGAAATATTTAGGAAGTAAAGGTTTTGAGAAATCAGAACTCTGAAAGTAAAGAGAATATTCATGTTAAAACTGTAGAGGGCAGACTTACACTGACTTAGTTTGTTGCAAGTGTCTTGATTTATTAGAGGTTCTCCTTCTGCACTTCTTAAAAGGAAATGCACAGCTCACACTTCCAACCAGGCCCTCTGGTTCTAGTCTGAGTCATCTGAACAGAACATACCACAAACAAGAGTATTTGGTTTTATATAATCCAAATGTGTCAAACAAGAGCTCTTCCCTCCATATTTCTTATGGACCTCGGCTACTTTTTAAAGAAAAAACGTTAAGCTTAATGTAACACTCCTTTTTTTGTTAGTTCTTCATATTCATACAGAATAAAAGTATATATTTAAAAAGCTTAAGCAATTGGAGTTACAGGAGAAGACATACCTTACCCATTTACTAATTGTATGTGTGTGCATTACGGTATGCATATCCATCTCAGTTAACTTTCATGTGATTTACCTTTCATAATCAATGTGTATTCACATTTTGGATTTCTCTAATATATACAAATATATATTTGAGAGAGAGAGAGAGACGTTTGTATCCAAAGCAGACTGAAGAAACTACTGTGGGGATGGGGGCAAGAAAGATCCCTTCCTTGGATGTTATTCAATGCAAGTCAATATTACTGACCTAAGACTGGAAATGTTCTGCAGGAAATTATTAAAAGGAAAGTTTTCCATTTTAAGAATGTCATTTTTTTATCAAATGAATTTCACTTCTGAATTTCATTTGCACACATACAGTACATGTGAGTCAACACCATCGAACACAATGGTGTTCAAATTTCTTTTTTCAAGTGACTTGGTACAGGAAGTACATATTTTAAATTACACAAAAGCACTAGGGCCATTTATTTGTAAATGTCGGAAGGGCAGTGTAAATTAGAACCAAAAGGACCCAAAATGCCAACATGCTAAAATCAGATCCTAGTTGAAGAGGGATTGAAAAGTTTTTCAATTCAAAAATTTATGGAAAACCCGTTTTCAAGGCTGAAAATCAAAGATGAAAGCCACAATACAACCGGCCCTTACTTTACAATGGTAATCCATACTAGAAGCACCATTGTATTGTGAAAACGTAATGTGAACCCAATAATGTGTTGTTTTTTTTGCACAGTTTCAGGCCTTGGAAACTGAAGTTTCTGCTACAGAACTAAACTATTACTCTCTCTAAAAGGTGATTTAAAAAGTGCTTGATGCAATGTTTAGGGGGGATATGATACACAATGTTATAATCTTAAAACACAAATTACAAGGCTGTTTCTTTCCCTCAATACACACAGCTATGTTGCTAAACACCCTACTGTGAGATGAACCACTTCCATGACCAGAACTCTCCATTCCCAGAGGAAGGAATTTCCAGAGCTTCCATTCCTGGATTTCATTCCCAAGGGCACAAATGCTTGTTAGGATACTGCCCAAACTCAGCCTATTCCTTGCTGTTTTGATTTAAAACAAACTTGTAATTCTTACATGTTTTTCTGTAACAGATTGTAAAACAATACATGGAAACAAGTAAGAGAATGCATCATCAGGAAAGAAAATACAAAACAAACCCATTTTCACTTTAAAAGAAATCCATTCTAAATTGCTGCAGTCAAAGAAAAAAATGATGCACCTGATGATGATTAGTTATTGATTGGTCTATAAAAATAGATCACTGCTACTATCTTTATGTAGAGATTTTGAAGAGTTTGTGAACATCAGCTCATGCTATAAAGACTTTTTTTAATGGCTGCTCATCAAAATGGAATACCTGGCTATTATGTAAAAGTGTATACACTTAAAAGGTAAAGGTTTCCCCACGACCGAATGGTCTAGTCGTGACTGACTGTAGGGGGCGGTGCTCATCTCTGTTTCAAAGCCTGTAGAGCCGGCATTTTTGTCCGAGGACATGCTTCCATGGTCATGTGGCCGGCATGACTCCACGGAACGCCGTTACCTTCCCACCGAAGTGGTCCCTATTCATCTACTTCCATTTTAGGTGCTTTCGAACTGCTAGGTTGGCAGGAGCTGGGACAAGCAATGGGAGCTCACTCCGTCACGAACTCCCAACCTTGCGGTCGCAAGCCCAGCAACAGCAGATTAACTCGCTGCGCCACCACGTCCAGTACAGAATACAAGTATACACTTGGGAGACTGTAAAAACAGCAAAATATGCCACATGCATAGCTGGTCACTCAGCAAATAATACAGCAAAATGCTCTTCATTATGTGTAGGGTTCCTCTTAAATCAAAAGACAGTGGATCCTTGAAAACATCAATTAGATCCTTTCCATCTTTGCTCCATTCCTCATTTCTATGCCATCTTTCTGTTTTAAGCACAGGATGTTGTTCAGGGACAGGAATTGTAAAAAGCATTAGTACTTTGCCATAGGAGAAAAAAAAAACCTATGAGATCCATTATAATCCAGATGTGCAGGGAGTTACGTACATAAATCCCCATGCACGATGAGATTAGAATACATTTCCTGCATTAGAGTATGTTTTAAATAATACCCTCAGCTGACTATTAAAAATCAGCATGATATAGACAATTGCTCTGCCATTGGGGCAGAAATTGTATTTATCAAAAAATGGAAAGGACTGGAACACTCATTTGTACTCCACCAGTCCAGTCTGAAAAATGATGGGTCTTAGGTTGGAGTTACGAAGGCTGCTTCTTCAACCCAAATGAATGAACTAGATGTTCAAGAAAAATGATGAGCAAGGAAATGAATCCAAAATAACCCTATGGAATTAGTTTTGGTTTACATTAGAGTAACAGAGAATGGAATTTCATTTACAATCCCACAAACAGCAAAAAAAAAAATCTTTTCACTATATCTCCTATTTCAAGGGGATCTCACTCACTTTTGCAGATTGTGAACTGGACTTGCAGTCAAGACCAAAATAGATGGGACACCCACCCACACACACACACAAGTAAGCAAAGGAAGACCTTCCTCTTGTCCTATAATTCTATGAAGTTAATTAACACTACACAAGAACATAAGACAAGCCTTGCTGGATCAGGCCAAGGGCTCATCTAGTCCAGCTTCCTGTATCTCAAATGGTCCATCAGATGCCTCAGGGAGCACGCAAGATAACCAGATACTTACAGCGGTGGGATCTGGGAATAAGGAAACGGAACGCTGGGCAGGACTTATGCGTGATTGGCAGCCCGTCCATTCCGTTCCACGGCTGCCCTGGCCTCGGGGGGGCTGCCCCCGGTTGGCGCGCCCCACCGCTGCTCGCCCAGGCACCCGGCGCGCCCCCCCCACCCGTCCCCCCGGCGAGCAGCCCTCCCCCCCCGAGGCCAGGGCAGCCACGGAACGGAACGGACAGGCAGACAATCACACCTAAGTCCCGCCCAGTGTTCCGCTTCCTTATTCCCAGATCCCATCACTGGATACTTGTATCTGGCTGCCACTCCCCTGCATTCGGCATTCTAAGGTAGCTCATTACCCTTGCACAACCCGTAAGGAAGACACCAGACTGAGGTTGGAGGTTTAACTTTATTAAACACAAGTGTAAATCATAAAACCTATTGAACACCCGTCCCTCCCTCCCAGTCTTCCACTTTGAGATGCAAATATCAGTGAATGGTGTTTCGACCCTTTAGGCCAAATGAGGAAGGAAGATAGAGGAGTTTTTAGAGAAATCTCATTATTTGATCATTACCCTACCCACAATATTTTCATTGGCAAACAGCTTTCATGCTCTGGGGAAGCCAACAAACTGGATGCACTTAACAGGAATTTAAATGCAATTGAGGTTCAGGCTGCACAGCTGCCTTGTGGAAAAAGGTCACTGGTGTAACCTACAGTATAGGAGCAGCAAATGGTATCACTCCATTAATACATTGATATGGAGCTGTGTGAGTTATTATACCAGGGTCACTACTAAATGGAAGCTCTTGTCCTGCTGCAATTGCCCGGCTCATTGTGTTTAAATAAGTCTCAGGGCTTAATTTTTAAATGAAAAGGTAGTAGGACTCATGTCTGCTTGAAAATTAACCTCTGGACATGGAGCTTTTCTTCGTAATCCCAGAAACAGCTTCAATGACACGCATCCCTGTCTCGGCACAATTCTTCCTGGGAAGCAGGAAGAACCATATATGCTGCCCTGATTTCCTTGGAGGAAGTGTGGCATAAATTTCATAGAATGAATGAACGTGAAATGAAATTTTCCTATATTTTAAGCCTCATCACAACATCCTGGTGAGATAGGTTAGGCCGAGAGAAAGTGATTGGCCCAAGCTCACCCAAGAGTTGTCCAATGTACTAACTGCTACACTTTAGAAAGGCAGGGATCTACAATCATTAACAGCCCTATCCAACACTGACACAGCAATCCCATAGAGCCAACACTGTATCCAGCATTGAATCGGAGCAGGTGGGAGTAAGAAAACATTTAGCTGGCACAGAACTGAGTAGCCCCGACTAGGGCTTTCAGGCCCAGAACAGGGGGCAGTAGCATTCCTACAAGGGGGCAAAACACTAAGGATTGCAGGAGCCTGAGCTCCTGTGTAATGTGGCCCCTCCTCCTCGTCTATAGAGCCATTCGAGGCTCAAAGAGCAAATCCTCCAAGCAGCAAATGGCTGGGAGGCAGTGGGGAGGGGCTGTGTTACACAGGAGCTCAAGCTCCTGCAGCAGCATTTTGCTCCTCCTGTTGGAATGACACTGGAAGGGGGTTATGATCTGGCGGAGGCCTACTCCACAGCCCCCACCCCCTCGCTGCCCCCAGGACATGCATACCATTGGACTGTAAGGTTACAATAACAACTTTGACATAGGTAGACTTTTTAAAATAGTGTATAAAATGCTAAAAAAAAAAATTCCCCTCCAGGAGAGAGCAAGCACACACTATGGCACCATGTCCCTTTTCCAATATTCTCCGTTATCAGTATTTTCCGATGAAACAAAATGCAATTTGGCTGAGAAAAAAAATGCATGTCACATCAAGTTCCTGAGACTTTGCTGTTTGCACACAGGCCACTCCAGTCCAACACACCCAAAGTGAGCTATGCGCTGCAAAATGAGCTTATAACCACATGACTAAACTCATCTCAGCTCACTGTGATTTAGGCATCTGGGGAAGAAAAGCAAACCACAGCAGCAATCTCTGGCATGGTGACATGTTGACTCAGTGTGCTTCAAGCAGGCTCTGGCGATCAAGTTTCTAACCGTGCTTCTTTCCACCCTGCCCACCATGTGTACAAATTGCTGCTATTTTGTTGGTTTCTTTTTTAGTGGGAGACGGGAGGAGGCTCTATTACAGTAATCGCTTAAAATTGCTCCTTTCAATCAGGGACTCCGCTTATTTAAGCATCATAATTATACTCCAAAATCACACTTAATAACCAGGTTCTGGATTCTGTTAAACCCAGACTGTTGTTTGTACTTGTCAGACGTCTGCCTAGCAAAAACAAGAAATGATTAGAGCCAAAGGCATTCTTCTAGGAGCACTAACCGGCCAAACATAGCTACTACAACTAAGCTCCACTGAAATCAGCAGATATTATTAATCACAACAGCACAATCCGATGCATGATTACTTGGAAGTGATTGCCACTGTATTCAATGGGGCTTACTTCTGAATATGTTTAAGATTGTGGTTTCATGGTAATAGTGCTCATGATTCATGTTGCTGTGATATGCAGCCAAGTAGTATAGACCACAAGAAGAGTTGGTATGGATTATTGTGTGGTTAAGCACTGAAAACATGTAGGCAACATCATTCCAGGTTTTACTCTAAACTCACTAACCCACTACAGTTCTTTTTCTGCAAGATTCAATCACTCGTATGTGTCAAGGATTAATGGATACTCACCTCCATTCCAAAAGTAGCATCACTTTCCATTCGTGGCAGTGTTCTGTTGTCAAATTTGATCCCTTCTGTAGCTCTTCCCTTTCATCAGTAGATCTAGCCCTGACCTTTTATAAATTGTCAGCTGTTTTCCAGCCCTCCCCCATGATTTTGTGGCTGATGAGATTACTGTTGCAGATGCCCGACTTCCATCTGACTGCTGCAGCTCCATTGAGCAATACAGTCCAAATCCAGCTGTGTTTACCAGCACATAGGAATGGTCTTCTCCATCTTCACTGATCCATCCAAACAATGTGCATTGCACCTGGGCATGTATTCCTTCTCAGGTGTGTGTTACTGGATCTGTAGAACTGTGTTTGTATATTTACCTTCTCAGTCAGTACAGACATTTTGGTAGGTTTTTCTTGTCTTTGAAAATATGGAACAATAGTTTATAGGGATGTTAAGAATTCAAGCTGCATGTACAGGAATAAACGTACGTTAATTGCAAACATTCCAACTGTTTGGTACAAAACAGGAGTAAAGATAAAAGACAGAGTGGAAGTGTTGCACATACTCAAAATGCAACACTTGAGTACTACAATTCAACTTCTAAACCTTCAAATTCTGCTTTTGACAGTCAGCACTGAAAACATAGCCCTGCTTTACGCTGAATCAGTCCAAAGATTCATCTAATCCAGTATTGTCTGCTCTGACTGATGGAGGCTCTCAGTGGTCTTTTCCGAGTCCCAAGGATCCTTCCAGCTGAATCCGATGTAACGTATATATGCAATTGCCCTGGAAATTGTGAAGGGCAGCACACGAAGACATGTGATCAGGGGAACCATATGGACCCCGGGACAAATCAGGGAAAAACATATGACGCAAACAGATGGAGAAGCTGACAACTCTGTGTTTCTTAATTTGGGTTAAAGTGTGAATCCAAGATGCAGGAAATCTGCATACACATTCATATATACATTCTATGCAAGCTGTTTTGCATGTTATGATGCAAAGGAAAAGATTTCCATCCTTGTGGTCAGAGCCTTTCAAGTCCATGGGCAAAGGTTGCAGGGGCAGAATTCGAGATTGGGAGAACAGAGCCAAATGCGTTTGAGAAGATGCCAGAAAGCATTCAAGAAGCCTCAAGATTGTTACTTACTTCAAAACCATGCAAGGAAGAAAGCATAATCTCTGCAGCAGTGTTATTCAAACTGTGGATTGGGACCCACTTGGTGGGTCGCGACCTGATGTCAGATGGGTCACAGAAAGCTGCAGACCTTCCTCTTGCTCTACTCTATTTGTGAGTGGTAATAGTTTAAATTTTCAAGTGAAGGTTTTTAAAAAATATTTTGTTTTTAGTTCAGTGCTTTTACATAATATTTTGACCTAATCTTGCTTTGTCAGACTGTGCAACTGCTGCAGTCCAAAAATGCCAGTTTGCATTCATTTGATTATGTCACTTCCTGCTTGATGTCACTTCTGGCTATGACATCACTTCCGGTGGATCCCAACAAGTACCATTCTAAAAAAATGGATCCTATTCTAAAAAGTTTGAGAACCACTGCTCTACAGATTACTGAGGAATTCTGAAACTCAAGAGCTTCCTTTTCCACATTGGTTAACCTGCAAGGAAATGAAACCAATATCATTTTCTCCTGATTTGTACAGTCTTGCCCATTTAAGCTTTTTCCTTCAAATTGTTTTTGTTTTAAATTAATGGCTGAAAACAGAAGGAACCCTTATGTCTTTGGGCTGCAATTCATCCAGAAATACTCCTCATGTGCTGGATGATCTTGAATCAAGAAAACAAACTTTCCCACCCTTGCTGCACGACAGACTTCCTCCTGGTATTCAGCTAAGAAATTGTGGAACCTGCTGAAAAAAATCTGCCGTTCTGGACATGTAAAAACCCAGCTTGTGAATCATGTTAAACACTGACAAAGAGAAGTGAAAATGACTTGCTTCTCTGGCGCTCAGGAATGTGGCATATATTCAAAAATGCTTCAGGCCCACAAAGAAAAACAACTCTGACTTCAATGGGCCAGAAAGAAGCAACTTGTGACTATTCCCTAGATGGAAGGCAGCATTATTTAATTTTGAGTTGTGCTTCATTCAGTTCATTCCACTTCATACAATTTACTCTTTTAAAGCAACACACACACACACACACACACACACACACACACACGTTATCACCCAGTTAAAAAAAAAAATCTTAGTCCACCATATGAGTTTAGTTGATTGGTTGACTCACTGATATTTAAATACATTTTGTATGCAGATTAAAGTACTTCTAAAAAGGCATTTTAGGGCAAGCATGCACCATAGCAGGGACCATCTTAGAAGAGACATTCTTTCCTATGTGAGAGCAGGAATGCCTCTCATGAGGTTCTATGAATACTTGTATTGATGGTATTTTGTTCCTTAAAGCTACTGCCCAATGAATTGAGAGCAATTTTTCATAGTTCATTTTTTATTGATTAATCGAACTTTGTAGCTCTAATGGACACCCAGTTTGGGACCAAGAGTCAGTGTTATTTAGTTGATAATATCTACAAAATGCCAGGATTCTAAGTTGTGGAAGAAACTCTCTGCATTCAGTGCTTCTGAGTCCAGGCAAGCACTCAACCATACAGAAGGTTTAGGGGTCTGGCCACATGGCATGTAAGTGTGCATAGCTGGTCATGAGTAAGTACAAGAAGAATAATGTACAAAGAAGATGTTATCTTGCAGAACTGTTAGAGATTAATCTGATATTGCAGTGGTATTTAAACTTTTTAGACCGGGACCCACTTTTTAGAATGGCACTCATGTCGGGACCCACCAGAAGTGATGTCATTAACCTGGAAGGAAATGACATCAAGCTGGAAGTGCTGTCGTAACAAAATAAAATGACTCTCCTGAAATGTAAATTGGCATTCTTGGACTGCAGCAATTGTACAACCATGAAACAACCCTGACAGAAAGCAAGATTAGGACAAAATATTATGCTTTTATATTACGTAAAAGCACTAAAATAAAACTTTTTTTTAAAAAAAAGCCACTTTAAAATTAAAACTGTTAACACTCATAAAAAGAATAGAACAAGAGTAAGGTCTGCAGTTTCCAAGATGGCTGCTCCCAGCTTTCTGCGACCTACCCAACATCAGTTGTGACCCACCAAGTGGGTCCCAACCCAGTTTGAATAACACTGTGATAGTTTAATGGCAGCATGCCTAAGGGGGCTGAGCCCTCCCAGCAATCCCTGTATCATAATACATCTGCAGATTTTTTTTTTAAACCATATAGAAGACAAAATCTGCCATCTGGGACTATTATATTGGATGCTGTGTGTTTTGGGACACCCAAGATAAATATGCAGTAAAATAATACTGATGCAAAAGTAATGAGCAAGGAGTGGTTGACTTGACATCTCAACAAGTGTGCAAGCCAGCTCTAGTTTCTGCATTTTTTGCTCTGGAATACATTTTCATTTCAAAAAGCAGTCATTATGGTGGATTGAGAGAGAGGTGGGGGAAAGCAAGAAAATATGAGCCACCTTTTAAAAAAGCCAGGTTTCTGGTGCGATTGGAGGATTGTGATTGTGGGGGGAATCTGCCCAGTTTGAGAGAGATGATGATCAGTCTCAGCACTATGTTCTAATCAAGTAAATATGAACGCACTGAGATTCAAATTATTACAGTTAACTACTTCACTGCTGGCTAAGACTGCTATATGCCAAGACATATAGATGGAAATAAGACAGGCAACAATAACTGGGGATTGCCGCCTATGATGAAGGACAAGAGCAGCATGTGCTTGTACTAGGTTTTCTGCACCAGCTGGATGCTGGAAAAAGTACATTGCTTCAACAGGAAAGCTGTAACAGGATTTTCATACGTACAGGCATGCCCAGGTATCCACTGATTCAGTATCCACGGTTTGTTATCCATAGATACAGGGATACCTATTAAAAAGATAGGAAAACATTAGAAAATTTTTTTTAACCTTGTTGCACTGATGTTTCTCTATCCTTAAAAAGGCGTCCCAAGTATCCGCAGTTTCAGTTATCCACAGTGGGGTGTGGAACAGGACCCCAACGGATACCGGGGCATGCCTGTATTTGAAACTATGCCTGGCACACAGCACAAGAGATGGGGTCAGAGGATATCACAATCTTCCAATCGCACCAGAAACCTGGTTGGCACAATACAATGTCGAGATGGAGCACGTTAGTACGTCTTGACTGTGTGTAGGTAGGCAGTAGCCTAGCGCACATACAGGGTACTAATGGCACCTCATATAGAGCAACCACTGAATGGAGGACACTCTAGGTGCCAGCAAACCAGCTGTATGTGGAAAGAACTGTGTAGCTGACACAGTCTCCTCCTCCTGGCTTGGGCATTGTTATCCACTCCATTCCCAGATTTGTGTGGGGACAGGAAAGAGAAGTGCTTCTAGGGAGGGCTTGCTGTTTGCCTTCTCAGGGAGGTCAATATAGCGGGAGCTGAGTTGACATCAGATACAGGGGTGAAGGACTGTTGAAAGGTGGATGATTTCCATGTGAAAGTCTGCTCCTGCTGAGGCCACCAACAACATTCCTTGAAGACGTAACGGGTGAAAGGGCAGAACATAAAATTGGTGAAATAAAACTTGTATGTGTTTACTGTAAATAAAATTTCACCTGTTTTCAGCATTTTATGATAAATCTATGTGTACTGTAGTATGCTTGATAAAAAAAACTAAACCTAATCCATATTCTCTATTTTGGCACCAAGAGTGATTGGGGGACTGACTTGGACTGTGACTACAATGGGGTAAAAGGTTAAATCCTCCACCCCGTATCATGGTCCCATTGTAGTCCCCCAACCTGCAATTTCCGTTGGCATAAGCATGTCCAAGCGCCTCATTTAACACAATGTGTAGTTTGGACCTTTTGTTTGCTGTGCCTGGCATGGTTTTCATCACCCAGGCATGACAAGCTGAACTTGCCAAAATCCTCCCTCCTACATGACTATTAGAGGCAGAGAAGCACTGTCCTCCTTTGCTTCTCATCACCCTAACCAAGTTCAAAACTCAATCCAAGCGAGGATTTCAAATGGTAACTTGCTTTTCTATGAAGAAACTGTAATAGTCCATGAATGGGGAAAAGGAAACCTATGAAATCAACTCAGTTTCAAAGACTGGAAGTGATCCAACAACAACAAAAATTGCGGAGAAGGTCTGCAGTCATTAATGTTTACTACAGTCACTCCTTAAAACAAAAATCACAGATCTCCATTATTTGGAAACTTGTTCAAATAAGCATAACTTTACTTTTTTAAAAATCCAACTTCTTTGTTGAAGGATGATAGGTACCATAGCCCATAAAAAGTTTGGAAAACCAGAGGTAAGCATTTAAGAATCAGATACTGTATCTTAATGGTGAAGCAAGTGCTTTGGTCCCATGGTCAATCTCTAGCATCTCCAGGTAAGGCTTGGAAAGACCCTGGTCTCAAACACAGGAGAGCCACTGTGAGCCGATACATACAATACTGAGATACATAGGTCAGTGGATCGACTTAGTATAAGGCACCATCCTAAACTCCTCTGAAACAGGCAAGGGTTACATTGGCATTCTCCACCCTAATGTGCTGGCCATATCTTGTCTGCAAGCCATGAATCGGAGTCCAGTAGAGTAATGGTCTTAGCCCAAAAGTAGAATTTTCAGACAATCCAATACCAGATCTCTTGGGCTAAATAAGGGTTATATGTATAATTTTCTTGTTGTAGAAGGTAAATTATTCTCAACTGTTATATAGCAATGCATTATTATTTGGCGCTGAACTCTGCATAAGTTGGATGCACTCTATGCCCTTTGTCAGAAAGCAGGGTAGGACACACCTAGTCTGGATTAAATCAAGAATTCATCTGTGCTCTGCCTTCCCCTCTTTTCTTACACTTCAGTAGAGCAGACACATCTTTAACTGAAACTGTGTATGTATCAACATCTCTTTCATTTTCCTTGCCTTTTGAACTTCATCGTGGGAAAAAGTGATTCTTTAACTTTACAAATATTTTGTGGGGAATGGTACCTATACCTTCAACAAGGAAGTTGAATTTTTTAAAAGTTATGCTTATCTGAACAAATCTAGGGAAATCTATTATTTTTGTTTTAAGCAGTGACTGTAAAGACCATAATGACACAAATATTCATCTACCAATCTTTCAAATAACTTTCATGCATTAAAGTACACCCTCAACTACAGGCTCATATAACATTCACATTAGGGGAGGACTAACCAGCATTAACCAATTTACTGCCCATAGAAATCCAGCATATGGCAGAAAGCAGTTTTTCTTAATACTGGAATTAGAATAGGAGAGTACTTCCTGCAAACTGACCTAGTGTGCTTTGATTCAAAATGCCAAGTTATATATAACATTAAGGTCAGGACAGGTGCAAGCTTTAGGGTAATACTGTTATTGGGCCAGCAATTGTCTACACCCCATCTTGTTTTAAATAGCAGCATTAATAACACAAAAATAATCTCAACTAAACTACAAAGTTCTTGGGCACTATTTTTAGGGGAGTGCATGTTTACACCATTTCAAAAGAGAAACTTTTAGATCTATTCTGTTACATGCAGCTAAAAGTTCCTGGAAGCCTCTCTCTCCCCTCACCGCTTTTTACTCCTTCGAACAGTAAATTCAAGGGGTTGAATGTCTAAGTTTTGAAGCAAATCAGAATCATCTAACAATAAAGTTGTGGTTTCTATGTACTCAGGGGGTTCTCTGGGGTATGCAAGAGAAGCAAATGTAAAACAAACAGAATTTTTGTTAAACACACCACCACCAAAATGGTCTCATGAACTTCAGGACCTATAGAATGAGCCAGGCTGATTAGTTGATAAAAAAGAGACATGAGGAAAAAAAACACAGAGATTGAAAGAATCGACCTGCTCAAGCCCATAACAGTTTATAGTGAGTGACCTGGAGATTGGGAATGCAAGCCACAGGTATCCCTTCCTGCACTATACTAAGATGTTGCAAGAGCAAAAAGGGGACCTTTTCTCATTTCCACTTTCAAAACCATCCCCAGAGCTATACAACAACAAAATGCCCCTCTCCCAAATCTCCCCTTCCCCTAACCAGGAACTGCGGATATATTTATTTATTTGAAGAATTTATACCCCACCTTTCCCATGCAGAAGCAAGTGCCCAAGGCGGCTTACATGAGCAGGCTAATCTAAACCACCATTTTTTTCCAATGGGTTTTTTACAAATCTACAGTATTCTTGAGATCTGCCAATCCTCAGGCCCAGATGTTGCCTTCACAGTGTGGTTGTCTCCTTTGGCTGCCTGCCGTCAAGCCTCAGCAGGGAATCGCAAGTCAATATACTGCCAACATTTTGCTGCAGATCCCAGATGTTATATAGACTAATTCCCACCCACTCCCCTTCCTAGTTAATTCAGAATCTCTCTCCTGACACACACCTCTGAGGAACTGAATTCAAAAATTTACACTCCCAGACAGGACAACAGAACCAATTTTAATTAAGATCTGCATTTGCCACACTTTTACAAATGAGCAGATCCTTATTCCAGGCTTACTTTGGTATACAAACAGATCTTCTTACTACAGTTCAGTTTTATAGCATTTCATCATAGCTCATCTCGGCTGTATCAAAGATATTGCAGAAACGTTCTTGAAATCTGGCAATTAAAATTGCATAACTTATTCTAAGTGTAAGCACATGTATTTAATTTTCAGTCCTGTCTCAAATCATTCATGGTTTTCAAATCATTCTTACTCAGTTCTATAAATGCCTATTTCACTTTACTAAAAGAACTTTTGTTAACTTTCTATTAGGACCACAAGATCTCCCTCCTGAGTCATTTCAGCCAGATTAGATCCAACAGCATGCGTGTGAAAGTTTGCTTTAGTGTGTACACAGGTATTAAGACTCTAATAACCCTGCAGTTATATTATATATATTGCCATGCAAGAGACTGGACTGCTACCTATTGCCCAAGCCATAGGCAACCTACCTCTTGGAAAGAATTTAAAAAAGATGAACCTCTTGTTTTAATAACAGTCTTGAAAAATGCAATTTTGAACAAAAACTGTTCTAGCACAGAGTTGCACTTGCAGACATGTTCCTGTACGATGGCAGGTCTAAGTGTTAATCTGATATTTGTTCCATACTCCTTTAAGGCACACATTGGCAAAAGAATAGACAGCCTTGCTTACTTAAACACAACAGTCTTGTAGCACCTTAAACACAAACATATTTGTCAATATATATTTTTGTGAATTAGTGCCCCTTTGTTAGTGTGCAAATATTTAAGCAAAAAAAATGTGTTCGGCTTTAGGAGACAAGACTGTTGATTTTGCTGCAGATTAACACAGCTACTTCTTTGAAAGTTGCTTATTCAAAACCCTTTTCAGATTTACCAAGTGAAAGCAGTGCAGTCTGACAGACAAAATTACAAAACCATTTATTAAGCCCTTTTAAAAGTTTGACTAACACAAGACAAAAGTTTACTTTACACAATAAAATTCTAAGTAGGCCACAAAAGCAGTAACCTATTTTCACCACTCCTATGCCTAGGATTAATTTTCTCTTATACATCTCAATTTGGTAACAGCTTCAGGGATAAATTGCAACATAGCGTGAATTTCATTCATAGGTAACATTGGGATCAGCGTACATAGGCAGGCAAAGCCTGTTGCTAAATAGAGGATATGTTTTCTTGAAGGTAGAAAGTGCTGAAGCAGTTGTGCAATTAAAAAAATTGGGAAAATACAAGTATGACATTCTGTATCTGAATATGCAAAGTCTTTCCTGTAATGTAGGATAAGAACAAGGAAGATGAAATGTATCAAGCTGAATGCTTAGTTCATGGGAGTAATGGAAGATTTTCAAATTGTCAGACTACAGGAGCAATTGAGCAAAGCCACGGGGGCACCATCTTAAAGAAATCTGCTCAGGAAAACATGGGTACATATAAAGCCCTCTCTGGACTGCCAACAGAATTAATGCAGGATTCCCTTTCTAGCGTTGTTCAGGTATTTGGACATCAGCTGGAAAACTGTGGCTCTGAAAGGAATTATCTACCTGGCAATGTTTGCTGCGCAACCCCAAGCAAGCTCCACTAAATTGCTCAGCATCACCACATGGAGCATACCCATCATTTTATTTTTCCAACACTGACATCTGTGCAACAGCAGCCAGCTTACAGACTGGGAGACTAGTGCAAGTTGCATAACTGATTGTTTATTCAATAAATATAACCAAATTATTGCCAGAGGAGGCAAACAGTGCAGAAAACTGTCACTTTATAAACTGATATCTAGATACCATAATGTTTTTTGTACAAACAATATTCAACACTTTTTATAAAATCTCAGGTGCTACTGAATTCTGACACAATTCTGTCAGAGAGTATCTACATAAATGTATTAAGCGTACTACCATTATATAAAAATAGAGATATGTATTGGGGGTTTACAAAATTCCACAGAGCTAAATCTGATGTTCCTCTAAAAACGACACCATCATAGAAAAGCATGTCCTGATAAAAGTAAAAACTAAATACTTTATTGGAAACACTTTTTGCACTATCTGTCCTGGTTTTTAGATATTTAAAATGAAGTCTGCAGTTCATTTCTATCTCGAGGTAAGTTGTGTACAACAGGATGGACATTTTTACATTTTTTCTGGACGGCTGGTTGCGACATTTTCTCATTTCATTGTGCTTTTGAAACAGGTTCTAATTAGATAAAAATCTATTCCTAATGTTTACGAGGGTTAGTGAAATAACCGAGGAATTAACTTTCATAAATATCAAATCAAAAACATAACTGCAATACCATGATCTGAGACAATACAGTTCTCAATTACTAATACATGATAGCTATTACAATTTAAATTACCTCACACAATTTTGAAAGTAGCAAGACATTAAACCCATTTGAAAATGATTTATTACAGGCACCCAAGTCCTAAAGATTTTGCATGTTGTGGAAGCTCCACACCTATATGGAGATCACCCCACCCCACCCGGACTTCACAACATTGCTGAATTTGTCCTCGTGTAGCACATACGGGAAAACTAGTTTGTGCAAGGAATAATTGGACAACATGTTGTAGTGATGGACCCCACAGCATCTACTACTCAAACCCTAGTTATACAATAGCAATTATTTGTCAGTAGCACCAACTATTTCTCAATTTGTTGCATACAATTGCAGAGAGGATTCAATGGGTTAGTTTCTTTCTGCAACAGTGCAATATTACAAGGCACTGCTTGGTATATGAAATCTTGCATAAAGTTTCAAAAGTTGATGATGTTAATGCATTATGTTACAAAGGGTCTTAGTATAGCATCCATTTCAAAAATTGGTTAGAGATCCCTATTCAACTTGATAGAACTAACCAATAAACCAGATTTTCATGCAGGTTTAATATTCTCCCTGTTTGCATTAAAAGAAATAAAATATCGTTGTCAAAAACACAGGCGGATTGATAGTAGAAAATGAGAGAAATTGGTGCTTGGCTTTCTAATATTCCACCAAGAAAACAGACAGAGGTTGGGAGAGGAGATGACCAACTCATCCCGATACAAATCAAGTATACAAAGCTAGAAAATGATATGTTAACACAGTCTATCCCTGCAGAAAAGTGTAACAATGTGAAAATTGGGCGATTCAGAGGCACATATTGAGTTGAAGGTTTTTCAGGCGAATTTTATGGCTAGAGTAGACCTCTCAGCAGAGCCAAGAACTAGAGATTTCCTTGCACATCAACTCAGATTCAAAGGCCAACCGTTATATCAAGACATTCTCTTTCACTCTTTAGTCACTGCTGTCATCATCATCGTCATCATCCGACAGATCATTTAAAGGAGGCTTCGATGACTGACTATAAGAGTCCGATCTTGTGGGCTGACAAGTGGGCATCTCTCCTGTGGAAAGGAGGTCATAGCAGAAGTCGCAAATTCGCACAGGCTTGGAAGACTGACTGGGAAGAAGGAATCTCTTTTCAGAACAGGGGCCACATACAACAAAGCCACATTTCCGGCAATGGTGTCGACGATTGACAGGAGTAAATTTTGCTTTCTGGCAGCGCATGCATACAGTAGCTTCTGAGTCGGGTACCCAAACAGCTGCATGTTCATTACTAGGAGTCTTCCCACTTTTGGAAAGCAAGTCAGAAACACATTTATTTATGTGGTTCATCCATTCAGATTTTTCTGTGGCGGTGGCAGCATACACAGCAAAAGACTTAGTTGGAGTCTTGATAAGCCACCCATTCCGCAGATCTCCTTCATCCTGGATGGATTCAATAGTTACATTTTCCAACGGAATGATGTGTTGTTTGTTGTACTTCTTTTTCTGGATGACAATGTTACCATACACAAGAATATCATTGAATAAGAAGAACTGCCTCGCTTTTGGTTTTTTCCTACACAATTTTGTTAGGACTCCTTCGCCAATCAGGACACGGCCAGGAATAGTCAGAGGCTGACCTGCTGCTCCAAAGCAATTTTCCACTATGCTTATTCGCCTGGTGTTTGCTTCACTGTTTGCCAAGCGATCCACCATCTTTTCCTAGTATCCTAAAACAGAAATAAATATGGTTAAGATACTGCAACCATTTAGCAAATGGCTGTAAATTCAATATCACATCTGTCAATGCCTTTTTAGCAGCTTCTACATCAAAGCATTGAATTGCTTTTTAATCTTGGAACTTGCTAGGGGGTAGACTAGATTACCTCCAAGATTACATCCGACTCTGCTATTCTATGGCAAACTGACTGGAAAAAACTGAGCAATACAGATGAACATGATTACATAGCTCTGAAAAATTGTCAAGAAGCTTATCAAGCACTCTTACCAAAGGCAACTGACAGGTCCCACCATCCATCCTGCTAAACCATTTCAAACGTACTTCATGTCTACTCTTCCAACCTCCACCTCCATATAAGTCCCTTATACCAGCCCTAATAACTAAACAGAACCTCTATGTTCATAAACAATATATCTCTGATAGAAGGTACAAGTATAGCAATACCTCTGATAACCAGACACTGAGTGGCAAATCAGGACTTCCCTAGTTAGAATGAATCCCTGAACTCACCAGATGTTCTTAGGCAAGGCATCTCTTAGGCTCAGCACTCCAGTTGGAATATGAAGAATAACACCTAGCACACAGAGTTGTTGCAAGGACTACTTCAATACACGTGAAGTGCTTTAAACATTCAGAAGAACTACACAAATGCTAAATATTATTAAATGGAGGAATGTTGTTCCCTCATTGCATTCCCTCATACACTGCTTGACAGTATTCAGAGGCATCTGGCTGGCTATTGGTAGAAACAAAATGTTGGACTAGATGGGCCCCTTATCATAAGCAACTGCTATCCATGGTTTTTATGAGGAACATGGAGAATAATCCCATTTTTGAACTCGGAATCTGCGCAATGGAGCCAGGTCAGTGCCACACAAAAATGTTGTGCTTTAATTACTGTTTTGCTCTTTTCCCAAATTGGGGGGGCGGCGGCAATAGGCTGTGCACACTAAGCAACAAACTCTACTTCACACCCCAAATCAAACAAGTCTGGATACAGACTGTCACAGTAAAACCTCAAAATGTACCTCCTGTTAGCACCCACACATACAGAAGTAGTACCTGGAGCTACTTTTAATGTACTTTACCAAATTCCCACAATGATGCACCCATCACTAAACTATACTGTAAATCAGTGGTTCCCAAACTGTGGGCTAGGACTCGCCAGTGGGTCGCAAGCCAATTTCAGGTGGTTCACGAAGCACCTAGAGCAACCATATTGAAAATATGGGAAGATGGGTTGCTAGAAGGGGGAGAGCTGTGTGGTTATTTTGCTTGTGTCAAGGTTGTAAATAGGCTTTTTTCTTTCTGATTCACTCTGCTATTGGAAAATGGTTGGGAAATACCCCCGTTATTGCTGCATTCTCAGGAAAGCAGAAGGCTCTGTCATCGCAATGGCGGCACTTCCAGCCATGACATCACCTCTGGTGGGTCCCAGAAAGACTGCCATTCTAAAAAAGTGTGTCCCGGTGCTAAGAAGTTTGAGAACACTGCTGTAAATAATCTCAGAGGAATAGTGACTATTAGTATGTTCAATCTATTGAAATATATCAACACATTGATTATGAGTGAATGAGTTCTATTTTCTAAAACGTGAAGATACAAATTCTGCATTATCTGTTTCACACTTCCCAACAATTGCTAACAAAAAAGTCAAATTTTGTCTTTTGAATATTCTGTGTATCAAAGCAAAATGCACCTACAATGCCTTATAGAATGGATAACCTTATAATCAGGAGGCATGCTATGCTGCCAAGCTCTGCATCTGTCAAGACTTTACAGTAGTTAAAAGTGTTCCCATTCAAAAGGGAGTATTCCAATTACAAAATCCCTAAAATGATAAAGCAAGTCAGTTCTTCGGACTCGTTTGGCCCAGACAAGTTCAGAGGCTAATGCCTTCCGATATCATCTCCCATTAAATTAAGAAAAGGCTCCTAGATAATCATAAATAATATTCTGCTAGGGAATGTTCATAGCACAGCACAAGTGAATGCTGCCCACTTACAGCAATGTGGTCTCCCTCTTCAGATTCTTTGTCTGAAGATGTTATTTTAATAAAGTAGAGAGAATTAATAAAGCAACTCACCTCTGGCTGTCCAAATACAGAAATTACTCAAACACTGAAAGTGCCAAGCTATTTAATAATGGAGCTGATGAAACCTATTTCATAAGTATCCATAAAAATTCAAATTAAACTACAGGTACCACAAATTTTGTTTCTCAAATGTTTTTGCTATCAGACTAATTCAACTCCAGTTTATCTTATACAGTATTTTTGTCCATTAATTCATACAAAAAAGGGTGGTGTTTGCTTGTCAGTTAACCACAATCCAATATAGAATTACACCCACTAACAAACCAATCCTATACAACTTTACTCAGAAATACACAGTGAGGCTTGTTCTCTAGTAAATATGCTCACAATTTCACTCTAAAATGTAAATCAAAGAGTTTATTTTATGATGGATTGTGGCCAATATTCAATACTTTGGTCAAGACTTTCCAGTCCAGACAAGCAAGCAGCTGACTTGAGAACTAAGGGATATGGCTTATATTATATAAAAATCATGAGCTTAAGTTACTAAACAACTTAGAAAACTGAACTCATCTGCACTGCACACACAAGAGAGGAAAGCCTTTTAACCTTCTGTACTACATCCTTTTCCTAGAAATGTACTAGAAGGACAGAATGCCAAATGGAAACTTACCAATCAGCACATCCTCCAAACTTCTAGTATACTAAAAGGACATCCAGTATCCTTATACATTTGTTATATTTTCAACAATTGGATCTTCATTTAAAATACAGTTATTGAAACTATGCTTTCATCACTTTAAATATATGGAACATGCACTCATTAGTTTGAAGAGAGCCGACAAGCAAAGCAAACACTGTAGGTCACTTTCATTCCGACAAAACCAATCAGATATTCACTACCAATCGGATAGTCCTACCAATCAGAGATATTCACTCATCTACTGAATTCTGTCATCTGAGCTTTTTTTTAAAGTCCTCACAAGCCCAAGACAGATGGTTTCCTATCAACAACAATCTTGCATGTTTTTTTAAACCCTTTTAATGGACCCAAAGTAATCTTTGTTCAAGTAAAACAGAGTCTATACAACCTTCCTTCCAGATTATAAAATTCTTATATTCTTATTCTCCTACGGATTTGGTTCTATTACAGTAAAATAGATACTGAGGACAGTCCTGGCCCCCCAGTCTAGGTATACTACTACTACACATCCACTCAAAATATATACAGTAGGCTTTCCCTATCTGTGGGCTCTGCATCCATGGATTTCAGTATCCATGGATGCTGCGGCTGGGGGGACTCAGAAGACCTCTTAGAAGTGACTGGAAGTCCTTTCCAGTTTGTGCCAGTGACTTCCAGGTGTAACTGGAGATGTTCGAGGCCCTCCAGTCACAAATTTAATTATCCACATAATTCTGGATTCACAGAGAGTTATAGAACCGATCCCCTGTGGATACCAAGGGCCCACTCTACTGCACAGCAGTTCATGGTATGACCATATCTGAAATAGCCAACTATTTTGACTGACAATACATGGGTTGAGTTGACTGCTGAAAAATTATAGCTGGATGAAGGAGGCCAATTCTGCACTTCAGCTTGCGTTGCAAAAAAGTATACACTGTCCCACTGACTTATGGAAGTCTAAGATATGGACAGCTGTATCAGTGCTTTCATGAAGGTTCTCATGAAAAACAACATCAATAAGCAAGATGGCTAACTAAGCAGTACGTTGAAGACCATAACAGACACACTCAAAAGGACACAGCAGAAACTGTAATTCAATCCAGAACACGGAGACTGATAAAGTTCCCAGTTTAGTCAATAGAGGCACAGGCTTCAAGGCTAAAGAATCTAACCTGAACAATTTAAGAGACTTTTCACTTGACTTCTCCAAGGAGGCTACACACTCATCCAGAAAGGCTTAAGAATCTCATATTCATGTCCCTCTTCACCCCAGCAGTGTCTTTCTCGTGGCTGTTGCTGGTGGTGTTCTCCATTCTTTTAGATTGTGAGCCCTTTAGGGACAGGGGGCCATTTAACTTTAATGTTATTATTTACCTGTAAACCGCTTTGTGAACTCTGTGTTGAAAAGCGGTATATAAATACTAGTGATTGATTGATATTTATCCTTCACTGAACAAGAAGTGGGGGGAAGGGTTGACAGCACTACAGGTACACACAAATTAAACAGCTACAAAATTTTCTGACTCCCTTAACAAGCGAGATGGCTCCATCAACAGTGAACAAAATTCCATCAGAAAATAAAAACAATTTCATATTTATATTAAGCTGTGGTGGCCATTATTGCAATGTCATCTATGACCATAACGTCAAGGAAGAGTTGAAAAAATGTACTTCAACTTTTTCATGATTTCAGAGTATGGCTGAATGGTTAATTGTGATGTAATGTCATAAGCACAAGTTGCTGACATTACTATATATA
>JAJKFI010000021.1:208182-264527 GCA_029204185.1 Lerista edwardsae
TATATATATATATATATATAACATTTACTAAGACTGAAATCCAAACTCCGGGCCGGAGTAGGCAGGCTGAAAATATTCCCCTTTCCCCAGGTAGTGCACAGTGGCCCTAATGGGGCAACTAGGAGCTGTGCTGCTATATCGGCGGTGCAACTCCGAGGGGCAAATCAGGGCTGCCCAGGGACGGCGGTAAGGATCTGGCCCAAAGGCTGAATTCTGTCTCCATTCCCACTCTTCAGGCCAGGCTGCCCACGGGCCCACCCATTCCCTCCTCCCCATTCCATCTCCTAGAGTCCCTGTGTCAGCTTTACCTTTGAGCCTCCAGGCCCAGGAGCTGGGGCAGTGAGGCCAGTGCACATTAGTGCGCTGGCTTTTCTGCCTTAAAAATGGTGCAAAGGCACTTTATGGCGCATTGGCAACCCAACTGGACCAGCACAAGGGCCCAAGCCTGGGTTAGGATTGCGCTGTAAGACAGCAAGGACAATGGTGTTCTTAGCTAAGTGCTGTTTGTGTCTATGAAATGGCTTCGCAACAATTTTTTCCAAAGTGTACATCCAAACAATCTGAGGGAAAATAAATGCTTATGTGGACATACCAATATTCCATGAGCTTGCATTAAGACAAGCTTTTACTTTAAACACCACACCGACAATGCAATCCTATACTCAGAAATCTGGCTATATTCAATGGGTCAGGTGTTAGAAAATTGTGTTATTTACTACACTCATAAGTAAGTTCATTGTATTCAGGATCTCTTGGGCTGTAAACCTATCTTACCATAAAAACACACCTATCAATGGGGCATTCTAGAATATATGTGTACATGACTGTAAACTAAAAATTTTACCCACAAACTCTACTCACACATTTTAAATGTTTATAACCCAACATGACTTCCCTTACCTCAGAGCCTAGCCTTTGTCAGTGTTTTGTATTTGTAGCCAGAACCCCCGCACACACAAAATGCACCTACTCAACCCTTGTCATTCTCCACTCCCACTGCTCCTCCCCCTTTCTTCTTCCAGTCTTTCTTCTCCTCTCACTCAATAAACTAGATGCTCCTCAACACAGCCTAGCAGTTTGAAGTCACCCAACTGAGTCCCACAGGCAACACAAGGACCATTCTTTTCCCCCAGATTCTATTGTTTTCAATGTGCAGGAAGTAAAAGTGATTGGGGAACTTCACTCTCTGAAGTAAGAATACACTCTGAGTTTCGTCAATAATTTTATTAATGTTCTTGTCAGCCATGGTTTGACTTAACACTTAATTTCCCCAACACCTGTGTCATTCTTAAATACTTTTAACAACCTGCTTCTCATAATCTGGTCTCACTGTTGCCATAGGAATGCTGAGATTTCCTGGGAAGATTCCATCAACATCTTCCACAAGATTGCTCAGTAAAAATGACCTTACAACACACTCCTGTGTTATAACAAGCTCATGATTCTCAGATAGTGTAGCTAATGCTTGTAATGATTTTTTCCCCTTTTATTTTAACATGTCATGTCATGCAGCAGCCAAAGTTGTTTTAGTTAAGGTAAACTTTAAGTTAAGGTAAAGTTGTTTTAGTAGGGATGGCCAACTGGCACACTACAAACCTGAGCTGGCCCAAGAAGCAGTACCCGTTGCCTTACCAAATGTTACCAAAGATTATACATCTGTTTCACTCATGAAGCCTTACCAAAGGTTATACATCTGTTTCACTCATGAAGCCTTACCAAAGATTATACATCTGTTTCACTCATGAAGCAATATGTCTCCCCTATGAATTTCACATTCATTTGATTTCAGTATTCTTACGTACATTTAAAAATGGTAAAAAAACAGCTACCAAACTGCCCCCTTGGGCTTACCCAAATTTCCAATTTCACGTCAAATCTCCAATTTCAAGAAGACTTTCACGTATTTTCTTCTCCACAGCTAACAGCAGTTTTGGGGAAGGGAGATTAATTAAATCAGGAAATTGACATGGGGGGAAGTGTAAAACCCTCCCCACAGTCCAAATCCGATCAACACCCACAACTGCTTTGCCGCATTCCGGCCACAGAATTCCCAAATAGTCAAGCCCGGCCCTCAGATTCCTCACTAAATCAACAATCTCATACCATCAAAAGATATTCTCCACAGTGTTTATGCTCCTTTTATTGCTAGATTAACTGTTTTATACAGCCTGACCATCCACAATAGAGTTGAATTTTTCCAGTCACTTAGATTGGCATCTGGAGAAATAGAGAGGTCCTGAGAATATAGAAATTGGCCATTCTGTTTGGTATGCTACCAGGTCTCCTAAACCAACTGTCTAAGAGAATCTGGGAAGGTGGGGCTTGACAGGACTATAGCTACTGCAAGAAAGATCTAGTAAATGAAACAATCTGTGAACAGAGAAGGGACTCCTCTGCTTAGCTTTACTATGCTAAAACAAGTCTCACTTACTCAGGAGAAGGAGACTTAAGTAATAACCATAGCAGTCTATGTTGCACTGAAAATTTCTCAGGGGCATCAAGAAAAAACACATATTGCCTCTTACTGTTTCACATTTCCCTATAGAAACTCAAAAGTGGTTTTAAGAGTTACTAAAAAGGGAAATGCTACAGAATCATTCAGAACCTCCCAGTAATTTGCAAAACCATATTTGCAAAATCATATGGTCAGTCATCAGAAGTAACTCTGTAGAAGTGACTACATTGACATCATATCGTTAGTCATCAGAAGTAACTCTGTAGATGTAGTTGTAACTCTGTAGATACAACTCCACCACCTTGAGGCACAAGTGACACCCATGCATTATTGAAACCATGCTGCCTCTGGACATCCCAAATACAGCAGCATGCTCTCTTCACCCACCCTAATATTAACCTGTGCTAGCATGGTATAACGTTCACACTAAGTTTTCATCAGACTTCCTACTGAAGGACAAAAGCATCACTATCAACAGTGATTTGAACAGTTTAAACAGATTCATGAAAACAAATGATGACATTACTAAAAACACTAAATAAAGTCAATGTGTTCTCTTAATATAAAAAGTCCATCATCAGTTCAAATATTCTGGTAGGAAGCTACACAGTGAAGCAGTAATCAGAATAAAAATTAGGCTATTATATAGAAATAGAGTCCACTAGGTGAAGTTGTCCAAATACTCTACTTAGCCATAACAGCAACCCCACATACTGCTGAAACTTCTTATTTTATCCAACTACTATATCACTTTTGTTTAGTGGCCTCTCCCTATAGCATTTGCTGTATAGTAACGGTTTTATTCCATGATGGTGGCAAATTAGCTATCACAACTCAAGTATTTATTTGATTTTTATCCTGCTTTTCTCCAGAAGGCACTCAAAGCATCTAAAATATTTACAAATTATATCTCACTCTATTTGATTTGGTGTAACTGACATGTAAACAGTTATTGGTGCAGACTCAGAAGAGTATTACAGGATTGTCAGTCTATGCATGGCCCCCCCAACCAACCAAACTTCTAAGTTATACACTACCAAACTTGACATATTTAATAAAAACTCAAGTGTACTCTTAATTCAATGTATGAAACTCTAGTTATGCTAGGTGCATGTTTTCTTATAACTCCATGAAAGATATATCATGGAGAAACTTAGTATTGAGCAGCCTCAACACTAGAAAACGATGGATACACTTTATAAATTTAAGCACCTCTTTTAAAATGAAGGCAATTATCAATGCATTTGCTGGGTAACATGACATCAGCATTGCTTTGTAAATGGTTTGTTGACTTAAGAAAGAACTCAAAATCAAGCCCTCCTTAACAGAGGACAAGTTACATTTTTTAGTGTTGCATTAATCTAGGTCATCCTTTGAACCAAAAGTTAATCTGGGAAGCTTTAGAATATACATTATATACCACCCAGACAAATATTGTAGCCACCTTGATTACAAAACCTACATTCTCCAGCTATAACAAGCCTGCCCGCCCACCGTGGATATTTTTGTTCCAGAGGATTCTGAAAACCTTTTCTCACTGCCAGATAAAGAAGCTAAATTATAGCCACTTTTATGCTTCCAAAAAAGAGACAAAACAGCTTCCATACAGAACACCAAAGAAGGGGCATGACTGTTCAGACATTCTCAGAAAGAACTGTTGCATTATTTGAAAGATACTTGTACCTCACTTTTTAAAAGAAAAAAGCTGCCCTATTCTTTGTTGTTGTTCCAGTACCAGTTTTGGATTAATGCCACTTTTCCACATATTTGCAGCAGACTGCACACATTCAACTATGCACAAAGATCTCCATATATATACACCTGCATCACATGATTGATTCTAGGTGAGGTGAATGAATAATAGGATGAATTCATTCTGGTAGAATGAATTAAGCAAGGGAAAGAGTTCAAAATGTCTGTGAAGCTGCTTTTAAAAGATACAAAGGGTCCAAAGTTGTTCCTCCTGTACTATGCTATACTTAAATTCTTAATGTACATTGAAAAGAGACTCTCTTGCTCTACCTTAAATTATTTTGGAGCTTTTCTGACCAGATGCATCTAGAATGGAAATTGCTACTATAGATTTGATTCAATTAGCTACATTCGAATGTGCACTGGGGTCAAGAACTCGAATCTATTAAATCTACCTAAATGACCTGGTGTTTGGCCATCTAGGATTTGTGATGTCACTCTTCTCCCCTTGAAAAGCTGAAACTACAGCCTGACTCAGGAAGCTTTGCCATTGTTCACTGATCACTTGAAGGGCACACCTTACTTGTACAAGTGACACAATTATCTGACCTAGACATAAGCTAAATCTACATTAGGATTGCTAATCCTCACATAAGTGCGTGCATTTGGAAGATTAACTAAGTCTATCACATACGAATATTCAGACACTTCAAAAGAGAGGTTCAATCCAAGTTCAATCATTCAGTGCTATAATGGAATGTGGTTATTCACAATTCTTTAAGTCATCATCAATTTATTTAGGAAATGAAATTTGATGCAGTCCCACATAAACCAACTCCACTATGTGCAACTGCATAGATCCTATGAAGAATACAGATGTACAAAAAAAAAGCAGTGACAGGCATGCTGAAGACTAGGCTTAAGACACTAAATCTTTGGAAAATGATGCCAAACACAGCTGGGGACAGAGAAATGTTTGTTGTAAGTGGGCACAATATGGCCTTTATGTATGTATAGACCACCCACCAACAGTGTGTTCTGTTGTGAAATAAAGAATATACATAGCATACAAAATGTATATTTCATCTCACATTATGGCTTATGCTGAAGTTCAGCTTTGTTCATATTTTAACACCTTTCCCTTCAAAACCAGCCAGAATAAGGATACCATCACCCAACTAAGAATCACTTTAGAAAATAAATGTAGCCAATCTTTAATTGTGTATGCTTCCTCCATACAAGTCTACAAACAAACCATTGATGCTTCAAGTTTGTGACTCCTTTCTCTCCAGCTATACAAGCATTACCTCTTCCCCGCCTGCCCCCCCCCAAAAGTAGGCAATTTATTAGCTTTAATGATCAAGCAATGTCTAGAACATCTCGATTTGGGGTTAAAAAAATTAATGTAGTTAACATGCTCAACACTGTTACGGGGGCAAAGGCCAACCCAAACTGAGCCACCACAAATCACATTATTTTTAACCATAATAGCTGAATGGAGCCTTCATATTAAATATACCTCTGAGCAGCAGCTAGCCCATTGTTTCATGTCCTGCTTGTGGTTTCCCCCAGATGAGTCAGAGTCATCTGACTGGCCAGTGAACAGGTTTCTAGGTTAGATGGACCCTTGGCAGGGCTCTCATGTTAGTACTGCACTTAGAAGCAAAAACACCGAATTGTTATTAAGAAAATTTGTCAGATTACCCCTCAAACAGCCACTACAGACTTGCATACATTATAAGTAGGTCTCTGCAACAGCTTACAAGTTTCATCAGTCTTTTCAGTTGACTAACAGCAGCTAGAGTCAGAATTTCTTCCTCTTTTAAGGAAGGGGGTATTTAGTTCAACAAGGTCCAGGAGGGTGCCTGCATGGCTGACAAACAAAGTTAGAGAAGCTGTAAAGAGCAAAGAAGCTTCTTTCCATAAATGGAAGTCTTGCCCCAGTGAGGAGAATAAAAAACAACATGAACTCTGGCAAAAGACAAGTAAGAAGGTGATACGGGAGGCCAAGAAAGAGTTTGATTAATGCATGGCTAGCTACATAAAAGGGAATAATAAAAGCTTCTTCAAGTATGTTAGAAGCAGGAAACCTACCAGAGAGGCGGATGGACCATCCCTCGCTGGATGGTGAGGGAGGGAAAGAGGAGATAAAAGGGGACTTGGAGATCGCAGAGAAGTTAAATGAATTCTTTGCGTCCGTCTTCACAGCGGAAGAACTTGGGCAGATACCGCAGCCCGAATAGCCCCTTCTAACTAAAGAATTAAATCAGATAATGGTTAATAAAGAAGATGTTTTAGATCAAATTGATAAACTACATATAAATAAGTCACCAGGCCCAGATGGTATACACCCAAGAGTTATTAAGGAACTAAAGAACGAAGTTGCTGACCTCTTAACTAGAGTATGCAACTTGTCCCTTCAAACAGCCACTGTGCCAGAGGATTGGAGGATAGCCAATGTCACGCCAATCTTTAAGAAAGTGAGAAGGGGGGAACCTGGAAACTACAGGCCAGTCAGCCTAACGTTTGTTCCAGGTAAGATGATGGAAAGCCTCATCAAAGATAAAATCCTAAAACAGAGGAACAAGTACTGCTGAAGGAAAGTCAGCATGGCTTCTGTAAGGGTAAGTCTTGCCTCACGATCCTGTTGGAATTCTTTGAAAAGGTTAACAGGCACATGGGTGTGGGTGAACCTGTGGATATCATATACCTGGATTTTCAGAAGGCGTTTGACATGGTCCCCCACCAAAGGCTGCTGAAGAAGCTTCACAGTCAGGGAATAAGAGGGCAAGTTCTCTTATGGATTCAGAATTGGTTGAGGGCTAGGAAACAGAGAGTGGGGATTAATGGGCAATTTTCACAGTGGAGAGAGGTGAAAAGCGGAGTGCCCCAGGGATCTGTCTTGGGGTCCGTGCTTTTCAACTTGTTCATAAATGACCTGGAGACAGGGATAAACAGCGAGGTGGCCAGTTTTGCGGTTGACACGAAACTTTTCCGGGTGATGAAGACCAGAAGGGATTGTGAAGAGCTCCAGAAGGATCTCTCCATGTTGCGGGAATGGGCAGCAAAATGGCAGATGCGTTTCAACGTAGACAAGTGTAAAGTGATGCACATTGGGGCAAAAACCCAAAACTTCACCTATAGGCTTATGGGTTCTGAGCTGCCCATGACAGCTCAAGAGAGAGATCTTAGTGTGCTGGTGGACAACTTGATGAGGGTGTCGACCCAATGTGCGGCCACAGTGAAGAAGGCAAATTCCATGCTTGGGGTAATTAAAAAAGGGGTTGAGAATAAAACAGCCAATATTATCATGCCATTGTACAAATCGATGGTAAGGCCGCACCTGGAATATTGTGTGCAGTTCTGGTCGCCGCACCTCAAAAAGGACATAGTGGAGCTGGAAAAGGTGCAGAAAACAGTGACAAAAATGATTACAGGGCTGGGGCACCTCCCTTATGAAGAAAGACTGCAGCGTTTGGGGCTCTTCAGCCCAGAAAAAAGGCACCTGAGGGGGGACATGATTGAGACATACAAAATTATGCACGGAAGGGATAGAGTCGATAGAGGGATGTTCTTTTCCCTCTCTCAAAACAGCAGAACCAGGGGGCATCCGCTAAAACTGAGGGTTGGGAGAGTTAAAATAGATAAAAGGAAGTACTTTTTTACCCAGCGGGTAGTTAATCTGTGGAACTCTTTGCCACAGGAGGTGGTGATGGCATCTGGTTTAGATGCCTTTAAGAGGGGATTGGACGGATGTCTGGAAGAAAAGTCCATTGTGGGCTATAGGCCATGATGGATTGTGCAACCTCCTTACATTAGTAGTAGGCTACTTCAGAGTACTGGGTGCAAGGGAGTGGCAACAAGATGCAAGCATCTTGTGTCTCATGCCTCCCTGGGGCACCTGGTGGGCCGCTGTGAGATACAGGAAGCTGGACTAGATGGGCCTTCGGCCTGATCCAGTAGGGCTCTTCTTATGTTAGTTATAGAAGTAGTATAGAAGAAGCTTGCTCCACATAGTCTTGTTCTGGTTTGTTTTTCTAAGTTTAAATTTTAGTCTCAGCTTCCCCATAGTGAAAATCAGATGCAACCAAGACACATACACATGACCCTGGAACTTGGTCAATAAATCACAAAAGAGTAAATAAATAATCTGCAGGTCTAGGTACCCATACGTAGCTTGTTTTGCTAAAAATATTTACAAAAGCAAGGATTAAATCAGTAGGTAGAGCAGTCACTCTATACTAGGAGACTTCCTTATTAAGGAGAGTAGTCACTCTTCTTAATAAAGCATATCATTCAACATCAACAGGAGCTAAGGGACCTGACAAGCAAGCTGTACAAGAATGCTTTTACACTGAAGGGTGGGATATAACTTAAAGTCAGTGCTAATGGCGAACATACTTTCAAATACTTGGTACAAAAATATTTCTACTTCCCTAAACATTAAAACCATCCAATGATTTTTAGATCGTAGATCGTGTACCATTTACAATGAAGATGCATTTGATCAGAACAGCTGTTTCACATATGAATTTGAAATACAAGTGAAATGGTATTACTGAAAGCATAAAGCTCTCTTTTCTCCCCAACATTACCTATTTGGCAATACCACAGGTACCCAGATACTGAATATCAACTGTGATAAATTTTCCAGCCCCGGTGCTAACTGCTCTAAAACTTTTTCTCACTAAGCTTTGATTAACAAGTGTCTTCCTAGAATCCTATGGTAGAGTATTAACTACTCTTAAGGTTTATGTGGACATGACTTGATACAGGATAGTGGCTAACAGCACAATCTTACGCCTGTCTATTCAGAAATAAGTCCCACTGAGTTCAACTTATTCTGAGGTACATTGAAGGATTGAAGCTTAAGAGGATTGAAGCTTAAGAGACTGAGCTGAGAATCAAGGGTTCCATTAATTCACTAGATGGTTGCAGGCAAGCCACTCCTCCTCAGCCTCAGCTCTCTGGCTGAAATATGGAGATAGCATTATTCACCTTACAAAGTTGTTGTAAGAACAACTTCAAGACATAATACATACGAAGAGCTTTATACATCCAGGTCACTGTAAATTGTAAGTATTATTATGAGTTTGAGAAAAATCACTGTTAGCAGTCTTTGTTATGAGTCTGAAAATATATTTGTCCAAGATTTGCAGCTAGATAAAAACAAATCATGTGTGCATATTCATGAAGGGTATGGCTACAAACAAGTTCAAATATAAGACAACATGGATGCCAGCCTGTAACAGAACTGAAGCCAATCTTCTTTCCTTTAGGTAAAGAAGATTTACCAGCTAAAGAATGACAGTTGTACTACAGGTATATCACAATGGAAGCAAGGCTTTATTCCTATAGTGTTAACATACAAACCCCAGGTTCTGTTTTTCCCTTACTCTGTCTAGAAAAATAAATATAGATGTTCTAATATGTATACATTTTGAACTTATGTAAAGCATGATTATCTGAACTAAGAGTTTTTGTAGCTCTAATGGGCTGACGACTTTGAGAAAATGTAGAAAAATTTTGCATGCTCATATGCTATAGAATTATATACATAGTCCCTATGTATGCGATTTGGGATTGAAACTTGCATAGGGCCCTTGTGGTCATCCTATACCAGTGATGGCGAACCTTTTGGGCTCTGCATGTCAAAATTTAGGAAAATGCTTAACTTGACTCTGCTGGTGTGTCAACCCCCCTCCCAAACAAAAGAGAAACAATTATTTATATTCATTTATTTAAACAAAAAATGCAGTCTAATCATGTGTGGTGCTACGCATTATATAAAGAAGCATCAAATAATTACAAAAATGAAAAATAAGTAAAACAATCTCAGTTTTTGTCAGACATGGGTGAATACTGGTGTGTTATCCTAAACGTTATGGTGTGTCGGCTTTGACACGCGTCATAGGTTTGCCATCACTGTCCTATACAGTGGGCCCTCCTTATCCATAGATTTGACTATCTGTGAATGCCAAGCCCACAGCAGGAGGGCCTCAGATACCTCCTGTTGCAACCAGAAGTGCCTTTCATTCTGACGAATTTTGTATCTGTGGGTGGTCCTGGAACAGATCCCCCAAGGATACCAAGGGCAGAGTGTGTATTAAAAACTCAAATGATGCATCAAGTCATAGAATCTGAACGAAGAATCCTACATTATAGGTTCAGATCTCATGAATTCTACACCTGTCCACATGATCCAGATGCAATGATCTTGGACATTGGGACTAGCAGTAATTACTAGCCAGATAGCTCAACTGGTAAGAAGAAACCAGTTATACCACCCTATATAAAAGCATTTACTTCCTGAAAGCCAAACATGAGCCAAACATCAGGCCACAAAGAAAGCACAGATACTGCAGAAGAGACATAAAAAGTCTCCTCTCCGAGCAATCCACCAATATTTGGACAGATTAAAATAGGAACAAGATATGTTAAACACAATATTGTTACTCAGGACCTGAAAAATCAAAATTTTTGTGTAATGTCCAAAGTCAGTTTCACCTCTCCAATATAGTTGCTTATGTATAAGCATTGTTTATTATCTCCTGTTATTGTAAAATGGCGGATCTCATCTTCCATCACCTTGTTCTCTCTCCCACTAGTTAAAATCCAGATTGCAGATCTGTCATGTAATGTAGCTTCTTTTACACCAATGGTGCTAAATAATCTGATGCAGTAGCCTTTTGGTGATCACCTTACCTCACTGTCACTCAGGGGGGAAAACAAAAAGACAGAACATTGTTGTATAAGAAAAGTAATTGAGTAATATATTTAACAAGCCTAGGTTTCCCTAAGAATAGCCAAGGTTCCCTGCGGGGCACTCCCAAGCTTCATGTTAACTGCGCAGATATAGCTACTAATACAAATGCTCTAAAGGGATCAGCTGTCACTGACCCCAAGGTAACTTATTTCTATTGAACGTCTCCCTGTTTTACTAAAGTTCATCTGGAGACATTCTTGGACCAAACTAAACCCATAAACAATCATCTCTTAATACCAGATTTTTTTAAGAGTTTCAAATGGGTGCAGTCAGGTTTATTTATAACCACAAAGGTCAACACCAAGCACCGCATTACAGTAAAATATAAACCCAAGATAAATACTTTCTTTCCATATCAGCTATATCAGAGATCTTCAACTTTTTCATCTCACAGCACACTGGCAAGGTGCTAAATTTGTCAAGGCACATCACCAGCTTTTTGGCAATTGACAAGGTACACCATGCTGCCAGTGGGGGGCTCACCCCACAATTAAATGGCCCTACTAATAAATGACCCTTCCCATGGCACACCTGTAGATCATTCGTGGCACACCAATGTGCCGTGGCACAGTGGTTGGAAATGGCCGAACTAGGTTAAAGGGATGGGGGCTCAGTGGTAGCACACAGGCTTCATATGCAGAAAGTTCCGGGTTCAAACCCCAGCATCTCCAAGACGGCTGGTCCTTCCCAACTCAATCCTTAGACCAATCCTGTTATATGTCAAAGTAGACAATCCTGAACGATGAAGACCAAACATCTGTCTCACTATGATACAACTACCTACAGTTAACCACATTATCATCAGAAAACGCAATGGCAGCTGACAGTACAAATTTATGCCAAATTTTAAAAACCACTACAGCAGATAAATACTGTATCTCTCTGAATCTAGGAAGCAACAAAACCTTTTTAAAAAATCGGAAAAGGATTCCAACAACTTCAGTCACTGTTATCTTGTATTGCCAGGTGAAGTCCACCCAGTTCACCCATGCTGTTAAGCACTATATGATTTTGCTCCTTTACATTACCAATTTGTAGCAGCTTTTAAATCAACATTTTGTTGATTTTCACAGTGAGCAGTACTTTAGGAGGAATGCAGGGTATCAGATTCCAAACCAAAGTCCAAAATGCACACAGGCAAGACTTAATAAACCAACCCTCCTCGTTTCAGCAGAACGAATAGAACAGTGGCCAGCAGTTTCCAGGATATCACGGTACTAGAGTCCTTAGGGGGGGAAAGAAAAACAACACTCAGGCATGAACAGCATCTCAGGCCAGGCCCAGCCTCTTAGAAGAAACAAAACTCAGGAGTGCGAACTTCCCTCAGACCGGAATCCACTTGCCTTGCTGACAGCCACAGCAAGGAAGGAAGTTAGTTCCTTGCTTTCTATTCTGCTACAAACAAGCGCGCACCACCGTGAAACGTGCTCTGTGCAGAGAGCTGAAGACGTGCACGGGTGCGCTGAAAAGCAGACATTCCCCACCCCACCCCTCAAGTTCTCTCATTCCTACAGAGAGGAACTGAGTGGCAGGCAGGAAAGCTTCGCGTTCTGTTCACGAAGGAAACGGAGAGCGCGCCCGTCTCTCTCTCGCTCTCATACACACACTTTTCTGAGCTCGACGTGCGGACTACAGATTCCCCTCTTTCTTGCCGGGGTTCAGATGAGGACGCAGCTCGATGCCTGCTGAGCAGCGCAGGACTGAGGACGGGCTGGCGGGTTCCGCCGGAGGGGAAGGGCGGGCGAGCGGGAAAAAGTTAGGAAAGAGGCGGGCGGAGAGGAGCCGAACCTGCAACGATCCTGTCAGTCGGAAGGCTGCGTCCGTCCGTCCGTCCGTCCCCCCGCTGTCATCACACCCGGCCGGGGGTCCCGAGCGCGCTCCGAGCCGTCCGCCGTGAAGGCGCTCGAGAGCCGCCGGGCAGGCGCTCGCGTTAAGCGCCAAGCAGGGCGAGGACGGGGCACTCAGCGAGGCCCTTGGGAGAAGGAAGGACCCCCCGCCTGCCTCGCTCCCTCTCCCCGTCTACAGATAAGAGGGGCGGTGGCGGCGGCGGCGCTTCGTTCCTTCCCCCGACAGGCGGGATCCCAACATGGCCGCGGATCCAGCAGAGACCGGGAGGGAAAGTTTCCTCTCAGCTTCGTGCCGGCGCTGCGAGCGCCCCAGCCCGGCTTCCCCCGAAGGGGCGACCCGTCAGCTGCCCGAGCCCCCGCCCGAGGCCCACACCGCGCTGCTTACTGAGAGACCGGAGCGCGCCCTGCCCGGCTCCGCTTCCAGCTCCGCGGCTTGTTGCTCTCGCTCCTTCGGCTTCCGCCGCCGTTGCTGGTCTTGCCACAGCGGCCCCGCCCGCGCGTGCGACAACCTGGAGCGGCCTCGACGGCCCGCCCCGCTCCGCTCCGCTCCGCTCACTCGTCTCCCGAGAGAGAACGCGGGGGGGAGGGGGCGGAGCCGGCGCCATCTTGGGAGAGGCAACCGCGAAACTTGGTTGGTTGGTTGGTGGTGGGGGGCTTCCCATTGGCTCCCCGCCACGGCGCACGCCCGAAGTCCAGAGCTGTCTCCCAGTTGTGCCATGACAGAAAGAGCCCCCAAAGCCCTGAGGCCACGTCCCGCCCCCCTCAGCACCTCCCATAATCCGAGACGGGGAAGCTTAGTCGTGCTTTTTGTACGTATTTCAAGGCAGTCTCCTCTTTATTGTCATTCCTGCGGCAGGACGCAGGAGCCCCTCGCCTGTTACTTGTTATTTATTGAATTTTTACCCCGCCTTTCTGCCCCATATTGGGGCACCCAAGTCGGCTTACAATATCCGGACGCGCAGCAACTGCTTTGGATGTGTATGTGTAGGGTTGCCAGATCTCAACTTCTAAGTCCAAGTCTCAGGGCTGGCCCATTCATGAGGCCCACTGAAGAAGTCACAGGGGGCAGATTGGCACAAGGTGCCCACTTCTGCCTGCCCCCTTGTCTCCCACTCCCTGGCTTAGAAAGGGAAGCGCCTGTCAGAAGAGAAAGTCTGGGGGAGAGGTAGGCTATGGGTGTTGGAGAACTGCCCTCTTCTTTTTCCAATTCAGCAAGCAGAAACCAGAGGTGGGAGAACCTTGTCTCTGCAACCCCCTAGCACCCCCATTAATATTGTTTGGCTCCTTACTGGGGTTTAAATGTTCTCGCTTTCATGAGCTATAAGCATTCAAGTTTATAGCGACTGGCAGGCGGCCTGAATAATTGAAGAGACTCAATCTGTGCTAGAAGGAAGCAGGAAGCTTGCTGGCTTAGTTTATGCTGGCCTAACTCAGTTTAGGATTGCGCCCTCGATTAATGCAGTTAACTTCCTGCTTCCTGTAAGCAGCACAAGGGCCACCGTAAGGGCCACCATTACAAGGGCCACCATTACAGCTGCTTTGCAGAAGCCTACACTAACAACGCACTTTCCACCAGTATTAGTTTTAGATGGGACTGGGCCTTGAAGCACTTTGCACCCTGTTCTCTACATGCACAGGGTACAAGACTGCTGTCAAGTTAGCATTAGCCATACTTGTGTATAACTGGATGTGAGCCCAATTTTTAGACTGCTCCTACAATCAACTTTTCTGCACCTGTGCCTGTAGTTGGGGAATAACACATTTAGGAAAACCAGACTTTGGTGCAGAAATGAATGTGCAAATCCACTCTGAGCCAGGATGTTTGGGTCAAAGGGTTAGGCTATGAGGAAGACCTGAGCCCATCCCCATGGCTCTTTTTACAAACCAACTAGTATTCCTGTCACCTTTTACTGCAGAAGCAAAAAGCCAACTTCCTCGCAGCCCTTTCAGCTCCAAATGGTCACTGGAGAGGGTAAGAAACCCGCTTTAAAAGTCACAAAGTAGGGGTGTGCATGCGTGTATAAAGGAGATGCCATCTAGGGTGCAAAGAGATACACAGAATGGGGAACTTTAGACAAAGCGAGTTTAGTTCTCCTGTGGCATAACTGTTACATGTGCGCGAGTGTGCACACACACAGGTCAGCACCATGGCAACAAAGATGTAATTCCCTCTCTCCTTCTTAGTCTGCAGCCTCTGCTGCTGCATAGTGTGTTCAAATTCAGGCATCTAACTGTGGAAGCATTATTTTTGGTTTAGTTTCCTAACCAGCCCCAACCCTTGGCTTGGATGTAAGTTTAAAAAAAAAAAAAAAGAACAGCAAACTTGCAATCTAAAAAAACAAACAAGCATAGTCTCAAGCTATGAATAGAACATATTCTAAAACAGCCAGAAGCTTAGCTCTAGCCACAAGTGAATGTATAGCATTCTCAGGTTGTGTTTATTTTCTCCTAAAAGCTGGAGGTAGAAGAAAGCAAAGAACACAAAAATCTACACCATCAGAACAAAATATGGGTGGTTTTTGAATACAAGTGAAAAGAAACATTAGGTAAGAGGAATACAGGAAGGAGCAGACATTGTGAGACAAATGTACTGCAATCAACACAACCACAAGTAATTAGGAAATTCTGCAGGTGTGGGAGAAAGCCAGCAAAGTCAGTTAAAAATGAACTAGGCATAACATAACTAGGCATAAACAGAGGAGGACCCCCCCCCCCACACACACACACACACTTTAACTAAAAGCAGTTGTGGGGCTGTGGAAAGGAAAGATTGGATCAGGATTACAGTGCTATGTGATCCAGTTTTAGATGCCACAAAGTTTTTCACCCAATATTGCTATTATTCCTTTAAGATTCCAGAACAAACAATTAACATTAGACTGTTCTTTGAGTCAAAGGCACCTTATAGCAACCACAGACAGCACAGCAACAAACCACTCTCACATACCATGTTGCCAGCCTCAAACCACATGCAGCCTTTTACTCAGCCAGAACCACATCACACACACAAAGCACATCTCTAACCACATGTTCCAGTGTTAGAATTATATATATAACTTGAAGGAGAATGTGACAAAGACTGCCCCCCCCCCACACACACACACTATTGTTGATGTTTATTAACCATCCATTTGTTAACCATTCTTTACCCATTCTATCTATGATATGGATTAAGAGTAGAGAGTACATTAAGAGTAGGGGCGTACCCTAGTATCCACAAATTCGGTATCCAAGGTTTCAGTTACCCACAGATAGCAAGGATACTGGGGCACCTATTAAAAAGATAGGGAAACAAACAAATCTCTTGTTGTTACCTTGTTGCAGTAAAACCACTGATGTTCTCATGTCTTTAAAAAGGTGCCCCCAGTATCCACGGGAGGGGGCAGGTCCAGAACGGAAGCGGATACTGGGGTACGCCTATACTGTGTACAATTCTGGTTTCCATACTTCAAGAAGACTACTGTAGAGATTAAAAAGGTAGAAAAGAGGGAAATGAAAAACATCAAAGGGTTGGGGCACTCTTTTTATGAGGAAAGGCTTTTTAGCTTGGAAAAAAAAAGGCAATTAAGAGGCAACATGATTGAGGCTTATAAAATGATGTGGCAAGATTAGATTTTCTCCCTATTTTGCAGTATTAGAACCAGGGGCTATCCAGAACTGATGGGTGTGAAATTTAGGATGGACAAAAGGAAGTACGTTTTCACCAGTGCATAATTCATCTGTAGAATTAGAATTTGTTACCACGCAGTGTGGTGATGACCACACGTGGCCCCGCCAGGCCTCAGAATGGCTGTTTCAGGGGGAAAAAACCCTGCCACTTCTGATTTTGAACCGGAAGTTGCATTTTTAATGTCATGCAAAGCATTATGGGACCCGGGGAAGCCCCATAATGCCTTATATGCCCCAGGCATTAAAAAGACAACTTCTGGGCAGGAGGCGTGGGCTGGAGGTTGAGCTGTGGCCCTGCCTGAAGATGCTAAGCAAGACCAACCTTGGATGAGAGACCAGAAGTCACTGACGAGTCACTGAGCTCGCAGTGGAATGTGGAGGAGGTCAGCTGACAAGAGACAGATAAAATCTTGAGAACCAGCCAAGGTGTGATCTGTGGCTGCCTGTGAAGGCTCAGAAGGTGCAAGAGTGCAGCCCGGATGATGACCCCACACTGAAAAGGAAACATCTGGAGAAGTGGAGGGTTCTGTGAATGGTACATAGAACAATAATTGCAAATAATTAGGAATAGCCTGCCAATGTAAACCGCCTTGTGTCTTGAGAAATCTTGAAAAGGCGGTATAAAAATCCCTTAAATAATAAACTTCGTTTCCCCCAAAAATTGGGAGTTGGGTTTTTTTTGGCCAAAATTGCCATTCTGAAGCCCACCAAGGTCTAGAAGAGCCTCTGGAAGTGACTGGAGCACAACTCCAGTCACTTTTGGAGGCTTCAGGATGAGCCAAATGTGGCTCGACGCAGGTCTAGGGGGCCATGTTGCGACAGACTCAGTGGTGAGTAATGGTGAGAAGTATACCTTTCTCTCCTGCTTCTCCCAAGAAGGGGAGAAATGGAGACATACACAAAAGGTGGCTCAAAGAGGGAGCTTCTTAGGGCACAATCCTAACCTGGAGTTAGGCTGGCACAGTTAGGCCAGCAAAGTTTGGCCAGCACAAAGGTCACCGTAAAGTATGCTTGCACCACTCTCGAAGTAGAGAAGCCAGCACACAGAGGTGCACCATCCTCCCTGACTCCAAGAATGGTCCAAACGCACTTTACAGTAACCCTTGTCTAGGTCAAACTTTGCTGGTCTAACTGTGCCAGCCTAACTCCATGTTAGGATTGTGCTCTTAGTGTGAGCCAGGAAAGAAGGGGTGGGGAGAAGAGACCAAAAGGGCAAGGAAGGAACAGCCTTGAATAATGGGGGGAGAAACAGAAAGCAGATGGAGAGAGGAACAAAGCAACTGGACCCCAGTGTCTGTCCTGCAGCCCCAGGATGCAGACTTATTCCCTTGTCAATGAGGGGAGTGGCCGAGCATCTGCCATAGCTTTTAGATGGGCCTTTGATCTGAGGCAGCAGGGCTTTTCTTAAGTGTCTTAACCTAGAGGTTGTTGGACCTCAGAAATGCCTCTTTATCTCCATGTTCATCCTTGCTGATCTGTTCCTACCAGTATACCACTCACAGCCCAATCCTATGCTTTTCTACTCAGAAGTAAGTCCCATTATAGTTAATGGGGCTCACTCCCAGGTAAGTGTGGATAGGATTGCAGTCTCAGTTGACTCCTTGCCCGCCTTCAAATCTACCCTTTTAACTTATCTCTAGATAGTCACATATCCTCATGCGAGTTGCAGCTCTAGCCATGTTTATGTATTCTCAGCCAGGAGCCATGGAAAAGTAGAATTTCAAAATTGGTTTCTCTGAGGACCTTAAAGCTGGTGTTTCATGGAAACATTTATCTTGTTCTTATGACTGTCACAAATACCAAAGATGATATTTATCATCACTATCCCTGATCAGTGTCAACACACTCAAATTGTCTTGCAGCTCATGCCACTGCGTTTACATTTCTGGAAAACAGTCTGCTTGAATTGAATTCTGACTGTATATTAATGAATTACACACTTAATTACAATTACATAGTTTGCAGAGCAAACTTAATGAATTACAAACTGTCCTTCTGCTTAGCCTCCCAAAAGAAAGTGGCTTGTTGGGGTCCCTAAACCAGGGGTGTCAAACTGGTTTCATACAGCAGGCCAAATAGCATTCATGATGCCTGCTGAGGGCCAAAAGTGATATAGTTAAGCAGATCATGACCAGAAATAAACACTTTTTTTCTCACTTAGCAACTCATTAGCTGCAAATGGCAAAAGAAAACACACCAATCTTGATAGTGTTTTCAAGATATAGAAGAGGTCAATTATCATGTGGGCTGCCCTTTCAGCAGTGACACCTCAGCACAGCTTAGCAGCCCTAGGTGGTGGTGCTGGGAGAGCCTGAGAACCAAATGAAGAGCTTCCTAGGGCTGCATCTGGCCCCTGGGCCTTACGATTGACATCCTGCCCTAAACCATATTTGATAACTAATGTATAGTGAATTGCATCTTCTTAAGCCTTTAATCGAAGGAACGATTTGTTCATAAAGGCCAAATAGAAAAGCTGTCATCCAATGTTACATCTTATACGCTTAAGAAAAAAAGAGTTCTCTTCCCTTTCACTTCTCTCCTGACTTCCTTTGATGGTTTCCTTTGCCAGCTCTTAAGTGGTGAGCTGGGACATCTTTCGAGCTACTACGAACACCTCAGCCAGCATGCAGCTTAGCATCACAGTTCCTCAAATCTTCCAAAGCTCCATCTCTGATCATGGTGTCACAAACCTGTTTAATATTAGTGTAATGTTGCAATGATTTTGATTGCAAGCTCTTCCTGACTGGCATCTGTTTCATCTCCTGCCGTAGGGTGTGCGTGTGCGTGTGCGTGTGCGTGTGCGTGTGTGTGTGTGTGTGTGTAAAACTTTTTTTTTTATCAAAGTACTTTATCAGATTCAGCAGAGAAACAGATCCAAATATATATTAAGCTATGAAAGCTAAGCCAAACACTGCATCAAAGGACTATTGCTATTGACTACAGCGCATGATTTCCAGCTGACCCAGACAAATACAAAAAAGGGGGGGTGAAACAAGCAGGGAACATTATATAAACAGGATGCTACAAGGCCACAAAATCAAGTGACCCAGCTTCAGCAATTATTTGTCTTGGGGTTTGAAATTTCAGCACTATTAGAAATTGTAGGGAAACATAAAGGGATTTATACACAGACCACCTGGTCCTGGCTGCACTGTCTGGAGTTGCTGTCCATAGTTTCAGATGGGAATGGTATTTGTGTGTGGGGAGTCACATTTCCCATCCCTACATAGATATGTCAGGGATTGACGGTGGAACCTACTGTATGCAAAGCACATGCTCTACCACCAAGCGGCTGCCCCCTCCCAATAGTTTGTCTAAGTGTTCCATTAGAGCAGCCCTTGTCAAAGTGTGGTCCATGGCATAGCTCCTGTGGCAAGTTGAGAAGTCTGGAGAGATTGGAGCTGTGAAGTCTCCCAATGACTTACTACAGGACTTTAGCAGGTTATTTTTCACCTCTGCATTGATGGTTGTCATTTTTTGCGGTTTAGACCCACTTGGAGGTAGATCTAGATACAAGATGTAGCCTTTCCATCCTTGCTATCTAGTACCTTCATTTGTTACTTAGGCAGGCTGTTGCAGAGAGCATGCAATCTACCCCACTGCAATCTCTGATGAGTGTGGTCATCATTCCCCCCCCCCCCGCTTCCCCTACCCTCACTACACTGACCTCCTTTCCATCTTGCACCACCACAGTCTAGGTTGCAACTAACTGTGACATTACTCAACCAACTTTGGAAATGGTTGCAGAGCTACTGTAAGCCATGTTGTTGACATGCAAAAAAGCAACTAGAACATCACTTTGCAACCAAGTCATAACTCGGTAATCTGTATAAATCATAGTGATAAAAACTGGGTGGGATTTCAGGTTTTGGTAGGGGGCAGAGCAAGAGTCACAGCTTAGTTAAAAGGCTGGCTCTTGGATGATTCAAGATCAACAGCACAATTCTATTCTGCTCTTCCACCTGTGCTCTTTGCAACAGCCTGCTTAAGTAACAAGTGAAGGTTGATTTGCCTAATCAGACAGTTGCCTAATGGCCACAATATACCTGAAATATATCTAGCCCTGCATGCTTGCTTTTTCTTCCTAAAATTCCAGTCATGGGGAAGGGGGCTCCTAATTATGTTCAGGGCCATGACAAGGGGGAGCTCTAACCCCCCCCTTTCAGGCTCAATCCAGATATCTCATTTTCACACAAGGTTCTGCTGTTTCAGTTTAAAAAAAGCACAACACAGAGATCCAAACAAACATAAGTTTGGCCTAAGCTAAACTGCATGCTTAAGAAATAGCTGAGCAAGTAGTTCACTAGTGTGTCATTCTGTTTCTTTTATTTACAACTGATCCAATTTGTTACTTCATTTGTCAGAAAGTGACAGGTTTAAAGTTGCATGGCCTTCTGAGTGAACCAGAAGCATATTTAAGTCATCCACTGCCATTCTTTACCTACAATCTTATACACTGGCACATGAATTACAGTGTGTAAAACAGAAGGCTCTGCTCTCAGACTGCAGCCCTCATCCATTTGATCAAGGTTACTGCGTTTTTGAAAAGATGAGCCGAGACCAAAGACTAGCCCTCTTCTCATCACATCAGTTTCTGTAGGTATGGGAATTTCCCTAGTTCCTTCTCTGACTAAGGAAATGCTTCTAAGCACATTAGAAAGGGCTCCCTTCAAGGGGGAAAAGGCAATAAAATAGTTTAAAGTGCTATGGATACACACAGAGCATCCTAGTATGCCCAAAGTCCTTGAATTTAGTATCCCTGACAGATATCATGTTTGTTAGTTGGCTGGAACAAATAATGCTCTCAGAATGTGCTCAAGAAGTCAGACTATGTAAACCTATCAGGCATCTAGATCCTGTTTCCAAACACAGGCTTGCAGTGTTGTGCAATACCATTGTCATCTGTAGCGCTGAAACATCCCCTTATTTAAGTGGTGATTATGCATTACCCTCAGCCACCAAGCAAGGATGCAGCTACAGGGCTTCCTGCCCCATTCCTTCCCTGGTCTCCTTTCTCATCTTCCTTCACCACCTGAAGTCAAGCACACCACTGGCAACAGCAAGAGCATTGGTGAAAGGACCAGTATACGAATGGCACCTGAGGCACAGCCCCTGCAGCCTCAGCACCTTGGAGCACTTAAAGCTGGAGGCCCCACACCCTCTCCCTCTCTGGACTTGACAGCCCCACTTAGCTATAAGTGCCAGTTTAAAAACAAAAACACTTTAATTTCATTCATTAAAAATAAAATTGATTTGGCAGGGAAGAAATAGCTGGCCAAACTTGATACTACTATTGTAAAACTAAGGCCGACAACTTTTCCAATGTAGAATAGTAGCCATAGAGGGACCAATCTTTGTTCAGGGCGTTACCCACTTACAGAGGGTAGCAATCTGATCAGGGACCTGTAAGTGCCATTAGTATAGCACTTCTGGGTTTTGCCACTGCCTCCAAATTGCAAGTAATTTAAAAAAAACACCACCTTTTTAACTTTGATTTAGTCCAGTGGTCTGGGAACAGGGGTAAATTACCCCAAATGGGGTAAAAATGGAATTCCTGGGGGTAATGAACGGTCGAGCTGCCGAGACACAGCCGGGCATGCATATGAATCTATATGCATGCCCGGCTGTGTCTTGGCAGCGCAACCGTCCATTACCCCTGTTCTGGTTCCGTTGCTGGCTGGCTGGCTCCGTTTTGTTTTGTTTTGCTCTGCCCACTTTCACTGGCCGGCAAAACACACCCCAGACTGCTCTGCGCCTGCTCTGCTTTTCACACCACTGCAGTTTAGAGCACGTGGACACAGCGAGGAGAGCGGCAGAGTGGCGGCGCATTGGACCTGAGCAGCAGCGGAGCAGAGTGGCAGTGAAGAGGCAAGCCAGGGATGGCCGGGCATCGGAGGTGAGGGAAGGCACACGTCTTTCCCCCACCCCCGCCTCCATTGCCCTGCCGGGGCACGCGTCTTCCCACCCCCTCCGTTGACAAAATCAAATCTAACTAAGCAGGTTAGATATTTACAATAAGAGTAAGATTAAAAAATATTTAAAGAACTTCCCTAACTCTCCCAAACCCTTTACAACTTCATATTTACATAGCATTAATTAAGCTCATTAATTAATCAAATAAAAAGCAATGAGTTCCAATATGTAATTTTTTTTCTTTTGTTCTGGCGGGGGGGGGGGTGGTAATGTCGGCATATCTAAATATATTTTGGGGTAAAAGGTAAAGAAGTTCCCTGACCCCTGATTTAGTCAAAGCAGAAGATTTAGTCGAGAGGGTTAATGCCTCCATTTGCCTGAAGATAAGATCTGAAGGTCGCCAGTTTGGGACAGCTGGAAGTCTCTGTGAGCGGCAGACCTCGTTAATTGCAACTGATTAACAGCTGAGCTTCGGCTGCCTTGTGTGAGGGGGAGTTGTGCCGAAGTTCAGCCGCTTCTCTGGTGGGAGCAGGAAAGCCGTTTAACAGCCAGCAAGAAGACAAACGGGTGGCCAGAAAGAAGGACTAAATCCAGAAAGATCCATCTGTATGTGTGTAGTTCTTGAAAGATAGAACATTTCTGTAAAAATTGTAAAAACCCTCGGGTTTCTGAATAAAGTCTGCCTATGTAAACCACCTTGAGTTATAATCATTAGAGAAATCTGGTGACCTAAGAAAGGCGGTATATAAATCCAAGTATTATTATTATTATTATTATTATTATTATTATTATTATTATTATTATTAATATTATTATTAATATTAATATTAATATTAATATTAATATTATTGTGTGAATGAAGGTTGGAACCACTTAATAACCTGGCACAATCTGGATCAAAACTGGGGGAGAGGGAAGGGTTAAAGCCACCTATGCCGCAGTCCTGATCAAGAATGGGTTCCCAAGTGGCATTTGAAAAAAATCAATTACTAGTGCTGTCGGGGCTCCCCAAAACTCTGTTTAGGAGTGTAAACAACTCCAGGGACAGATGTTTGAGAACTGCTGCTCTACAGTTATGTGGTATGCTGCCATAAGAAAAGGATATAATCTTAGATTCTAGACAGACATGGTTTTCTTTTATGTAGCCAGAAGGCCCCTTTTGCCTTTGTTATCCATTTTTGTGCAATCATATATATGAAAAGGAATATGAAAGTATATGTAGCTCAAGTGCAAGCACAAAGAATTAAATATCTGATTAACTACCATTGGTGAGAATGGTTCTAAGGAGTCTGCCAGACTCCTTTATGCCAGTCAGTGCATAAAGCCCTTTTGAAAGTATGAATTTCCTTGATTGGTTCTGTAAACAAAGATGACAAGTAGCATCCAGATCTTTAAGGCATTACAAAATGAGCAATTAGGCCTTATGTAGTACCACATTCCTTTCATGCTTATTGAAGTGTGACAGCTAAGAATGTTGATGCCTCTGCATAATATTAGCCTCTTGAATATGCTAAGAGTACAGTGTTCAGAGGCACTTTTTGCAATACAAAATTTATGTTCTTTCTCTACAAAATTAACTCTACAACATAACAGCGCACTCAGTTAAAAATGCTGTCCCACATGAAAAATAAATGGTGTGCCAAAAATTATGCTAACCGGTCATATTATGCTCACAATTTTGCAAACATAATGTACATTTTCCACATTTTGCTGCCTCCTACCATGGTTGATTTTCAAGAACCAACCCTCACATTGCATATAAGTGGTTATGAGTTTAAATACTTGGAATATGGGGGTCTGCTTCATGCTCTTTGTTCCTACACATCCAGAACTCCTGATATAAAACACTGTAATGGATTTTTGGAACATAGTAACTTGAAGGAAAGGAACTATAGCTGCAGGTAACAGCACATTTAAATGCCTAGCCCTACTAGTATAGGGTACAATCTTTTAAATTACACATAACCGTTCTCCAGTGAGCCTGCTTGCTTATTCACTCAGTTTTTATGCTGCCTCTCTTTTGTAAATCAAAGCAATATACAAGGGTCAGTAAAGCTATACATACATGATTAAAAGGCATGAACCTAAAACGATAAGCTGTGGTTAAAACAAAATTAAGAATTAAATATTTGCCTAGTTGGTCTATCTTTAAAAAAAAAAAAGTGTTCTCTCACCATATACAGAAAACCAGCACATCAGGGCAGTGGCATGCCAAGAGAGAAGTGGCCCACAGTGTAAAATACACACAGATTGTCAAATGCACTACCACAAAGTAGACCTGGCCTGCCCTGGGAATCTCGAGGTGGAAGCCAAGTCTATTCTTCTACTGGCCTCCTCAACCCTACACCCATTCAAACATAGGTGCAGAGCAGAGGAGACTCATTGCCACTGGCTGCAGTCGACCTGGGGAGGGGGGGTAGGGGGCAAAACGCTGCCTTCCCCTGATGAGACCTCCAGCACAAAATCTGCCCACAGGATCCAGCGATCATTTTTCAGCCGCTGGAGCCATAGGTGGTGCACAGTTCAGGCTGGGCTGACTGCCTACTTTAACCCTTAAATCCCTGCATGACTTCTTGGACCTGGGCATCTGAAGGACCACCTTCTCCCATCAGCCCGCCCGTGAACCATGATGATGATCAGAGGTCCTTCTCTACATGTCCTGACCATTTGAGGTGATGACTGGGGAGAGGACCTTGAATGCAACAAAAAATAACTATCACTTAATGCGTTACCGATTGCGAGGGAGAACACGCAGACCAATATGATCAATAAGGTTCTGATTTATTGCAGCATGGTCACCATTTTTATTACAGTTTTACAGGATGTTTGCTTAGAAATCAATAACCTGGCTTGATTGCCTTGAATACACATCAGAAGGCTGCTTGATTAGCTCAGGAAGTCTCGGCAAACAAGCTAACAAGCTTAACTAGTAACAAGATTAGCGGTCTCGCGGCTCCACTATCTCCCTGTTGCTCAAAGCAGGATGCTTAATTTCCGATCTTTCTCGCTCTGTGTTGCAAGGGGCAAGCCAATTACGCGGTTTCCTATGATGTTGCAAGGGGTCAGCTGGCTACAGCGATCTCCCATCTTGCTCTTGCCCCAATCCCACAATCCTTAGAGAAAAACCATTCTTCCTATAACACAACACTTAATATAGCCAATATTATCACGTTTTATCTTGAGGTCATCCTTACAAAGCACTCTGTACAGTGAGTAAATGTTATTATACCCATATTGCAGAGAGGGAACTGAGGCCAAGGAGAAGGTTGCCTAATACTTTGCAAGTTCATGGCAAATGCAAGATTGGAACAGGGCAATCCTGCGTTACAGCTTATGGTACAATCCTAACCAACTTTCCAGCACCGGGGTAAGGGCAATGTAGCTCTGAGGTAAAGGAACAAGCATTCCCTTATCTTGAGGAGGCCTCGATGACTACTAATTCACTGCAGAATGCAGAACATGCCCCATTGGCACAGCTATGGCAGTGCTAGAAAGTTTATTAGGCTTGTTCCCTTAGCCATTGCACTACACCAGCTCTTGAGCACATGAAGCTGCCATATACCAAGTCCAACCACTGGCCTCTCAAGCTCAGTAGTGACTGGAAGCAACTCTCCATAGATTCTGATGGGGATATTCCCCTGCCTTTATGTAGAGATGCCAGGAAGTAAACCCAGGAGCTTCTGAATGCAAAGGTTTCCTCACTGCCAAGCTATGGATCTAGCATCATGGCCTTATGGTGGTAGTGCTCCATCTGTGCATCTCCAGAGGTTTGCCTGGAGCCTACCTTAATGACCTTTTGATGGCAGGCAGGCACATTTTTCTTTTCAAAGGCTTTTAAATCATCTGTATGACTTGAAAATATGAGGCCAAGTGAAACCAAGAGTTTGACTCAGTAGAAGGCAGTTTCCTAAATGTACACAAATCCTTGCCCAAAGTACCCCACCCCGGATCCCCACCACTGACACCACTGATCACCACAGTGATCCAGCCTCACTGGATCAGGCCAAGGGCCCATCTAGTCCAGTCTCCTGTATCTCACAGTGGCCCACCAGATGCCTCAGGGAGCACACGAGACAACCAAATACCTGTATCTTGCTGCCACTCCCCTGCATCTGGCATTCTGAGGTAGCCTTTTACCCTTGCACCACCCCCAAGGAAGACACCAGGGGTTTAACTTTATTAAGCACAAGTGACCAACTTTTATGTCATGAAATCTACTGAACACCTGTCCCTCATTTGCCAGACTGGGGTAGAGGAAAAAAAAACTGCCATCCTTGGCCAATTTGGATGACAGAAACAAATTCCTACCCAGCTCTCATGATGAGCAACCAGCTAATCTCAGACTGGACATACCCATCATAGGTTGTAACCTATCATTGCATTTTCCTCCATAAATCTGTCCAATCCCCTTTTAAAGGCATCCAGACATGACACAATCACCACATCTTGTGGCAAGGAGTTCCACAGACTAATTACACAGTGGGTAAAAAAATATTTTCTGTTAGTTCTAACTCTCCTAACACTCCACTTTAGTGGATTTAGTGGACATAGTTTACAGATAATATTGTGTGGAAAATAATCTTATATTTTTATTTTCCTATTGTGAATTGTATGGAATGGACAGGCTGACTCACTTGAACGGAAGGAGAATGATACATTAGTTGATTAATAAATTTTAAAAAATGTTTAAGAAAAAATAACCTATGTACAATGATTTCTTGGGTGACCTGTACTGTTCTATAGTAAAATAAACAAATAAAGTGAATGGGTTGACATCATGAGTTAATACACCAGGTGACACCAACCCTAGTGATGCCACTGGTGGGAAATCTGGGTGGTGTTGGTCACTGGCTTAGATTACTTTTAAAGTGGATTCTAAATATAGTTGGACTACAGTCTTTCAGTGGTTATTAACCATAATGGCTACATTGAACCTCCAGATGCAGGGACGGTATGTAATTAAGAACTCAGGTGACTTTTAAAGTGGGTTCTATGCCACCTGTTGGGAGTTTTATATCTAGAGTTACCAGATGCAAACCGGCACAGAGTGTTTATACCTTTAACTATTGTATAGAAGCGGGGGAATTTGGGCAGGTGCAGCTCATCATGGAAGGGATTCAAAAGCTGCACCTGCCCAAATTCTCTCTTCTATACAATGATTAAAGGAATAGGCACCCTGTCCCACTTTGTATCTGGTAACTATTTATATATCACTCCAAAAAGTGAGGAGGAAGATAGATTTATTCAAGCAATATTCCCTGCCTATGGATCAATTATAAACTATTAGACTTCTGTAGTGTGTCCAGCATGCGACATAAGAATGAGTAAGTAAATGATGCAGTCTGCATTTTGTCATGTTAACCTTATTACCGTCTATGATCATACAACTCTCACATGACTACAGACTGTTGTAACTTCTTTGAGCTCATATCCTGTTTACCAACTCATTTCTGAGCTCGATTAGCATGCTAAGGCATTACTAGAATAGGACTGCTTTTGTACATCAAAATAGATTTCTCCCTATCTCTTTTTTCTTCTGTAGCTATTTCTCTCTCTACAGCTGGATTTTCATTCAGACCTGCAAGAATTTCTCCATAAGTCGTAGCATATACTCCCAGCTGTTTTTTATAGGATCTGCAGACTTTCTATCATCAATTTTTCTCCTCAAGTCAAGCCAGTGTTATGGAGAGTGACTTAAAAGAAATCAGGGGCTCAGAGGCTATTAGTTCCAAATAATGCAATGTTATAATTCTGTTGTACCAAAAAATTAGAAATTACCATAGCTTTTAAAAGACATATCATGCATCAGTCATAAAAAAATAGGTTTTTTAAAAGTTGATTTCTATAGCTTGTCCAGGCTGATGTTCACCCAATAAAGCCAAGTAGTCCTGAAAAAGTCAATACAAAGGAATTTTTTAAACAAGACCTAGGTTAAGAAATCATCATTTCTACATATTTCCTGGCTGAACATTTCCCTCTTGCTCACCATGGTGTAACTTTTGTTGGACTTTGTTTCCAAGAAGCAAGCATATACTGATCACTCTAAAAATGCCAGTCAGTAATGCAGTCAACATTGTTTCTGATTGAGGACCCACTCCTATCCAACTTTCCAGTGCTGATTGGGGCATGCCCTGCATCCTGCAGTGGGAGGGCATTCATGGCTAAGGGAACATTTGTTTCCTTGTCTTGGGGGCTTTATTGTGGCTGCATCAGTGCTAGAACGTTGGATAGGACCTAATCCTTCCTACCCCAATGATTTTAAACCCAGCTTTACCCAGTTTGACATTAGTTTGGCCACACAAAACTAATGTTATTATTTGCCTGTAAACCGCTTTCTGAACTTTGTGTTGAAAAGCGGTATATAAATACTAGTGATTGATTGATTTTTTTGCTCTGGACACACTGAAAACTTTCAAACCATAATTTTGAACCATTGGAACATGTTCATTAAAAGCTTGCATTTTATTTTATTTATTTATACCTGACCTCTACCTTGGAAAAGGCTCAAGGTGGCTTCCTAGTTTTTTTTAGAAATAAAAACACCATCACAAAAGCAAAATACCACAAGCATAAGAGGCCATACTAAGGCCATGCAACCAGAGGTGTCATCTACTCACCAGTAGATGGTACGCTGGGTGGGACTTAGCGTGATCGACAGTCCGTCCATGATCCATCCACTCACTTCCGTTTTCTTCCCGCGCACTGCGCGGCTTTCCCTCACCTCGGAGGGGGCGCCTGCTCGCCAGGGGGGATGAGTAGGGGACGCGCCGGGTGCCTGGGCGAGCAGGCACCCCCTCCGAGGTGAGGGAAAGCTGCGCGGCGCACAGGAAGAAAGCAGAAGTGAGTGGACGGACCATGGACGGACTGTCGATCACGCTAAGTCCCGCCCAGCGTACCGTCTACTGGTGAATAGATGACACCACTGCATGCAACCCTATGCATGTCTGTTCAAAAGTCAATCCTACTGATTTCAACAGGACTTACTCCTAAGTAATTGTGCATAGGAATGCATCCACAGCAAATCCAAAGACTTTCCAAGAAGACCACACATCACTAAATCAAGTGAGGTGACCTGGAGAAGCTCTTTGGAAGGGCATTTCACACTTACCACCCTTCAGGTGTTGAGGGCACCATCAACAGAGCTAGCTGCCTCATGAGGAAGCATCCTCTTAAGCCTTCATGGAGCAAACCAGACAGGGCCTTAAGAAGATTATCACTATCACAATTCAGCGTTTTGAATTGGCCCAGAAACCAATGGATAAGCCTGAAGTAATAGGATCAGACACCTTACACACGTACTAGTTTGGTTGCGGCATGCTGAGTCAATTGAAATTTCAGAACCATTTTTTGAAGGTCTGCCCCCTATACAGCAATCTGCAATAATCTAATCTGGATGTAAATAGAGCATGAATGACTCCAACCAAGCCTGATTTTGAACAATAAAACGACTGTCATTTCTCCTGTATCAAGGACAGTTGATGTTGCTTCTGTATCACGGCAACATCCTGGAAGTCAGCAGCGGCAGACCCTCTTCCAACTATGGTCTTCAGCTTGTGGATGGCAAGCCTAACAGTCTCACCCTCAGGGTTATGCCAGCACCATTTTATTGCTTTCGTTATAAGGGTAAGAAATATGCAGACCACTTTCTTGATGCCACTTCTCCTACTTCCTGCAGATCTCAACTCAGCTCAAAAGCCCACTTTTTCATGACACCATCAGAATGGGGGTCCCCAGCCAGGGCTAGAGCAATCAGTCATGCTCATATGATGCACCACAGCAGGTTAATAGCAGAAAAAATACATTTTGTAATGAAATCTTTTGCTCGCACAAATGAAATCTTAATCAAGGAAGCTCTTCACACGCAGAGATGGTTTGCATCTCTCCCTGCATGCATACAGAAAGAGAGAATCGTTACCTTAAATGGGAAGAAAGTGCATAGGAAGTTACATCAGTGACTCCAGATTTTTGGGGGGGGGGGGAAAGGAGGGGAAAGAGCCTAATGATATCATCCTGTGAGTCACTGTAGATGTCATAAGGAGAGTTGATGAGAGATATTAGAACCTTGCTATCACTGGAGCATGTCAACAAGAAAGGCATTTTTACTTTAAACCCCACAGAAGAGAAGAACTAGGTGTCGTCAATGTATACTTTACTGTTTCAGAATGGTGGACTGAAGATTGGGAAACCAATCCAGATTCTCTCACCCTATCAACATGATGTCAGGACGCCTGTGTGTGCACGTACATGTGCTAGATAGGATTACCAAATACCAAAGCTGTATAGAATATGGTGTAAAAGGATACCTGAAATTAGCCACGCTGATGAAGGTATGAATCATTAAACAGTAAACTTCAGTATAGCTAAACACCTGCATCTTCGGGAGGGGGTGGGACAATCTTCTAAGCACAGCTAGTAAAGCCCTTTAAATTAAGTGATTATTTCTGGCTCTTGAAAGTTTCCCCCAGAGCAACAAACCCTTTGATTTGAAAAGCAAAAGGATCTTCCTCTTAGACGAACGCATGACGTAGCATACTGTGCACTAAAAGCACAGGATGTTGTTATGCAACAGAGCAGCTGGGGAGATTAATCCTGATTAAAAGGGGGGGGGGGAAATTACATGCAGAAGTTCATTCAACAACACAAGGTTGACTATAAAGTATAAGATGCGGAAAAACAAAAATAGGTGTCCGTTTGACTGCACTTAATAGAATTAAGGCATTTTGTGCAATTAGGGCTTTTGAAGACCTAATTTTCAAGAAACCACAACAGTTACCACCCCCCCCACCCCCAACCATTTTGCGGTACTTGCCCTGATCCACTCTTGGTAGCTCAATAAGCTGTATACAGTAAATATAAGGAGGAGTGAACCTTGCAGCAGAATGAAGTCTTATTTATTCCCATTACAATTATTGCTGCTTCCTTACTCCAGTACAAGATGCAGAGGTACAAATGAGTGAGGCTGCAAGTAGCCTCTAGTCTGTTCAGGGACAGGTGAGAAGAAAATAAATTGCTTTCCACTTTTACTCCTGACCAGAGGCAGCTACATCTGCCAATAACTTTTCTTCAGTAAGTATATGCGACAGGTTACCTTTAAAAAAAAAAAGACTGGACTACAATGCTGCATTCTGCCATTTAGGCCACAAATGAACACCACTCCTAATCTAAACTGAATTCAGACCAATGCGGAAAGCGTTTGTATTTCTGTAAGAATTGTTCACGAGGAGCATGCATTGCTAAAGCATTATAATAAAGGATTTCTATACTTTTCTAAAACATTCAATGAAGTCATATTTTCAACAAGCTGTTTTATACAGTGTCAGACCATAGTTGAATCCAGTATTCACTATCGTCTGACTAATAGTGGCTTTCCGAAATGTTCAACAGAGTCTTTCCCATCACCTGCTACACAATCCTTTTCACTGGAGTTGCTAGAATCGTCAGTGCCCATTGATCACTCCATCCTTGAACTACAGTAGAGCCAATAAGGTACAGTGAATTGAGCTAGACTTACTGGGGTGGGAGGGGGAAGATCTGGGTGCAAATCCTGTCTGAGTCATGCAATTGTGATGCTAGACCAATCACATAGACCAGGACTGTCACTGGCCAGAGGCTTCCCCCTTTACTTGTCTGTAGTCCAATGGTCCTCAACAATTCCTGTAAGTTGCCATAACCCACAACTGAGGCTTTGTGACCCCAGTGGGGTCCCAATCCCAAGACTGAAGAACACTGATATAGACTAATACTGAACACACTTATTAGGAAAGTAAGATCCATTGATGAAGGCTTATTCCAAGTAAAAATGTTTAGGATTGTGCTCAACCTCTACTATACTTTATAGAAGGTTGTTCAAATAAACCTGGACGACAGCCAGGGATCAAAATTAACAAGTAATAAACCATCAAATGAAGGACAAGGGAATGAATGGGAGAGGAGGGAAAAATCAGTGCTCCATTTCATGTTAAATACACTTTAATATGTTCTTTTCCAGGATCTAATATACAAATTAAGAGGTAGTAAAGTGCTCTTCCTATACAAACTTGGATGAAATACATTGAAGTCAACTTTTCGTATTTTATTTAAATAGTCCTCAAGAGCAACCTGAAAAAAAGGAAAGGAATGGCTTTAATAACAGTGTTCAGGGTCAAGAGACTTTGGCAAACAGAACAAACAAATCAACAAAGATGAAATACTAATGTATAATAGAGTAGAACAAAAGTAGCAATTGTTACAGTAGTTACAGTAGCGGTTGGCAACCTTTTCAGCACAGGGGTCAGACATTTGGTGATATTACTGCCAACCCGGAGGTTGCCAAGCTCCCAGAAACAGGAGTGTGGAGATTGGCTTGGGAGGCTTCACCTCCTGCCCAATTTGTTGCATGCCAGACAGGGTCTGGTAGAGCCATGTGGGGCACAGGGACTCCATGAGCCTGGGCACACAGCTCTGCCATTCCCTGTCTGGAGGAAAGCAAATTGGGTGGGACGCTCAAGCCAAGTTCCGGCCCATGGGCTGTAGGTTGCCAACCTCTGGTTTACAATATTAATGGACATGAAGGGTTTTATCAGAACAAGCACTGACAGGAAGAGGTCAAATTTGTATTTACACTAAAAAAGAACCCCTGAATTTCAAGGGGCCTCTGGGCCATATCATTTGCCGTGCATGGGGAATAGCACTGTCCAGATCATAAGTGGCAGTGGCATACCACTGTCTCTCTTCCGGTACTCCATCTGGCCAGCGTGGCTTCCCGAGGGAGTTCTCACACTATCAAGTGCTATTCCCAGTTAATTTCACGGGATTAAAAAAATACAGTAATCCCACTTACAGTAGAGAGGAACGCAGGAAATGCCTTAACAGGAACGTTCTTCCTGAAGGACCTAGCCTGAAGATAGACAGAAAACAGGTTATATTTCATGATAAATCTCGAACATCAAGCACACAACACCGGCCAAGCTTTCTTGTGAACTATGTTCCATTGTGTTTGAATATACTGCTGTGTGCAATAAGGTAATGCATATCAGAACAAGAGTCTGGGACTAGGAAAACAAACACAAACACACAGACTCTTTAATCTGTCTGCAACTACAACTACCAGAAACAACCATGTAAATTATTCCTTTGGTACCACATATCTTCTTCCTGTCATGCCATTCCTGTGAGTCATAACTACCAATTTCATTATCAAAAAGTTTGCTTCAATTACTGAAGTTGCAATCAGGGCATGAGACCATGAAGCAGATGGCTGTCAGATCTGTGCATCATCAGAACCAGGAGCATGGACTCAGATCCTGCTTTTAAATCTAAAAGTCAAGTCTCATTCTGTACTGATGCAGAAGATCACCAAAAGAAACGGTAGAGGGCTATACTACTCTGGGGCTCAGAGCAGATAGGCTGCACAGTTTTGCTCAATTTGAGGCAGGCTATAATCAAACATGTTGCATGGGTTAACTGCATCCTAAACACAGCACAAGCAAAGTATTAAACAATGCAACTAAACAGGAGTGCAGTTTACCACTTTCCCAGTTCACCAAATAATGAATTTGCTTCTGCCCCTTCCTTACTTTAGTACTCTAACATAATTCTTCTGCACAGCAGTAAGAGCAATCAATCAATCAATCATATTTATATTTTAGAAATATCAATTTCTAAAAATGCAATTTTAGAAATATCAGGTTGTAAGAAATGAGATCCAAATGAGTAGAAGGCTTATTTTGCCCTCTGCTGGCCATAAATGAAGACTGCTCATAACAGCCAGTTACATGCATGAAGCCTTGCAATCACTCATTAGTTTTAGTTTATGTATAATTTTCACTTGCAACAGCCAAGAATCAATGATTCATTCATTCTTCATGACACTCAGTGAACTGGCTGGGATGACAGACCTATCCACTTGTACTATCAAACACTGAACAGTTAGACTAACTTCTAACAAACCTCATTCATGGCAAGTTGAAATGGTGATTATTGCTTACATGTTTTAACACATATCCTCTAACTGTTAAAGTGAAGATTATTCCTAGACATCTCCTTTGTCTATGCCAGTGGTCGGGGACTGGTGGAATTAAAGAAGGTGCCAGTTTATTAATGTATGCTCAGCCTTCAAAGCACACTAATGAGCAGCTTGCAAAGGGAGGTGGAGTATCCTCCTTCCATATAATCCTACCCGTACTCTTAGATCATCTGGGGGGGGGGCCTTTTGACTGTGCCGCCACCAGTAGAAGTGAGAGGGGGGGCGGCCAGGAAGAGGGCCTTCTCGGTGGTGCCCCCCAACTTTGGAATACCCTCCCCTTAGAATTGAGAACTGCTCCCTCTTTGTTAACATTTCGGCGGGGGCTGAAGACCTTTTTATTTCAAAAAGCTTTTAACTGTTGACAGGCTGGCTGGCTGGTTTTTTACACTTTTATATCTTGATTATATCTTATGATCCACGGGGCTTGTTTTTTTTTCAAAATTTTAAATTGTATTGTTTTAATATTGTTTTTAAATTGCTTTTTAATGTTAAATTTTGTATTTTATTGTTTTTGTGTTGTAATGCTGCCTTGGGTGCCTTTGGGCAGAAAGGTGGGATATAAATCCAATAAATAATAATAATAAATATCCAGCAAATGTAACAACTGATGTGCACAGCAGCATTGCATTACAGCACAAACAAAAGAAAATGGGCAGTGTTATATGCTTAACAATGTTGATATGTCTGCAGTTTAGCTGGCTTCTTTTTGTCATATTACATCTTGCTTTGTATTTGCCTGTCAGGCAACCTGAGGAGCTCAAGAAAGCCAGTGCTTCTAATTAGGTACTAATCTGCATGCATGCACACACTGACTTTGGATCAGGAATATTGAGGCAGCAGGGAACATATTCCCTGAAAAACAACTGGGATAGCTTTGGGACCAGTTGACAGTATATTTTTTTTCTATGTAAAAATACAGATCACCCATGGCCTATATTCCCCGTAAGGGGTCTGCGCCACTGCACAGACCCCTTCAATTGTTGCATGGTGGTACAGCAATATCTCCTGGTCTTTGGCCATGACTGATGATGGCCAACATCACTGCCAATATAATTGCCAATTCAGCTGAACTCTGACCTGCTTGGCCACACATCTGCAGGACTGCAGCTAAACCTACCTATGACTTTAATCACATCACTAGCTCTGGATAGCATGCTTGCCTCCCCCATTCCCCAGTAGACAGCATGTGCTGGAGAGAGGAGAACAAACCCACTCCCCTTCTATTGTCCCAATCTAGATCTGGGCCGCCCTATTACTAGGGTGGGGAAGTATGCAAAGCAAATGATATAAATAAAGAGTTGTGCCTAGTTTGGTCCTGAGAAAATACCTTTCCGTGCTGCAGTGGAGCTGGAAAGAGGAGAGGTTCAAGAAGGTATTCTGAAGTGAAGTACCACAGCAGCCTTTGAAAGTGCTTGCCCCTGTCAATTTGCAATTAATACTATATAATTTCACTGGGGAACTGCACTTACTGTAAGTACTGTTACTTACTGTGCATCACGATGCCCTGAGGCATGCGGGGCATCAATGTGCCTATGTTCAGGTGTTGCGGATCTATAGTAATCTACAGAGACTGGATAGTTGAATGCTTGGATTCATATTGTAAAACACGTATATCTGTTCAGCCATACGTGGTATTTATGCAACTTCCTGAATTGCTACCTCCACCCTTATGATTCAAAAGCCTGTTACCATTCAAGCAGCCTTTTGTGATTTCCTACCCCCATTTCCCAATGGCACGTTTTCCTGGAGAGAGGTTAAAAGCAAGACATGATCTCATGCCTCCCTCTATTTTTTGACCCTCACTTTTGGATGAACATGTCACCCAAATTGGAGAGCTCATTGTCATATAATCACAAAATCTCCCAGTCCTATCACATGCCTTTTCCTGCAAGTTCCAAACTCAAGATGTTTCTCATTTCTCCCCACATTCAAACCTAAAAACCGTTTCATGGACTCATTCTAGACAAGCAGGATGTGACGCACACTCAAGACCCAATCCTATCCAGCACTGATGCAGCTGTAATGCAGCCCTGAGTTAAGGGAACAAATGTTCCCTTACCTTCAGGAGGCCTCCATGACTGCACTCTCACTGCAGGATGCAGCGTGTGCCCCATTGGCAAGGCTACAGCAATGCTGGAAAGATGGATAGGATTTGGCCCTCAGTTGGCTTGCCAGCATCGAAGATCTTCATTCTGGAACATACTGTTCACAAAGTACCAGGACACCCAAGGAGAAGGCGGCATTTTGCATATTCAAGGACCACGTTGACTTCAATGATGTGTTACAGATTTCAGGAAAAGCCAGAAACTCACATGTTCCAAATGGACATAAGCCTGACTGGCAATGTCGTACACAACATCTCTCAGCTTCTTTTCCTGACTGTGTCTTATGAAATCCTCTTGTGAAACACCATGCTGATGGATCAGGAAAGAGAACAGGTTAAAAACACTTCAGGTAAATAATTAGGAGGTAATTGAATAACTACCCTGAAGGCATATTATAATAAGACAATGACAGTATAATTTACTTAGCACTTTTAATGTACTAAGTGCGTTACGGCATTTATTTCAGCGTTGTGCCTTGACAGGATGCCATACACTTTTTCTCATCATGAAAGGCTATGTGAAATATCATTTCACATTCTGCTAGTCAGGCAAGAAAGACGGGAACCAGCTGCTATAAAGCTCTAGTTGACTACTAATTTTCGTTTATACTAATTTTTTGTTTTTGTTCTTACATTTTGAAATAAGCACAGTTTAAAGGGCCAACAGCACCGGCGCTCCCCACCACGTCACTCCTGCGGGTGCAGCAAATATTTTTCCTACCATGAAAATTATTATAGTTTTGTATAAGTGTATATACTATTTTCTATAATTAGCCCTCTCAGGCTCACCATAAATGCAACACTAGGTCCTAGCAGCTGACCGTTTGCAGATCCCTGCCTTGGCCATTCCAGTTGTGTAGACCAGGCTCCAGAGGATAGCCAAAGTGATAGAAAGCAGAGGATTTTGCTGCCTTGCTCCATACACCACAAGAGAAGGTATTAAACAGCTCGAAACAAGCCTTTTCAAAGCAAAGACAAGCCTTTTCAACGAAGGGACAGAGTAGTGGAAATAAAAGTTCCCAAGCCACCATCCAATTTAATCTTGATCTAATATAGATGACGTTACATCTGAAGCAAGGATATAGTTTTATTTATTCAGTTCATATCCCACTCTACTCAGTGGGCTCAGACTGGCTTACAACAAGCATTTCCAAACACTAACTCGTCTGTCCCCAAGATGCTCACACTCTATGTAGTTAAATAGTTTAGGGGAATAAAGGAGACCAAATGAAAATGTCACTGGTTGGTTCCCAGCTATATCATCTTACCAACATACATATGTCCAAAGGCAGAAACACTTTTCCTCTACTAGCGTGATAGGGAGTTGCTCTCAGGCAGGTTACGATGCCTTGGGCTTTCCCAATGTGACTGGCGGCGTGGTCCGCATGAATATCCTTCACACCTGTGGTTGCAAAAACAAGCATTTAAATGCATTGAGGCTGAAATCCTGGACACATTTATTGGAACGAAACACCCATTGCACTTAGTGGGACGTCATTCCAAGTTCACATGGTTAGAGCTGCAAAGGTGTATCCACCACACTACTTGGATTTCCTTAATTTGTAAATTGCAGAAAGGCCGAAGCACACATTGATGTGTAAGTGCGGGATTTCCAACCCCATGTTTAGCCCATAAAGCTAACGCAGCAGGAGCAGATCATTTGCAGGGAAGAATCCTTCTACAGGGATTCTTCTTGCAGAAAAGATTGATAAGGAGGAGGGAAATGCATAACCCTTCCTCTACCCACCAATTACCTTTTATAAATGATCCCCTCACCCAGGTTAGTCTTAAACCCATTCTCCACCTCTCTACCCCACTTCCAGGAAAGCTCAGAAACTGGAAATAAGTCCACCTAGGAAGAAAAAGGCTGACGGGGCAGATAAGAGAGGACTGGCAGGGAGTAGAGGGGTTAAGCACCAGCCCTCAGCACACATGTACTTGGGAACATACGTTTGCTGCAGGAAATCTACTATTCTGCTCCAGAAAGCCACTTTGAACAGATTGATTGAAAAGGTTCCTCTTTTATCACATCTACATTTAGACATAAAAACTACCAGAAGTCTTGTAGCACCTTAAAGCAGTGGTTCCCAAACTGTGGGTCGGGACCCACCAGTGGATCGCAAGCCAATTTCAGGTGGGTTGCGAAGCACCCACAGCAGCCAGGTTGAAAATATGGGGAAGATGGGATACTGGAAAGGGGGAGGACTATGTGGCTGTTTTGCTTGGGTCAAGGTTGTAAACAGGGTTTTTTCTTTCTTTCTGATTCACTTTGCTGTAGGAAAATGACAGCCCAACTTATTGCTGCATTCTCAGGAAAGCAGCAGGCTCTGGCGTCACAATGACAGCACGTCTGACTATGACATAACTTCTGGTGGGTCCCAGATAGATTGTCATTCTAAAAAGGTGCTAAAACGTTCAAGAACCACTGCCTTAAAGGTTAATGGATTTGTTTTACTCCAAGCTTTCATATACAAGCGTTTACATACCCCATTCAGAAACAACATGCTCTAAAGCGGTGTTCTTGCACTGTAATTCAGTGTATGCTGGAAGTAAATCCCACTATGTTCAATGGGTTTTATATCCTAGTAAATTCACATAGGGTTACAGGGTATTACTTTTGAAATTTTTCCAATACTTGCCTAGCAACAACAGTTCAACTTTAACACAGACTGAGCTCATTTTGTGCAAGAGGCACTTTTCCCAGTGGTGCTCCTCTTATGTTTAGCAGGGGGAGAGTAATTGTCGCTCTTCACCCCTGCGCAGTGTCTTGTCTAGTGGCTGCTGCTGGTGGTGTTCTGCATTTTTTAGATTGTGAGCCCTTTGGGGACAGGGAGCCATTTAACTTTATTATTTGCCTGTAAACCGCTTGGTGAACTTCTTGTTGAAAAGCGGTATATAAATACTTTTTGATTGATTGATTTTGTAGTGAGAGAGAGCAAAGTCATTTCAGACTGCTCGCCTTCAAAGACTGTCCTTAACAGCAACACAATAAGGGCACAATCCTAGCCTCTGGAGCTGGAACTCGACTGCTGGAACTACTTTGATAGCTGTGCTCTATGAAACTGCAGTAACACATAGGATTTATAAACAGAGCCGTGTGCGTGCGTGCATGCTACACCCATCAATGGAAGGCAAGTGCCAGAGATGGTAACCAACAATACACCTACCCAGTGTTTCCAGGGTGAGGTAAAGGAGAGCACTCTGTGTGTTTTCAGCATAAGCCTCCAGTTCATTGATGTTGCTATATGCTCTGTCATCCAGATTCTTCTCCTAAGAGTTTGAATATATAGAGAGAATAAACTTGTTTCCTAGCACTCGTATGGAGTTATTTGAATGACTTGTTTATATCAAATACTCATCACTGAAAAAAAAAAAATCAAATTTTGTATGCTGCACAAACCCATGTGCTTATTTACTCAACTTCCACTATGTTCATTGGCTTATTCCCAGCTAAGTGTATGCAGAATTGCAACCCTACAGTAAACAAAGATCAGCCACACCTTAATTCATGGCTTTTAGATTGCATAGAGAGTTTCCTGCTGGATCACAAAGTCCGTCAAGTAGATAAGTGGTTCCTAAATTGTGGGTTGCGACCCAATTTTTGATGGGTTGTGAAACTGACACACTGACAGCCGACAAGGAAAATGTATTGAGCCCTATGGAAACAGAAACACAGCAGCACATGCACTGTGTCTCATTCCGCTTTGAAGGGCAGGCTGTGGGATACGCAACACCACCAGAATGATCCTGATGCAATGAACCTGGAGCTCAACAAATACACAAAGACGGCCCCTACCACCACAGTACAAATGGTAAAAACAGAGGCTTGAGCAGCTGGTAAAGTGAAATGTTTTTCAAGTCTCATAAAGCTAGGTGGTCCTGATAAGAGTGTCATTTTAAAAAGTGGGTCCTGGTGCTAATAAGTTTGGGAATCACTCTAGTAGACTATTACAAGAGTCTGTACTGTAGCTATGCCTACGATATAATGGTAAAACCCATGCTTATTTAGTAACAGACACTGGGCAAGAGGCACTTTTTCAAGTGGTGTCCTCTTATATTTAGCAGGGGGAGAGCAATTGTCCCTCTTCACCCCAGCACAGTGTCTTTCTTGTGGCTGTTGCTGGTGGTGTTCTCCATTCTTTTAGATTGTGAGCCCTTTTGGGACAGGGAGCCATTTAACTTTAATGTTATTATTTGCCTGTAAAACGCTCTGTGAACTTTGTGTTGAAAAGCGGTATATAAATACTAGTGATTGATTGATTGATATTCTTGCTCAAAGGTCAATCTTTCCCTTGATTTAAGAAGGCAGGCTTCAAAATATAAAGTAAAAAAGGAACTTGTACAGGCTGCTACATTTTATTTAAAACGCCTTACCCTTTCATCAATAATCTTCATAAGCCATCTTTTGGTCAAACGTTGCCTCTTAATTGCCTAGAAGGGGTTGAACAGAATGTAATAATTTAGAGAACAAGGAAAAATCAAAGCAGGATATAATTAGACCAGAACAAAAAGCACACGAGACACTGAAGGCGTGGGGTGGGGGGAGGAAATCAGATTTTACCAATAGCAGCTTTTATCAGGAGGTCAGATTTTTACATGCACTCTTATTTTTCACTCCAAACACAGTCACTGGTTAATAACTTAGTCATAAGATGACTTTTAAATAAGGCAGCTACCAAAGCAAGGATTGCTTTTTAAACAGTGCTAAAACATTCCATTGATGTTCCTATTTCTTTGTACTCTTGAGGAGTACCTTGAACTCAGACTTGCCCTATTTAATTAAGCTGGAGTCTCTGACTTCAACAAAGCCCAACACCAGCACTATCTCCATATCCTCTCAGGCAAGCTGATTACATAATTTAATGGCATCAACCATACCATCAGGGGCTCTTTCAACTGCTCATTCTCCAAGGTGATATGCACTATCACCTGCCAAGGACACTTTTCTGGGGAAATAAACTTTAATTCACACAAGGTCATGCTACAATAAATCTTTAAAGCTGTCACAAGACTCTGCGTTGCTTTTGCTGCGACCAACTAACAGGGCTTACCTTCCTGGAAGAAAATATTCAAGCCAGTGGTCCCAAACTGTGAGCCATTGCTTCCTCGGGAGTCACAGAATCCTTGCGGAAAAATCCTCCACCCTATACAATGTATAGTGTAGCCCTAATGGGGACCCACAGCCAAGGGAGCCGCCAGTTGAAAAAAGTATGGGAAACAGTGATTTAACCAATGTTGAGAAAGTTGCAGGGAGGGCCAAGAAAGAGCTTAGGACCATCGATCAGCTACTTGAGCAAAAAGCTAGAAATTAAGCTGATGCCAACTGAAACTATTAGGTATTAGTTTCCAAATACCTCCAAACACCAAGCAAAAACCAAAGGGAAAGGTCGTTCCCAGCCTCAACAGTTGATCCAGGCTAACAAAGTCAGGTCTGCCCAGTTACAGACTCTGATTAATTCTTAAATTGGTAAATACTGTGCAGGAATCAGTGACAAGAGGATTCTAGCTCTCAGGAAGCAACAAGGTCCCAAATTTAAATCACAAAACTGAAATCAAAACACCTTGCTTTATCTATGACCAACCCTTCATGATGTTACCTGTGACAGCAGAGGCAGCATCCGAGTGGCCCAAAGATTGAAAATTCACCATCTGCGAATTATAGTAACCTGAAAACCTTTTTATTTAAGCAAGCTTTTAACTGCTGACATGCCGCCTGGCATTTTAAACTACAACTATGGGATCCATGGCGTCTGTTCATTTTAAGTTGTTTTTTTAAATTGTTTTAAATACTGTTTTAATACGGTTTTAACTGTCTCATTTTGTATTGTTTTTATTTTAATATTTTTTTTTGATGTTGTAAGCTGCTGTGGGTGCCCATGGGGCAGAAAGGTGGGGTATAAATCCAGTAAATAAATAAATAAATAAATAAATAAATAAATAAATAAATAAACAAACAAACAGCAGAAAATTGCTGCTCAGGGTTATCACTAGACATTGTGCCCTCGCTGCAAACCAACCCAAGGCTGAAGGTCAGTCTTTGAATGGAGAGAGCTATGTACAAAGCAATGCAACCTGATCTACTAGTTTATTCAAAAGGAAGGGGCTATTTGGCAAGTAAATCACACTGGGATCAATTCACTGAGCTGCACCTCTTTTGTGGTCCACTGTAGTGACAAGCATTCAAGAAAGATGATGCCACTCTTAAAAATTCTTTTAAAACTGAGAGTTTGATGCAGCTGGAAGAATTCAACCCCATGCACTGTCACACCTCCTCTTCCACACATATACATACACTGTTCTTTTGAAAATGTCCCCTTAAAGCCATCCTCTTCACTTATACACATTCCCACCAGTTGTTCAGCTTCAAGGACATGTTGCAAGGCAGAGAAATAACAACATGGGAAGTAAGTTCCCCATTTGGTACATGGGAAGTAAGTTCCCCATTTGGTACATGGGGAGCATCTCATTGCTGAATGAAATCTTCCAATACCAGAAGCAAGAAACATACAATAGGAGAAAGCTACATTCAAAGGTACCTGTGAGGAAACAGGTTGCTGGACAAGATCAACTTGGCCTGATCCAATGAGGCAATTCATATATTCTGATCAGATGGTGGGTAGGGTGATGAGTAGTGAACCTTTTCCCAGTTGTACCGTGGTATTCTCAAGACCAATTTCTCTCAATACTAATAAACACATCCTTGCAAAGTTAGAAAGATCACAAAAAAGGAGGGGACATTAATTTCCCATTTTATTTGCTTTCAAATTTATACCCTGCTTTATCTCCCTGATGGACATTCCAAGCAGCTTTAAAGACTAGTTGTCAGTTCTTATGTTGGGTTTGATGATCCTATGGATTTTGATTTGCATTATTTTAGCAATCATCTTGACTTTACTGTCTGCCTTCTTTGGCTTCATGGAGGAAAAGTGCAAACTTTTATCATACATAAATGGTTGTTATATCACAACTGTTACAGAAGTATATTAAGCTTGGCATGCCAGCCTAATGGGGGAAGGAGAACACAAGCACAAGGACTTTTTCCATCAGCAGAACACTCCTTTTGTTCACACTTTCATTTGTGGGCAGAGTGTCCAGTGGCAGAAGTGCTAGTCAGGATGCCACCCTATGTGTTTTGGCTAAGTAATAAAGTCATTAAATTGAGAACATGTGTAACTCCACAAGCAAACCAAGGAATAAAAATATGGTGCATCCCACACATGACAGAAGAAATATTTACTACTCAAACAATGCCACTGTTCTGAAGCTCTTCTCTTTCCTTTCTGAGTCAGAATCAATAAAATTATGAGTCACTGAAAGGGCGGTCACATAAACAGGTCTGGACAAGTCCACGGTCAAAACACATGCAGTAAACACGTTGAGCTTGATTGGAAAGGAAAACTCTAAGCTCCTGAGATTGCCTTTGAAAAGGAATTTGGCACAAGTCCCTTCCTGAAGGGAGAATCAATAATGGGAGAAAACAAAGCAAGCAGAATGCTCATAAGCTTTCTGTCATTATGTTGACAGGTGAATACCAATACCCTGGGCACACACAACACTTTTAGGAGTGGGACCACTCAGAAATACCCTCACCACTATCAATCCCAAGCACACCCTATATAAATCTCACTATAACAATCCTAAGCATACACTTGTGGGATATCATAATTATGATGGTTTGAATACGGGTAAGCATAAGAGTATATAAATTGGGATTGGGAGTGTCCACAAGCCCTTACACCCCTTCCTCCCATCCCACTTTTCAATGGTGGGATAGCTCTTTTCAGAGCTATTTATGGTTAGCGTTACATGTGCACCAATCCCAAGGGTAACCTGCAAACCAGAGTTTGTGACCATAGCTAGAATCAGGTTTGCAATATCTAGTTCAAGATTACCATGGCTAACATTAAAGGCACAATCCTAACCTAGATTTAGGTCAGCACAGTTAGGCCAGCAAAATCTGGCCAGCACAAGGGTCACCATAAAGTTCGTTTAGACCACTCTCGGAGTCGAGGAGGATGGCACACATCTGTGTGCTGGCCCCCTCGACTCCAAGAGTGGTCCCAACATACTTTATGGTGTCCCTTGTGCTAGCCAAACTTTGCTGGCCTAACTGTGCCAGCCTAACTCCAGGTTAGGATTGCACTCTAAGATTGGCATTCATGTAACACTATTTATTTATTTTAAAAAATAATTATGGTTACTTTATGAAAGGAATGGGACGAATTTGCACATGAAAAGGGACAAGTAAGAGCACATAAACCCACTGAGAACTCCCTGTCTCTTTAACTATGGTTAGAAGATTGGCAGGAATCAACAAAAGTTGGTTTGCCTTACTAGCCAGGTGTGAGGATTACAAAGAATGTTAAGACAAATGCCTATTTTATACCTTCCACAGTTCTATAGCAACAGGTTGTTGTGGTGGGTTGTCATGATATATATCTTCCACAGCTTTCCTCCAAAACTCTATTCGCATCAAGCCAATGGTCTTCTGAGTTATGGAGTCTTTAATCTGGAAGAGAAGCACAGGTAGGGAGTGAATCTGAGAGCAGTTTCTTGCTTTTACAGAAGATGCCATGCAATCAGAAAGACAATCCAGCAAACAATTCTTTTTCTGCACGGACTCATTCCGTAAGTCATACTTGCTACGTTTGTTCACCACATACCTGTTAAAGTTGACTAATATGACTTGTGTGTGCAATTACTGTGTTATGCATTCATATTTATACCTCCAACAATTCAAAATTTCCTAGTTAAGAAGCTTTGGCATATTTTTATGATGCTATAGAGGGGGAAAAAAAAGAACTTCAGCTATAAAACATGCCAGATGGTTCTTGCAAAATGAGAACATTCTTAGTACACTTACAATCTGTTCTATTAAATACTGGCTCATGCCACCTAAATTAACTGGGATCAAATCACAACAGGACTACAAAATTTCTAGATATAATAAATCACTGTGTCTTGGAACAACTTGTTACAGAACCAACAAAAGAAGATGTAACTCTCAATGTAATCCAAAATCAGGATATACAGCCTGCTAATCAAGAGGCCAAGATTGTGTCTATACAAGGCCCTAGTCTAAGAGTATGATATAATCAAGAAAGCGTTGAACTTTGACAGGAGGGACCTGGGTTCAAATTTCTGCTCAGCCATGGACACTCTACATTCTCTACATTCATAGAGAGCAATCCTAACCTGGAGTTAGGCTGGCTCATTTAGGCCAGCAGTTTGGCCAGCACAAGGGATACCATAAAGTATGTTTGGACCACTCTTGGAGTCAGAGAGGCCAGCACACAGATGTGCGCCATCCTCCCTGACTCCAAGAGTGGTCCAAGCACACTTTACGGTGGTCCTTGTTCTGGCCAAACTTTGCTGGTCTAACTGGGCTGGCCTAACTCTAGGTTAGGATTGTGCTCTTATGCTTTCAGCATAACCAAATTCACAAGGTTAGTGTAAGTATTAAAAAGGCACACAAGAGAGACATATACATAAAGCCTGAGATCCCTGTAGAAACATAACAAAAACATAATGTAAATGTCAAACGACAAAAACTATCAAATTCAACATAGCAAATGTAGAAAGTTGTCTTTAGACTAACACAGTCCTATTTAATTTTAACACAAGAAGTTTTTCAATATAGAGTATTTAAACCGGTACAATCTGAGGGTCAAACTTCTTCCAGAAAACTTTGAATGTGAAATAACTCTAGTAAAGGCACACACAAAGCATACGGCTAAGATTAAGTAAAGGCACAAACAAGTCCACAAGGAGGCTACAAAAGGCAAGGCAGCTTCCTTTTTAGTTCCACCCTTGCCCAAATGAAGGAAAACAACAGCCGTAGTACAAACTCAAGTAAACCAAATGTAAAACTGCAACAAGGGAAGCCAAGAAAAGATCTGAAGAGCAAATTACCGAATTCAAAGAAACTCATAAAAATGAAACTTAAATGCATCAGAAATATAAAGTCATCCAAAGAGATGGCACGAGATCAATCAATCAACAGGCACTTATATACCACTTTTCAACACAAAGTGGTTTACAGGCAAATAGTAATAATTAAATGAAGTTAAATGGCTCCCTGTCCCAAAGGGCTCACAATCTAAAAAATAATGCAGACCACCACCACCACCAGCCACTAGAAAAGACACTGCGCGGGGGTGAAAAGGGACAATTACTCTCCCCCTGCTAAATATAAGAGGGTACCACTGCCCAGTTAGCAGGGGTTAAAGATAGACAGGAACACTGTAGAAAAGCTGAATGTGTTCTTGGCGCTGGTCTCCCACTGATAATAGTACATCTGATGAATAATGTTGGATAAAGAATAAAGTTTTAAAATCAACTGACACATTAAAACAAAAGTCACAAGATAAAACAATAGAAAAAAGACATTAAAAAATTTACCAGAACGGATAATCAATGAAATCAGCTTCTTTATCAAAAGTCTGGAAGCCAGCCAAGCTCTAACACCAAACTTTTATTTTTAAAAGATCCTGAGAATTACAGATCTCTGTCAAGCCACCATGAAGGTAAATTATAAGAGGAAATCATCACTAAGGCTAGAGTTGTTAAACCAATAGAAAAACTAACCTGACAGCTGGTGTACCATCATAGCTAAGAGACTGAGAGCCTATGGTTGCAAAGTGCTGGTGTAGCGGTCACAATGCCAACACAGGCAGTTACAAAAGCGCCGTAAAGCCCTTTTTGATGACTCGTGTAGAGGCAGCTGCAACAGGGCAGGCTGTGCTGACCCTGCATCATGGATCCGAACCCCTGGCCGCCGGTGAAGGTTAAGTTTCATGGCAAGTGACATAGGGCTGGGAGAGAGTGGTGGGAGGGAGTTTTGGAGGCAGTGTTTCTTGGTGGGGGGAGGGACAAACAGGGGCAGATTGGGCCTGGGAGAAAGTGGGATCAGTGAAAGCCTCCTCCACCATATCCTTTCTCCGTGGTCAGCCAGCATTACCCCAGGCTGCTCGACTTCCGCCAGAGATCTGAGTTCTCCCACTGGGCTGGCTAAGGCATTACTCAGGATAAGGGGAAAAATATCCCCTTACCCCAAGGAGACCTCCAGCTGCCTCCTAACCTGCACTGGATATAGCCAGGCCAAGACTGGGCAGCCCATTGGAAACCACAGCTTCCCTACTTCAAATTCCACTTCTGCCGTTAATTCATCAAATGGTTTTAGGAAAGCCACTCAGCCTCAATTCTCCAGCTGCAACATGATCATACTATGCACTTACAGATTTTTTTTGGAAAGACCACATCAAGATAATCTAGGTTAACTGCTTTGCACACTCAAAAAGTGCTATTTGTCTTTGGCCAGCATGTACTGAATTTGTGGAACTCCTTGGTTATGGCATCTGGCCTAGATGGGGATTGGACAAGTTTATGGAGGAAAGATCCATCATAGGTCACAAGTCTTGACAACTGCATGCCACTTCTGGCTTTTAGAGGTAGCCTATTTCTGAATGCCAAGTGCAAGCGAGTGACAACAAAATACAGGTGTCTTGTGTGCTCCCAGAGAAATCTGGTGGGCAACTGTGAGATACAAGAAGCTGGACTAGATAGGCCCTTCGGTTTGATCCTGTGGGCTCTTCTTAAGTTATACAAAGCTAATACCAAGTATTAGCTCCATAGTAAGGAAAAGTAAATCAGCGCAGTTTATTCAATCTTGCATAACCATCCTTTCAGAATTCTTGGGGGCACCATGAATATTGTAGGAAGTCATCTGCCAGACTTTCAAAAAGTTCATCATCAAAGGCGTCTGTACAAACTTAAGTCATGGGATAAAGGATGTGCCCGCTTACAGCTCAATTACTGGCAAGCACTCAGAATCAGAAGTTACAAACAAATGAAAAGCGTTCGCAGGCACAGCAAACAAAGACCCCATTTTAAATAGATATAGCTTGCTTATAAATGATGCATAGTCAGGAATAAACAATACGGTAGCCAAGCTTACAGATGACCCAGTTATCCCAGACAAGGGATCTTTCCACACATAAACAGGCTTACTGAGCAAGAGAATGGCAGATGAACTTCTTTAAGTTCACATACACATTAATATACACCAGACTATACTACTTAAGTACAGGATAGGTTCCAGGAGTCGATATTTAAGTAGTCTTACCCCTGCTATCTGGGCAAAGAGGCACCTTCTTAACGTGGTGTCCTCTTATAATTAGCAGAGGGAAAGCAGCTGTCCCTCTTCACCCCAGCATAGTATCTTTTCCAGTGGCTGTTACTGGTAGCTCTTCTGTATATTTTTTTTAAGATTGAGAGCACTTTGGGGACAGGAAACAATGTGACTAATTTTCCTATGTAAATCACTTTAACTACTATTGTTGAAAAATGGTATTCAGCAGGACCTTATTATCCTCAGGGGTTCTGTTCCTGGAATTTCCATGGATGTTTAAATCCATGGATTTGGGGGCCTCTAAGCCTTTGAATGCAACCAGAGCTGTGCTCTAGTCACATCTGGAGGGTACTCTGAATTCCTGTTTTCGGCTGAAAACTGGAAGTGATGTTTTCAGCCCTTAGAAGGCATTCTGAGAGCCAGGGAAGCAGCGCACGGCTCAGAAGGCATTCTGGGGGTTAGGAAGGCAGCATGCTTCCCCAGAAGGGTTCGGAAACTGCAGATTCTCATATCCACAGATGTCAAACCCATGGATAATGCGGGCCACCTGTGTAAGTCTTCATAATAATAATTAGCTTTGTGCTGATGTCCAACATTATTTACAAAACATCATAAATTACTTTTTGTTTCAGTTGGTGCACGCTGCTGTAAACTGCACGCTGCTGTATGCTATTAATGCTGTAAACTCATACAGAGAAAGTAAACAATGCAGAGGAAGAGCAGCCCTGAAAATACAGCACAAAGGCAGGAAGATGCAGGGCTCATAGCTTCGCCTCACATGCGCACTTTTTCTGGTTTACAGTAATAGGTGCATGCTGCTTCAGCACTGTCTCCGTAAAGCAGCACAAGGTAGAGGTACGTGCCTTTGAGCAAGTGGGAATGGGCACCCCCCTCACACCCTGCTCAGCCATCCTTGCTGCCTCACAAGCCTCCTACTTGTGCTGCAGTCCCACGTTTTGCCACCACTCTATACTAGCCAGCCCACTCACTATTACTCCTCTGCAAAAGTGCAAGTCAGGAAGTCAGCAAGCTTTCTTTGGTCCCAGTTTTGCCAAAAAGCTGGCACAGGTTGGGCACCCATTAACCAGAATTCTGAAATATGGATTATTCCAAAATATGGAACTTTTTTTGAGCATCAACGTGACTTTTTTTGCCTAAAAAAATCAAATCACAAAACTGTGTTTCATCACAAAATTATTAAAATATCGTATAAAATTACCTTCAGACTATGTGTACAAAGGGGTATATGAAACAAATGAATTTTGTGATTAGACTTGGGCCCAATTCCCAAGATCTTTCATTATATATTTACAAGTATTCCGAAATACAGAAAAACCCGATATCCAAGACGCTTCTGATTCCATGCACTTTGGATAAGGGATGCCCAACCTGTAGTATCGATGTTGGTTGTACCAATTAACCATAATGTACCAAGTACCATAAGGAGGATTCTGGGGACATAGTGGAGTGCTCACTGAGCAGACAAGTGTGAAGCAGCACCAGAAAGAAAGAAAAAACAAATTCAGTGCTAGGAATTATTGTTGTTGAATTCAACATTTCATCAATCTATATATTTTTAATACCTGCCTGAGCCAGTTCTACATTGAAGGCTCTCAGAGCAAAAGCAGAGGGGCGAGATTCTGCAGGCAACAGCAGCGAACAGAGGAACCCTTCATAGTCACGTTTCCTAGATATGAGAAACAACAAGGACAAAAAACAGATGCATGAGTCTGCTTGGGTCACAACCTCATTTAATATAAGCAAAGTTAAATAACCGCCAAGTATCTCCAGTTCAGGGAATACAGGATGCAATTGCAAGGGTTTTTTTTCCCCCTCTTGAGACCACAAAACTAATTTGTGGTTGATTTTATGGATGAAGTTCTCAGAACCCCTGAGAATGTCTGCAGTTATATAACCCACCAGGCCTCTCACTTCTATCAGTTCTCTGCCAAGAAAATCATTCATCCTCTGGTTACTCTGACCTCAACACCCCTCCTTAAATCCGTACCCAGGCTTCCTCTCCACCCCCACAGGCAGCACAAACTCTTTGTCCTTGCTCTCCAAGCCCTTCACGGTGACGCCTCTCTCCAACCCTCACCCACCCCACATAGATCTACTACTGCATATGTTACAATCATATGTCATAAGCTCCCAAGGGACTCTTGTATTCTGTACAATGTCACATGTATCAGAGCCTAGCCCTATCCAACTTTCTGGTGCCGATGCAACAAACATTCCCTTAGCTTGAGGAGGCCTCCATGACTGTCCCCCCACCACAGAATACAGTACACGTTCCATTGGGACGTCTATACCAGGGCTGGAAAATTGGATATGAACATAAGAAGAGCCCCACTGGATCAGGCCAAAAGCCCATCTAGTCCAGCTTCCTGCATATCACAGTGGCCCACCAGGTGCCTCAGGGAGCGCATGATACAACAAGATGCCTACATCCTGTTACCGCTCCTTTGCACCTGGCATTCTGAAGTAGCCTACTATTAATGTAAGGAGGTTGCCCAACCCTATAGCGCACAATGGACTTTTCCTCCAGAAATTCATCCAGTCCCCTTTTAAAGGCATCTAGGCCAGATTCCATCACCACCTCTTGTGGCAAGGAGTTCCATAGCTTAATGACCCGCTGGGTAAAAAAGTATTTCCTTTTATCTGTTTTAACTCTCCCAACACTCAATTTCAGTAGATGTCCCCTGGTTCTGGTATTGTGAGAGACGGAAAAGAACATCCCTCTATTGACTCTATCTGTTTTGTGCATAATTTTATGTCTCAATCATGTCCCCACCCAGGCGCCTTTTTTCCAGATTGAAGAGACCCAAACGCTGCAGTCTTTCTTCATAAGGGAGGTGCCTCAACCCCATAATCATTTTTGTCACTCTCTTCTGCACCTTTTCCAGCTCCACTATGTCCTTTTTGAGATGTGGTGACCAGAACTGTACGCAATACTCTAGATTTGGCCTTACCATTGATTTGGACAATGGTATAATAATTCTGGCTGTTTTATTCTCAACTCCTTTTTTAATTACCCCAAGCATGGAATTGGCGTTCTTAATTGCTCCCGCACACTGGGTCGACACCTTCATTGAGCTGTCCACCAGCACCCCAAGATCTCTCTCCTGAGCTGTCACAGACAGCTCGGAACCCATTAGCCTATAGGTGAAGTTTTGATTTTTTGCCCCAATGTGCATCACTTTACACTTGTCTACGTTGAAACGCATCTGCCATTTTGCTGCCCATTCCCCCAACTTGGAGAGGTCCTTCTGGAGCTCTTCACAATCCCTTCTGGTTTTCACCACCCGGAAAAGTTTTATGTCGTCCGCAAACTTAGCCACCTCGCTACTTATGCCTGTTTCCAGGTCATTTATGAACAAGTTGAAAAGCACAGGCTCCAAGACAGATCCTTGGGGCACTCCACTTTTCACGTCTCTCCATTGTGAAAATTTCCTATTGCCCCCCCCCACTCTCTGTTTCCTGGCCCTCAACCAATTCTGAATCCATAAGAGGACCTGCCCTCTTATTCCCTGACTGTGAAGTTTCTTCATTGGATTTGGCCCTTAATGTCCTACATAATGTCTGCAAATGGTACAGGAAAATTCCATTTTAGTTATTCTCACAGCACAATCCTATGCATGTCTACTCAGAAGTAAGCTCGACTGTGTGCAGATAGGATTGGCACTTTAAACTCTGACTTAGGTTGCAATCCTATACACACTTTCCTGGAAATAAGCCTCATTGAACTCAATACTTCTTACTTCTGAGCAGACATGAACAGAATTGCGCTGTTAATTCCCACAGTATGCGGAGTTTGGAACGCCTTAAGGCTATCGGTTTTAAGCAGGGCTGGCTTTAACCCAATGTGACCAATGTCGTCACATCGGGCCTCGCGGGCTCACGCTTCAGGGGGGCCCCGCACTAGCAGGGTGAGAATATTGCCTGTGGCTGCAGCCGGGATCTCTATGGGCTGTAAGTCAGTGGGGCAAGCAGAGCAGCTTTACCTTGGTCTCTCCTACCTGCCTCTGCCTCTGAACAGTCCAAAATGGGCCACCTGGAAGCAGTTGGCGGTGATGTTATGATATCACCACCAACTACTTCCACATGCCATGCTTTGCACATGGCATGAACAGAGCTCTTCTTGGTGAGTGGGGGGGGGCCACAGGGTGGGTTGGGAGCCCCGCAGGAATGCCCCACATTAGGCCCTTCCGCTCTTAGAGCCGGCCCTGGTTTTAAGAGCACCTAAACTCTATCCAGGATTCATTTACCTCCCTATTTTACCATGGTCTTGAGAAGCACATCACAGGCCACTATTGCTCAATATATGCCAACTATTCCATACAAACATGTTTTTCTAGTGTGGTGCCCTAGTTCTCCCATCTGCAGCACAGATGTATGAAGAAATACTGAAACAAAGTTTATGGGGACTCAGAATAGTCTGCGTTGGATGGTGTTAGACTCCTCATCATTGGAGGACTTTAAGGGACCAATCCTATCCTAGGATGGCATCTGGCCTGGATGCCTTAAAAAGGGGATCAGAAGTTACAAGCTATGACAAATATGTCCAGTCTGAGATTAGCTGATCGCTCATCATGAGGCTGGGTAGGAATTTTTTTCCGTCATCCAAATTGGCCATGGATGGCAGTTTTTTGTCTACCCTAGACTGGGGAAGGAGGGACGTATGTTCAGTAGGTTTGATGATTTACACTTGTGTTTAATAAAATTAAACCCTGATCTGGTGTCTTCCTTGGGGGTGGTGCAAGGATAATAGGCTACTTTAGAATGCCAGGTGCAGGGGAGTGGCAGCGACTTACAAGTATCTGGTTGTCTTGCATGTTCCCTGAGGCATCTGGTGGGCCACTGTGAAAAACAGGAAGCTGGACTAGATGGGCCCTTGGCCTGATCCAGCAAGGCTTTTCTTATGTTCTTATCCAATTTTCCAGTGCTAATGTAGCCAAGTCAAAGGGGCAGGTGCTGCATTACATCCAGTGGTGGGGGAGTAATCATGGAGGCCTCCTCAGGGTAAGGGAAAGTTTGTTCCCATAACAAATTGCAGCTGCATTGGCACTGAAAAGTTGGACTGGTTTGAGATCTAACCTGGATAGCCATCTATTGCAGACATTATTGTGGTAGACAGCCTGCACTGGCAAGCGGTTGGGCTCTATGATCTTGTAGGTCCCTTCAAACCCTGATTCTATGGCATACGGTGCAATCCTAACCCACTTTCCAGCACTGCCATAGCTGTGCCAATGGGGCATGTGCTGCATCCTGCAGTTGGGGAGGTGGGAGTCATGGCAGCCTCCACAAGGTAAGGGAATATTTTACCCTTACTTCGAAGTTGCACTGCCATTACCCTGGTGCTGGCAAGTTGGTTAGGATGGCACCCTCAATGCGTTAAAAAGGACATTTTGTCAGTGAAAAATTGCCCATGCAGATTCAACCTAAAGCACTTGGTGCACTGGAATCTGACATAGTGGAGCTGGAAAAGGTGCAGAAGAGAGCGACAAAAATGATTACAGGGTTGGGGCACCTCCCTTATGAAGAAAGACTGCAGCGTTTGGGGCTTTTCAGCCTAGAAAAAAGGCGCCTGAGGGGGGACATGATTGAGACATACAAAATTATGCACGGAAGGGATAGTGTCTATAAAGGGATGTTCTTTTCCCTCTCTCAAAACACCAGAACCAGGGGGCATCCGCTAAAACTGAGGGTTGGGAGAGTTAAAACAGATAAAAGGAAGTACTTTTTTACCCAGTGGGTGGTTAGTCTGTGGAACTCTTTGCCATAGGAGGTGGTGTAGTGATGGCATCTGGTCTTGATGCCTTAAAGAAGGGTTTGGACAGATTTCTGGAAGAAAAGTGTGCCTATAGCCCACGATGGATTGTGCAACCTCCTTACATTAGTAGTAGGCTACTTCAGAGTACCAGGTGCAAGGGAGCGGCAACAGGATGCAAGTGTCTTGTGTCTCATGCCTCCCTGGGGCACCTGGTGGGCCGCTGTGAGATACAGGAAGCTGGACTAGATGGGCCTTTGGCCTGATCCAGCAGGGCTCTTCTTATGTTCTTATGACATCCACTGGAATATCAAGAATGTGTGTTTTGAATCCAAGGTTAAATTCACACAGGGCTCAATCCTAACTAACTTTCCAGCACCAGGGCAAGGGCAATGCAGTTCTGAGGTAAGGAAACAAACATTCCCTTGCCTTGAGGAGGCCTCCGTGGCTGTCCCCCAACTGCAGAATGCAGCACATGTCCCACTGACACGGTTATGACAGTGCTGGAAAGTGGGTTAGGACTGCGACCAAAATGATGGATACTTAAAAAGAAGAAATTATTACAATAGTTTCTCGTTCTGAATCTGAAAAAACAAAACCATCAAAAACTAAAGACAACCATTAATGATTAAACATTTATGGCTATTATTGCAAGTCTTGTTTTTGCATAAACCTTTGCTGTTTGCTCATAATATGGATTGGAGCCTCTCAGTCCTTTCATAGTGAAGACTATGTTTCTTCATATACGGCTAGCAGTGCACATTTATTTGCCCAGTAAGAAAGTTACTGCTGTGTTCAATGAGGCTTATTCCCTGGCAAGTGTGTTTTGCAGAAGCAGACACTGTGCTCCTATCACAGATATGAGGATATTTGAAGTCTTACTAATGGACATAAAGCTCTCAACATTAGGGTACATTCACAACATATACAGGTGGCAGAATAAGCTGTGTCCACTTCAGGGACACCACTTTTGAATGTTCCTACATTTTTTTTAAAAGGTAAACAAGCCAACAATCTCCCTATGCACAAAACAGAACATCAAGGGAAAGGGTTTTAACCCAACTCTTAAATAGATGTGCCTAACCGCAAAGAGGGTTGTTGTCATTTTCTTCTTTTTGAACCTACTGTACAGGGTATTACCCAAGACCAACACGCCTGTCCCATGTTTCCTTACCATAGGGAATGCACTGCAGCTGCATTGGCACTGGAAAGTAGGATAGGATTGGGCCCTTAATAACAATACATGAAATATTTTGTTAAAGCATCACATTTATGAACTATATAGCTTCATTTATTTATATGTATATTTCATTTAGGTATAGAACTATATAGCTATACATATATACTATATGAACTATATGAACATCCTGCAAGTCGAAAACTAGCACATTAAGGAACAAGCTGGGCCAGACCTTTTCCCTTGCAGTGCTTGGATTTTGTTCTGCTTCTTGACCTCTTATTATTATTTTTAATAGAAACATTCAAAAACTTTATTGTCCCCAGGAGCTGGAAGCAGCCTATTCTACCACCGTTTCCTACTGCATGAACGTGTTTCATGCCTCCAGAAGAGTCTTGCATGCTTTGCCACCATCCAGCTTAAAGAACAGACACTGACAGAAGCTGGCATGGGGCACTACCTCTCTTAACAAGTGAAGAAAAAAATCTTTTCATAAGACTGCAGCCCAAGGTTTGTCACTTTTCTCAGCAGCGTTGCCAACACTGACTGAAGCTATTCCTGGAGATCCCCCCCCCCCAAAAAAAATGATCTAATGTAATACTCGGTTCTTTCTGTAGGTTTGTTTTGTTTTTTGGTAAATATTTATTACATTTTAATGCAACTTGTAATTTGTGATATTTTAATTTATAATTGCAAGTGGGCACCCTGGACACTGGGGTGGAAAGGATATGATATAGATCTCCTAATGAATGAATGAACAAATGACTGACTAAGTGTGTGTGTGTGTGTGTGTGTGTGTGTGTGTGTGTGTGTGTGTG
>JAJKFI010000021.1:270760-294725 GCA_029204185.1 Lerista edwardsae
GAATGCAATGACACAGGAAAATAGGATAATCTTTACAATTATGGGCAGAATTCAGCCAATAGTTCTCAAGGCTGAAATTCTAAACACACTTTCTAAAGAGTAAGCCATTCAGCAATATATGCATAAGTCTGCAAGTATAAGCCTGTCTTTTTGGAAGATCCAACTGAAAATAATGGGGCTGACTTCTGAGTAAACAGTTTAGATCAGTCTTTATGTCTTAGGGATTTCAACTGGAGGGAGAGTTAAGCACATGTTTGACTACTCAAAATCAATGCAATGTAAAAGCACTTAAATTACACTGGATCATGCCCAATTAATAATAATTATCACCTGTAAATAACTGCGCTGGGTAATCAACGCTGTGCAAACTTTAGAGTTGGCAGGAGGGAAAACCAGCCTTTAACAACAGCTTAATTCACAGAAACCATCAACTTGGATTTACATCATATAGTGATCCACTTTGCAAGTTACTAGTCCACAGTATCCCCAGTTCAAGCTTCATTTTATGCCATCCAGACCAACAGGATGCTGCATGTCATTTTAGTAGACCTATGAATGGTCACAGACTATGTCTCATATTCACAAGAAATTTCTTGCTTCTCAAGAGAGACAGGAGAAATCTCGTGCTTCACTATGTCAAATAATGTTGCTTTAAAGTAGTACCCACATCATTTAAGATTCCAGCAATAAAAGCAACAAACCTTGTGGGAGGAAATCTAGTTAACCTATTGAGGGGGTGTGTGTAACTCCCCTCCTCAGGTGTAGCTGCTGCTGCCACCAGCCCAGGCTCAACACAACAAAGGGAGCTCCTGGGCAAAAATCCCTCTTAAAAGAAAGCCAAATAACAGAAGTAAAAAACCCAATTTTATTGACATATATTAAGAGTTATAAATAAACTACAGAGGCTCTGTACCATAAAACCTGAATATTAAAATGACAATAATCAACCCCTTTGTTTATAACTTAACTGAGAGGAACTCAAAGGACAAAAACAACAACAAAAAATCCTATAGGATTTTTACCTTACTGACTGACTACAACCAGCTTCTACAGCACATAGTGAGGCTAACCTTCCCTGAGAGCAGCCAAAGGGGTCTGTTCCCTGAGGCTTTTAACTTTATATCAATGAACTAATCACCCCCACCTGAGCCATTTACACTTGAGTAGTTCTCTCCCAACTAACCAGGTTCACATAAGACCACAATTTCATGACACCCACAAAGAACAACAACTATGTGTACATCTTCCCTTTACACTTTTCTAGAGAACTCACCACAGTTCCAAACACAGGGAAAATCAACTTCCACAAAGATCGATATAGTGAATTGCAGGCTACAAGGAAGTGCAGCAATGCTAAGCTCTGTGCTCACACAAAATCTCTTCATGCACAACGATCCTGCAAGGGAAGTCTGAAAGGAAAGGCATTTCTAGGAGCACTTAAAGGCGAGGCTGGGGGCGATCCTGCAAGGAGGGAGGGAGGTCTGCATTTCTAGGAGCACTTAAAGGAGAGGCTGGGGGGCAATCCTGCAAGGGGGAGAGGGAGGTCTGCATTTCTAGGAGCACTTAACAGAGAGGCTGGGGGGGCGATCCTGCAAGGGGGGGAGAGAGGTCTGCATTTCTAGGAGCACTTAACAGAGAGGCTGGGGGACAGAGCAAACAACAAAAAAAAACAAAGCCAGCGATGAGTGGGCGGAGCCAGCCCTAAGGTTAGGTTCTGGAATGCACGTTCCGATGCCTTTCCCCTCCATGTCACCACTGCTCCTCTCCCTTGCTGCTGTAGCCAGTAAGCAACGCCAAGATGTTGCTTTTCCCTGTGAGGATTGGCTAAAATGGTGCAGGAGAGGAGTGATTCCACTGCAAGGTAAGGCTTCTTTCAAAACTTAAGAGCTTTGCCCTCCCTTAGATTTGCCTCTGCTTGCAATTGAAATTCAAATTCAAATGGGCGGGAAATGGCCCTGTTTTCTGGTCCAATTAACAAACGGAGCCACACAAAAAAAACCCACGAAGTGCAAAGCAAAAAACACACACACCAACACGAAGTGCAAAGCAAAAAAAAAACGGAGCAAAAAAAACGAAGCAAAAAAAACAAGGAGCCAGCAATGAGTTAAGTGGGCGGAGTCCACTAATTGTAACAACCGGAACGCCGTTCCAGCTGCATGACAGCACTGGCGGGCCAGCTGCCGTGGGCGGGGCCAGCTCATTTAGAAACAGGTTCTCGGAACCGGTGAGAACCGGGTGCATGACTACACTGGATCCAAGCCTTTCCTCCCTTGCCACAGTCCCAGTCCAAATTCACCCCTCCCTTTGAAGCTGCTCTAACTTTGGAGGAGAAAACATAGCATACGGGACACAAAAATTCTGCTCGATTTTTTTGAGAATTAAAATGGTTTAATTGATGGATTAATCAACCAGGGCCAAAACTGGTTTGCAGTGCACCAGTGGTGTCATCTAAATGATTTAATAACAGGTACTCACTTTTGATTGGCATGTGTCGGGACCCACCCACCAGAAGTGACGTCATAAGCCAGAAGTGATGTCGTGGCAGGAAGTGACATGAAAAAAGCCCTTTTTGAGGCCTCAGATGATTTTAAACTGACCCAACAGTATTCCACAGCACCCCCAGAACATGTTAAGGAGGCCTGGCATCATGTTAAAACCCCAGAGCAACTCATTTTTCAGTGGCAAGGAAAGGAAAGGCTCCGCTCGCTGCCTGCCTGGCTCTGAGAACATGCAGGCAACTCAAACATGCAGGAAATTCAAACGTTGCAGAGGGTGGAGTCAACGAGTGGGCGGGCGAATGGGCGGGGCCAGCTGTAATCCTAGAAACCGGTACTCGCGTACCCCCGTGTACCCCCTGCATGACATCACTGCCCCTAGCGCTGCTGCCCCGCCCCTTGCGCTGCCAGGCCACCCCCCTTCCATGCCTGGAATAACTCCATTTAGGAGCATTCCGAACATGAGGGAGGCCCCGTGGGCAAAAAAAAGTATGCCATATTTTCACCCCACTGCAACCAGCAACTACTGCTCCCGCCTCCCCTCATGGCACCTTCCATATGCCTCTGTAATCACTCTAAGGGAGCAAACCTAACCAACGTTCCAGCATCGGGGTAAGGACAATGGAGCTCCCAGCAGTGGCGTCTCTACAGGGAGGGCAGAGCTCTAAGTGTTGCAAGGAGCCTTACCCTGTCATGTAAATCCCTCCTCTCCCTTGCTGCTGTAGCTAGTAAGAAACGCCAAGATGTTGCTTTTCCCTGTGAGGATTGGCTAAAACGGTGCAGGAAAGGAGTGATTTCCACTGCAAGGTAAGGCTTCTTGCAAAATTTAGAGCTCTGCCCTCCCTGTAGAGACGCCACTGGCTCCCAGGTCAGGGAACAAACTTTCCCTGACATCGAGGAGGCCTCTGTGACTACTCCATCACAGCTGAATGCAGCACTCACTCCACTGGCACAGCTATGTCATTGCTGGAAAGTTGGTTAGGATTGCGCCCTAAACATTGCAGTCCCAGTATTTACTGATGCTTATTTTTCATGCCTGAAACTTCACATAAGCCACCCATCAACCTGTACTGTCCTTTCATTTTGCTCGATGCCTCCCAATATAGTCTTCTGCTACCAAATGCTTTGAAACCTTTCCCAGCAGCATTAAAAATATTGCTTTGGGAGCTGGAGCATTATCCTCTGCTCAGCGAGCATCGTGAATGGCCTTCCACGCTGCAGGGCCAGGGAAGAGGAGACCAGATAACCTAAATACACTGACAATAAAACACCATTACAAAAAGGTGGGGAGGGGAGAACGCATTCAAGAAAAGGGTGATTTATGGCAACTCTGTGGGCACTGAGAAAAACAAATTATTGAAAGCCTTTAAGGAAAAAAAGGGGTCTGGGCTGGAAGATTGACGAGCCAAAGCCACAGGGAAGTCATTCTTCCTCCTCTAGAATGGCAACATGCGCTTTTAGTCCCACAAAGCAGGTCAATATAGGTCAGTGCTTGAACTGGAAACATTAAGCCACGCAACTCCTCTCCTCCTTTGTTTCTGCCCCCACATTACTTGTTCCCCAGCCATCGACAACAGACGGAGACCAGTTTATGATGTTTTGGAATGGTAGCACCCAGCCCTACAGAGTTTATTAAACTCGGAGAGTTGGGATTCCTGAGCCAAAGATAAGCATTTTGTAAATAAAAGTCAAGATCACATCATCTCCCATTCAGCAATGAAATGGTTGGTCTTTTAGCTGTGGCACTGCTTTTCAAACTGTTCTCCTGGGAATAGTGAGGTTCCTTAGCTGCTTTTCAGGATTCCTGGGCCAGAAGGGCAGCTCCAGGCTAGCTGTTACTGATCTTTACCCTTACAATAAGCCATCTTCCTAAGGTGACTGGGGGCCATTCTGTAGTGCCTGAGCCCTAAGAGGTGCTCCATAATCCTCTGCAAGCGGATATGGAAAGGGTTCCAGAATGGCAGGGAACTCGAAAGCCACTACCCTAACCTGTGCCAGTCACTAACACTTTGGATTATAAGCAGATGGAAGATGGAAAAGTAGGAGAAACTCCGTGGCATGTGGTGCGGGGCCCCAGTCACTGGTCAGAGTTCATGGGTTGTGAGTGTTTGCACATTCACAGCTTCGGCAGTGGCAGTGGCGCTTTTTGACAAACTCCAGTGGGGCAGTTCTGCCTTTGCGTCTTACTTCCAAACCCTCCTTGCCTCCTGATCTCACTGAGCTCATATCCTGACTCTTACCCTTCATGGTGCTTCATCTCTCCAGGTCCACCACCCTCAGCAGACCAGGGGTATTCTGCTCCCTCAAACATCTCTAAAGTGACTGGGGGGGGGGGCGTTCTTCCATGCTGTCCTTTATACCTAGAACTGCCTCCCTCTTGCAAGCTTCCACCATGCCCTCTTCCTTATTTTATTTCATTCCCTCCTTCCCATGAAGCCTGTGGCCCAACACCCAATCCCCATATTCTGCTGTATCTAAGGGTGTCATCCTAACCTGGAGTTAGGCTGGCACAGTTAGGCCAGCAAAGTTTGGCCAACCCAAGGGACACCATAAAGCACGTTTGGACCACTCTTGGAGTTAGGGAGGGTAGCTCACATCTATGTGCTGGCCTCTGACTCCAACAGTGGTCCAAACATACTTTACAGTATCCCTTGTGCCAGCCAAACTTTGCTGACCTAACTGTGCCAGCCTAACTCCAGGTGAGGATTGCACTCTAAGTCTCAGGACAGGGAAATGAAAGCAGCATATTCTCCCCAATGTATCCCTGCCTCCACCTTCCTTCCCTTCCTCTGTTGTCTTCCTTGTGTTGGTTTTGGATGTCGAACCCGTTGGCCTATTGTGGGTATGCTTGGGGTTTCTTCCGTGCCAAGACTGTGTGGATTCCACTTTCTTCTTGTCTCCTTAGAGTCAGCACCCTGTCCCCACCCCACCCCACCCCCAACCCAATGGCCCATCCCTTGATACAGTGGAATTCACTGATATTGGCCAGCCCTGGTCTTCAGGACCTGATGAATGCTTTGTTCCAACAATAGTGAAAAGGAGGGATTGTGCCTCTGACCCATCTGCCTGCCCTTCTCCTGGAGCTAGCAGGTCAAAGCCTGTCTTGCAGGTTCCTGCCAAATATGCATAAGAATGTAAACAATCCAAAAGGATTGAGGGAAGCCTCATTATGAACTCCAGCCATGACCTGTGGCAAAGGAAATTAGCAGTGTAATCTTATGCATGTCTGCTCAGAACCTACTTACGAGAAAGTATGCATAAGACTGAAGACCAAGTTATTTCCCTGTATAGTAAACCCCCTTCAACACTGGTAGTTCCACCACTGGATATCCCTGTAACAATGCCCTCAGAACCATGTGTTCAATGGGGCTTACTCTCAGGTAAATTTGCCTAGAATTGCAGCCTTAGCATAGTATGAGTAACCACTTCCACTCAGGTAGCCAGGACATTAATTTAACCCCTTAGGCAAATTTCTCAGTTTGCCTCCTTCTGAGCCTGGTGCTTTTTTCTCACTAACAAAAAGTTTCAAAGGCATCCCCTGAGTGCTACTAATGACACCACTGCTTCTGCTGTAGGAGAAATCCTTGAACTCCCCTCCCTCTTCTCCCTCAACTGCACCCCTGCTTTTACACTGGAACCTACAAGACAGCCAGCACTTGCAAAAGTGCCTCTTTTGCTGAGTTAGCAGAGCTATCTCCCTTAAAAACAAGAGTGCTAAAGTATTCATTTGGCTCATTACACTTACCACCTCATGCTCCTCCTTTAATCCACTGCCTCCCTTTCCACTTCCCTATCTAACACAAGCTTCAAGCCCCTCCACTGTCTTGTCCAGTGATGTCATGCACCCACTATGCACCACTACGCGAGTACCGGTTCCTAGAAGTTGAGCTGGCCCCAGAGGCGTTTCTACAGGGATGGCAAAGCTCTAAGTTTTGCAAGAAGCCTTACCCTGTCATGTAAATCCCTCCTCTCCCTTGCTGCTGTAGCCAGTAAGCAACGCCAAGATTGGCTAAAATGGTGCAGGAGAGGAGTGATTTCCTCTGCAAGGTAAGGCTTCTTGCAAAACTTAGAGCTTTGCCATCCCTGTAGAAACGCCACTGGCTGGCCCGGCCCACTTGAAGCTGGCCCCTGCTATTTAACCAGGGAACAGTTGAAGCAAAATATGTCTATACACATCTCTAGAAAGCAAAGCAATATAAGTTAAATCAACACTAACCCCAAGCTGAAGTTATTACAAACATGATCACATCCATGGCAACAATCATGACATCACTTCCGGCTTATGACATCACTTCCGGTGGGCGGACACCGACAAGTGCCAATCAAAAGTGAGTACCTGTCCCTAAATCATTTGGATGACACCACTGGTCTTGTCCCTTCCAGAGACCCTCTTGACTCTTAAAATTTGTTAGGCTCCTTCCCACACTTCTCCGCCACACTCGGCTCCTGAAAGGTCTCCTGTTGTCTCACATTCCGCATTCATTCCCTCTTGCCATCCCTTACGCTTGAATTATCTCCCAGAACTCCTGCAGAAATTCCTGACTCTCTTCTTTCAACTCCTTTTTTAAACCCAATTTTTACATGGAGGCCGTGCCTTAGAGGCCATGCTCTCTCCTTCCAGGGTGTGTAACTCACAGCCCAATCCTAAACTGGCTACTGCTGACGGGCCAGGTATGGGCACTGTTGCAAGCACTGTTGCAGGTATGGGCACTGTTGCAAGGCACATTTGTGGCAATGCAAAGCATCATCTCGCTGGCGGTAAGGCTGGCGCTGGCCTGCTACCCCCAATCACAGACCTGCACCCATTGGAACAGGTAGGCACTTTGTTGGCCTGTGGTGGTGGTGGTGGGGGCTGAACAAGGTCAGGGAGAGGTGTCATAGGCTGGCAGGGCAGGCAGAGAGGAGGACAGGAGCAATGGCCATGGTTACATTCCTCTTTTGAACTTTTGCATGCAGCACTCTTCAACTACCCAGCAAGCTTTGTTAAAATAAGATGTAGCAGTACTTCAGCTAAATATCAGCTGAAGGCCCCTTTGGAATTAATGTCAGTCCACAAAGCACTTTAATTTCCTCTTTTAAATGGGGTGTTGTTATGAAGCATTCAGGTTCGATGGCCGTTATGCATTCTGATGTATGAATCTCTACTCCCATTAACTGCTTCTTTGTTCCAGGATGTTCTAGCCAGCCACAAAGCCTGTAATAATCTAGCCAGCCAAAACAGGATAGCTAGCCTTTAGACGCCATATAACAGTCATAAAATGATAATTTGATGTCTGGCAATCTTAGCAGGGAGATTACAGTTCGGCAATAAAACATAACAGCACCTCGTTTATTCTAGCGCAAGACATGAATGGGTGAGACTTGCATTGAATGGGCCACTTGTGTGCAATGAGGCTGGAAGCAAGTCCCTGCTTGCTACCTTTCAGCAAGAAAAGTAGAACTGCAAACTGATCAGGGTCTGTTGTCTTCAACAGCCACAGCACATATGTAGGGGCAATGCGCAGGGTTAATAAGAACATAAGAATTGCCCCACTGGATCAGGCCAAGGCCATCAAGTCCAGCTTCCTGTATCTCACAATGGCCCACCAGATGCCCCAGGGAGCACATGAGACAACAAGATGCCTGCATCCTGTTGCCTTTCCCCTACACCTGGCATTCTGAAGTAGGCTACTGCTAATGTTAATGAGGTTGCATCACCCTATAGCCCAGATGGACTTTTCCTCCAGAAATCTGTCCAATCCCCTTTTCAAGGCACCTAGGCCAGATGTCATCATCACCCCCTGTGGCAAGGAGTTCCACAGATTCATTACCCACTGAGTCAAAAAGTATTTCCTTTTATTGTTGCCAGATCTCTGGTTTTCAGCCCACAGCTCAGGTTTTGGAGCATCATCTTTGACCCCCTCCATACTAGTGTGCCTGAGGTGTTTTGCTCCTATTTCTGTGGGCAGTAATCTGGCCAAACAAACAAGCCACATTTGCAAACAAACATTGCAATTTCGGCTGGGTGATAAAAAAAAAAATTCCAAACATTTCTGGCTAGATCAGATCCTCAGATTCTATGTGACAAACAGAATGACACCACCCTCAGTCCTGCATTGGTATCCAGATAACCATATTGCACTGGTTCTCTCCCATCTACCAGGTTTCTATCATATCCACTATGCCTGTGTCCTTTGCAACCAAGCACTCCAGCTTCTCCACCTTGACTCAAACAATTTAATATTTGCATACAAACGCCTACACATTGCATCCCTTTCTAAATGTTGTTGGCAGGTGCCTTTTCTCCTGTGACCTTTCAGTCTGATGGCTATCATGCCCAAACAGAAGTTCATTTGCATATCCTTTTTTTTTTTTTAATGATCTGGAACATTTTCACCTTCACCCTTAGGGATGTTTTTGTCAGGTCATACAACAGTTTGGAGCCTCTGGTCTGTTGGCCAGCAGCGTCTGCCTCGTGGCATACTGGCCTCGTGGAAATGGAAAACAGCACAGTCATGCAATCAGTGGCAGCACCTGTGTTGCAGAGACGTGTGCAGTGGAGGCAGGCTTCTGCCACACCCAAGGTTACACCCTCCAGCTATAGCCAGCAGTAGCTATAAAACTACTGCTGTAACATGTATTGTGTGCTCCTAGAGAAACAGAGTGCTGCGGAGCACTTTGTCTGTCTGTACATCTGACTGAAGTGATTTTGTACTGGACTGTGTGTGGAAACTGTTTTGCCTACCGTTTCCTGTCTGTATACTGCCAAGGCTCATCGTGCTTGCTTTTAATACAAGCTCTTACTGAACTGCTCCTGTGTCCGTTGCCTCTATCTCGCCGCCTACGCATTCCAACGGTGGGAGTCTGGTGCTGAAGGCCGTGGTGCTTGCCGTACCAAGCTCTGTTGCAGGCTTGGTCTGCGGCAGTTTCGTGCACCCAGCCAGCGTGTGAACTCTTGTCCCCGCAACGGGACACACTCTGTTTTTCCTACCGCAACAGGGTTATGGGCCCAGAAACGCTTCCGCTGCGGGGCAGCACTGCTTTCCTGAGCTGCTGAGTGCCAGTGGAACCTCCTGCTACAACCATGGCGGCCGTTGATGGGCTATCGTCGACCAGCATTGCGGCTGTGACGCGTCTCAACGACACCAACTACTTGGCATGGGCCCTCAGGATGGAGGCGTACCTGAAGCGTGAAGGCCTGTGGGAAATTACAACTGCTCCGCCGGCTGCTCCCGATGACGAGGAGCAGAAGCTCGACATGAGGGCTTTCACGGCTATTGTTATGGCTGTGGAAGATTCCCAGCTGTTGGCCTTGCGTGGTCTGGGAACGGCCAGCCGCTGCTGGGCTGCTTTGCGTGCCACGTACACCAGGGACAACAATGTCTCCAGGGTCACCCTGACGCGGAGGCTCTTCCATACCAGAATGGAGCCAGGCGCCAGGATGCTGGACCACCTCAACAAAATGCGTGGCATGTTTGCAGAGTTGGAGGCTGCTGGAGTCTACCGTACAGAGCAAGACAAAGCGTTCATCCTCCTCTCGTCGCTGGATCATACCTACGATACATTGGCCGTGTCGTTAGAGTCCTTGCCAGAAGCACAGCTCACTTTGGCTTATCTAACTTCACGGCTCATCGCAGAGGACGACAAGAGGCGACAGAATCAACGCGTGAGGGGCGAACGTCTCGGCTTCACCTCCCAAGACCCGGCGGCTGCTTCCGCCAGGAATACAAACGTCGCTGACTCCCCTGCTGTGCATTTGGCACGTCGTTGTTGGGCTTGCGGCTCGGACCGGCATTTGCAGAACGCCTGTCCTACGCGTGCTTCGGCCCCTGCGTTTGGCAGGCGGAGACCTGGCCAGCGCAGGAGGGGTCAGAAGCCTCCAGCCGCTCGCCTAGTTGCCACAGCGGACGTTTCCGACAGACAGCGTTGGCTGATAGACTCTGGAGCCAGCCAACACATTGTGTGCTCCAGCCGGCTGCTTTACAATTTGCGTCCATCGGACAACTCTGAAGTGAACCTGGCTGACGGAGCACATGCTCCCATCAAGGGACTGGGTGAGGTCTTTGTCTCAGGCTTTGAGCACCCCTTTACACATGTTTTATATGTACCAAAACTGCGTCACAATTTACTAAGTGTGTCTGCCCTTACCCAAGAAGGTTACACTGTGACCTTTAAAGGGAAAGAGTGCAGTATTGCGTATGGTAACAAGGTTTGTGCTATCGGCACACAGGACAGAGGGTTGTACCAATTGGAACGGAGTGTCCAAGTACAATCAGTGTCACGCAATGTTAAAGAGCATGATGAATGCATTCATCTCCTGCACCGTAGGCTAGCCCATAGCTCCTACGAGGTAGTCAGGAAAACAATACAATGCTCCCAAGGCCTTAAGCCAAGGGATTGCACCGTGTTTTTGGATTGTGCCGTGTGCAAAAGGGAGAAAAGCAGGCAAGCTGCTATTCCTCAAAGCAGTGACCGTGTCACCACAAAACCTTTCCAATTTTGCGCGGCTGATATAGTGGGCCCCATGCCCACCTCCCTGGGCGGTGCTAGGTTTGCACTGGTGATCGTGGATCAATATAGCAGGTTTGCATTTTGCTATCCGTTAAAAACTAAAGCTGACACGGCTAAGGTCCTGATCAATTGGGTCAAATACATTGAAAGGAGGTTTGCTCCTTTAAAATTGATTGAGCTCCAGACGGACAGGGGCGGGGAATTTTGTGTGCTGAGCCTAACCACATGGCTCCAGAAACATGGCATTAGCCATAAATTAATCAACCCCGCCAGCCCTTGGGAGAACGGTCTCTGTGAACGCCTGAACCAGTCTATTCAGACAAAATCCAGATGCGTTCTCAGGGAATCAGGGTTGCCCAAATCCTATTGGGCTGAGTCATTTATATATTCTGTGTACGTTCTGAACAGATTGTGGCACTCTGCATTAGGGTGCACGCCTTACGAAAGGCTTTACAACAAAAAACCGTTTCTGGGACACTTGAGGGTTTTTGGAGTCACTGGCTGGTGCCATGTTCCAGCCAAGCTCCGAAGGAAAGGTCAGGATAGAGCCCGCAAACTGACCTTTATAGGTTTTCAACCGAGCTCAAAATCCTACAGATTTATAGATCAGAACAAAAGAGTGGTATGTACAAACTCTGCCACTTTTGCTGAGGACGATTGGAGTCGCACTAAGGAATCATATGCCCTTCTCCCGATACAACAGCCAGCAGCTGTGCCGTTGCCACGGCAACCCCAGCCCGTGCAGACATTCACTGACCAAGTGAAATCTGAGCCACAGTCCCCTTCACGGGGAGACCATCAACAACACTTAGAAAGCGAGGGTTTCCAGAGTGCGTCTCAGAGCAGGCAGATACAAAACACTTCGCCTCAGCTCCCGAGACGCTCTCAGCGCACCAATTTAGGCAAACCGCCTGAAAGGTATTCACCTTCAGCTATGCTATGCTCTGATGTTTTTGAACCAGAGAGCTATCAAGAGCTGATCGGGCTCCCTGCCGACCAGAAAGACAAATGGGAAGTAGCGATGAAAGCTGAGTATGACATGCTTGTCCAGAAGCAGGTTTTTCAGTTGGCACAATTGCCAGAAGGCGAAAAAGCCATAAGCTCCCGGTGGGTCTTTAGGATCAAACAACTAGAATCTGGACAGCCTGTGTACAAAGCCAGACTTGTCGCACGTGGTTTTTTGCAACGTCCTTCGGACTATGGTGATACATACTCACCCACTGTGAGAGCACAAACCATAAGGGCCTGTTTAGCCATTGCAGCTGTCAAGGGGCTCTACACCAAACATTTAGATGTAGTTTCTGCTTTTCTGAATGCCCCCCTCGACAGATGCATTTACTTGCAGCCAGCTCCTGGTTATGAAACCGGACAGCGTGGCCAAGTTTGGAAATTGAGTAAAGCCCTGTATGGCTTACGTCAATCTTGCTTAGCCTGGCACAATTATCTGACTAGCACATTACAAAAGGTTGGGTTTCATCCCATCAAGGCAGATCCCTGTGTGTTCAGGGACGCAAGTGATACGCTGCTTGTGGTTTTTGTTGATGATATTTTAGTTTTTACATCGTGTAAACAAAGAATGAACGACATTGTTCATAGCCTACAACAACATTTTTCCCTAAGAGACTTAGGTTGCGTCCAGTCTTACTTAGGCGTGCAGATTGAAAAACAATCCGACAACAGTTACCTGTGGCATCAGAGCAATAAAATTAAACAAGTCATTAAATTGTTTAACATGCAGAATTGTAAAACTGCACAAACACCTATGACTTCTGATTTTCAGTGCGCTGACTACTCTGATAGTCCAGCTTGCAACAAACAGGCGTTTCAGTCCCTAGTGGGACACTTGCTGTATCTGGCAAATTGGTCAAGGCCAGATATAGCATACGCCACTAACTACATTAGTCGCTTCGCGGCTGATCCGCGACAGGCACATTTTGTAGCTGCAAAGCGAATCTTGCGCTATTTGAAAGCCACAGTTGACTGTAAACTGCACATCAATCCTGATGAAATGTTGCAATTACAGGTCTATGCAGACGCTGCTTGGGCGTCTGATGCAAGCAGCAGAAAATCTACCACTGGCATTCTTGTTATGCTAGGTGGTTCTGTCATTGGATGGTCTTCTGTAAAACAGTCACATGTTTCTCTAAGTTCTGCCGAAGCAGAGTACAGTGCTTTGTCTATTGCCTGTACAGAGGCACAGTGGTACCGACAGTTACTTATTGACTTAGGCCTACCTGACCCAAGCCCCATTACAATATGGGAAGATAACCAAGCGTGCTTGGCATTAGCCACAGCCGATAAAAGAACAATGCGCACAAAACACATTAGTATACGTTATGAGAACGTCAGAGATGTGGTTAATAAAGGTCATGTACAACTGCAATATTGTCCCACACATAAGATGCTAGCAGATGGTCTGACTAAACCTCTGGGCTCCATTAAACATGTGGACATGTTCACAACACTTGGCATGAAAGGAATGTCAACATGGCCCGAAACAAACAACAGTTCTAGCTTATTTGAAACAGAGCAGTGTAGCTATGACAGTTTGTTTACTGCTGCATAAATGTATGATGTATCCAATGCATTTGCACTGTAATGTTTATGGCAACAGAGACCAAAGGCTCAGGAGGGGCTGTCAGGTCATACAACAGTTTGGAGCCTCTGGTCTGTTGGCCAGCAGCGTCTGCCTCGTGGCATACTGGCCTCGTGGAAATGGAAAACAGCACAGTCATGCAATCAGTGGCAGCACCTGTGTTGCAGAGACATGTGCAGTGGAGGCAGGCTTCTGCCACACCCAAGGTTACACCCTCCAGCTATAGCCAGCAGTAGCTATAAAACTACTGCTGTAACATGTATTGTGTGCTCCTAGAGAAACAGAGTGCTGCGGAGCACTCTGTCTGTTTGTACATCTGACTGAAGTGATTTTGTACTGGACTGTGTGTGGAAACTGTTTTGCCTACCGTTTCCTGTCTGTATACTGCCAAGGCTCATCGTGCTTGCTTTTAATACAAGCTCTTACTGAACTGCTCCTGTGTCCGTTGCCTCTATCTCGCCGCCTACGCATTCCAACGGTGGGAGTCTGGTGCTGAAGGCCGTGGTGCTTGCCGTACCAAGCTCTGTTGCAGGCTTGGTCTGCGGCAGTTTCGTGCACCCAGCCAGCGTGTGAACTCTTGTCCCCGCAACGGGACACACTCTGTTTTTCCTACCGCAACAGTTTTGACCTGGACTGGATGCTGCCCAGCTCCCAGGACCAGTCTATCCATGAGGCTAGGTGAAGCAGCTGCTTTGAGGGACAGATTGGAAGAGGTGGCAAACTGGCAAGAGGTGCCCTATGGCCACCCACCATCTCCTCCTGCTGACAGCCCACCCAGCCACTACATCATGCACTCAAATTATTCCCTCACTTGCTGACATAGCATAAGGCAGACGTCTTTGGTCCTACTCAGTCCTTGAAAACCTGGTAAGTGCTTGAGGGGGACAGGAGGGCCTGGCAACGCCGCAGCGATCGTGGCCCTGCGGGCATTTAGGGACATTTTCCCTAACTCCAGGTTAGGATTGCACCCTGAGACTTTCCAGCTCTGCCAGTCTCCCTTGCCCTGCTCATGGGACTGGGTGGGAACATTTCTGAGAATGCTACCCTGGAGATCCTGGGCTTCAGGATCCTACCTGGCAACTTAAATCTGACTTCCAAAGTCACCTGTGCCAACATGTACCATGATCACTGCCTCTTCCCCTGCATGCCTAGGTTACCATGCAGCCTACATGCCCTTTGTAAATCCATCTCTTTATGGCTCTAATGATATTGTCCACTATTAGGAGCTCCCTACCCCTAAAGAAGTAACTTTTTACCAAAAGTCCTTTTATTTACTCCATGGGTTCATTATCCACAGAGTGGGTCCCTTCTAAATAGGGTTTACATAAGAACATAAGAAGAGCCCTGCTGGATCAGGCCAAAGGCCCATCTAGTCCAGCTTCCTGTATCTCACAGCGGCCCACCAGGTGCCCCAGGGAGGCACGAGACACAAGACGCTTGCATCTTGTTGCCACTCCCTTGCACCCGGTACTCTGAAGTTGTACTTTGTTGTTGTTCAGTCGCTAAGTCGTGTCTGACTCTTCGCGACCCCATGGACCACAGCATGCCAGGCCTCCCTGTCCTCCACTAGCTTCCGGAGCTCACCCAATTTAATGGTCATCGCTTCAGTGACACTATCTAACCATCTCATCCTCTGCCGCCCCCTTCTCCTTCTGAATAGGGTTACCAGATACAAACTGGGACGGAGTGCCTATACCTTTAACCACTGTATAGAAGAGGGAATTTGGGCAGGTGCAGCTCAACATGGAAGGGTTTCAAAAGCTGCACCTGCCAAAATTCTCTCTTCTATGCAATGGTTAAAGGTATAGGCACTCTGTGTTCCCAGTTTCTTTCTGGTAACCCTGCTTCTAAAGGATCATTTTCTTCCAGGCAAACATGAGCAGAGTGGGTGGCTGGATGGAGCTGAGAGGGAACTGGGCAAAAGTACAGGCTTCTTGGTGTTTATTGGGAGAGGCGCTGTGGCTCTCCCACACAGCATCCTTTTACATTGTGTACAGAGTGTGCATGGCCTGCTACAGGGTGATGCTATTGTGGCAGTTACGCTGCCGGCACATGGTGATTGGCACTTTCCATATTTGACAATAAATATGGAGCCATTCTCCGTGAGCAACACAGTGATTGGAGGTGATGGAGACGTTGTTAAGGATGTGCTAGAAGCGTGTCTTGGTGTTGCTTGCTTTTTCTGCTATTTTTGGTGGAAGTGCATTGGTTCATGACAGCACGACAGCAGCATTGCTCTGGCCTAGTAGAAAGATCATTGGTGTGGCCAATCTGCCTGCTATGTTTTCTCCCCACTGCAGTCCTTTTCAGAGACTACCCAAAGACATTCAAGACATACCCAAAGATGTTCAACATTCACTGGATGTTCAAAATGCATCTCCTCGAGCCTGAGAAGTAAACGAACCTCCATATTTAGGGCACAATCCTAACCAACTATCCAGCAGTGACATAGCTGTGCCAATGGGGCATGTGCTGCATCCTGCAGTGGGACAGTAGTCACGGAGGCCTCCTCAAAGTAAGGGAATGTTTGTTCCCTTATCGTGGAGCTGTATTGCCCTTACCTGGGTACTGGAAAGTTAGTTAGGATTGCGCAAGTGGAAAGCTGTGATATTTAAGAATGTAGAACATGGCAATTATTGCACAAGAACATTGTGGGATTTTTTCACTTGGAGCATTAGTTTTTTCTTCTTCTTCTGCCTTCGGCCTTAGACAGCACTTTATGCAGCCTTTTTGTCATTAAAATACTCTTATGTAAGCCTAATTGACACAGCTAAAAGAGCTATTACTCACAGATGTCTGTTGCTATAGTAATGGGGGAGAACGGCAGAATGCTCTTCACACTGAGCAAAATAATACAAATTATCATATGTAAAGGCATTGTGTCCTTTTTGTAAGGCTCCTCTTCAGAAGCCAAGCACTTTGTACATGTTGCAACAAGGGTGAACCCTCATTAAGGAGTTCATATAATTTTTTACACATGCCAAAATGATATAGAGGCAGGCAGGATGGATTTGGATGGTAGGTCGCTCTGTTCCAGGGGAAGTCTTGAAAGGCAGTGATCTCAACTTTTCTGTTTATGAGGTTTCAGGAAACCAATCCTGTTCTCAGGGAACTGAGATTAATGTCAAGAGCTCCAGAAAGTAGCTGCAAGGACATGTCATTATTTTTACGATATATTACATGATCGTCTTGCCCTTTCTCTCAAGAATTCAGCCAGCCTTCGTGACATAGCCAGGGCTACAGATTGAGAGCACAAGAGGATGAATTCTGGTTGAAGCTAAGCACACCTGGTGTCTTGGTGAATGTTCGAATGGAAAACTACCTGAGATTCTTTCTATATGCTGCTCTGAGCTTTATAGAAGAAAGGAAGGAGCTAAATGTAGTAAATACATCTCCCTCATTTAATCCTCACAACAATCCTGTGAGGTAGAGCAAGTTCAAGCATTGCAATTGGCCCAAAACCAACCAGAAAGTTTCATAGCTGAGAGCCAAACTACTGCACATGACCTGGGACTAAATCTCCTGCCTTGCTGCAATAGCTGCAAAGCACTCCAGTTAATCAGAGTTATGACAATGAGGGAGGTTTTTTGAGCCCATTCCCCCTTGCTCCCCCAAACTGCTCCCCCAAACTGTTCTTTGCATGAGGGGTGAAAAAAGACAGGTCAACCCAAGTCTCTAAGCAGGACTACACTGTATGTGACACTCTCACAAAGCTTCCCACCCTCTTAAAAAAAGCCACATATGCTTCAGTTTGCAGCAAAAGACCGACATCATCTTAATTTTTTCTCTTGCAATGATTTCCCCACCCAAAATTGCTTTCTCCAAGCTGCTTTTTTCCCCCTGAGGCTGCAGTGAAAAGGACAAACAGACCCTGTTACAAAAGCTAACAATTCTCTCCTTTTCTACCATTGTTCCTTACTGTTTTGCTATCAGAAACAACACCAATGAAAATAGCACAGCTGGTAAAGTGTTAAAAATAGCCAGATTGAGTCTTAATTTTGTGTCTAAGGTCTGCCTCCCTTTCCTTTCTGAAACTGACTGGTGTATGATTGAAATCCTTTAAGCACAGATTACATAAATCAAAAGGTGATAGTTAGAGGTGTTACTTCTTACGCTTATAAAGATCTTACTCTTATAAAGACTGGTTTGCAGCCTACGGGTGCAAACCTAACCTGTGCTGCCTGGAACAGGCTGGCCAGCTGGCCTGTGCTGTGTCCAGTGCAGGTTGGGTGACAGCTGGGGCCACCATGGGGCAAGTGGACATTTGTCCCCTTGCCCCAGGGTAAGTTCCAGCCAGGCCAATGGGTCTTCTTGGATCCTTGGTACAAGCAAAAAAAACCACACAGCCCTTCCCCTTTCTAATGTCCCATCTTCCCATATTTTCAATAGCAGCTGCACTAGGTACTATGCAACCCTCCAGAAATTGGCACACAACCCTCCTAGTGTGTCCCGACCCACAATCTGAGAAACACAGCTTTAGATTAAGCCCACAGGGAAGCCTTCAAATCAAAGTGCACTTGTATAACATCTTTCTCAAGCTGTTATTTCTCTTATCATAATACTGTCCTAACTTGGCTACAGCTGCAGTTGTGTTTTTTGCTAAAAACGCTGGAAGTTTCTATCGCTAAATCAACCAACAAATCAACTGGTTGAAGACCAATTTTAAAGAGCTGGACTGAAAGTTAAGAGCACACCTGTTGGTGTCTCTGGTGTGTTATTTTACTAAGAGGCAAAAAAGAAAATACTAACATTTTTACATCTTTACATTTTTCCAAGGAGAAGGTATTTTTGTTTATTACACTGCCGCTTCCTCCAGGATCTCAAAAAGTCACCTGTCTTCAGGATTTGTGTGTAAATGTACGTATTTAAATTTGACCAGTGGATCAATTAGTAAGCAAATAATTTAGACCGTATGGTCTAGTGGATAGCTGGACTTTAACTGAGAAGAATTGGTTCAACATCTAGCCAATGTAGGGTTAAGTTCAGTGATGGGATCTACAAACGACCTGGGGGAACGCTGCGCGGAATGTAGGTGGGACATCCAGGTGATTGGCAGCCCGTCCACAGCGATCCGCAGCTGCCCTGGCCTGGGGGGGCTCCTGCTAGCTGTGGAGGACGGGTGAGGGTTGCGCCGGATGCCTGGGCGAGCAGCGGTGGGGGGGCAGCCCCCCCAGGCCAGGACAGCTGCAGAACGCTGCGGACGGGCAGCCAATCATGCGGAAGCCCCGCATACGTCTCGCCCAGCGTCCCCCCAGGTCGTTTGTAGATCCTGTTGCTGGTTAAGTTTGTTTGTTTGTTTGTTTGTTTGTTTGTTTGTTTGAAGACTTTATACCTTGCCTTTCCCATGTTGAAGAAAATGCCCAAGGTGGCTTACAGGCTAGCAAAACCAACCATTTATCACCAATTTTTCACCATTTCATTTTTCACCATTGGTGTACAAACACCAATGGAGTTTTTCACAATTGTACAGTATTCTATGATTCACTGAATCCTCAGTCCCAGATGTAGCCTTCACAGTGCGGTTCGCTCCTCTGGCTTTGTGCCATCAAGCTTTAGCAGGCAATCACAAATCAAGCCTGGGCAGGCCCTCAAGGTCATACTCCATTCTTTTGCCAGCTGGCCTTCTCACACATTCCCACACTGGCTAATCAGCTCCACACTGAGTCTGTTCTGCCACAACAGGTACTGCAGCTTGTCCCAGCCTGGCATTCTGTCTCCTATCTAAAAACAAGAACACAGAATCTCTTGCTTAGCTTCAGGCGGTACCAGCAGCTCAACCATCAGTCCATACCTCCTGCCCATACCTTATACCACTGATGCACATCACACTTTACATTGTAATATAACAAATGAAAAGACAGGCCTCTGGTTCAAAGAACTTACAGTCTACATTGTGAGATGAGAGAATAGAGAGGAAGGAGGGGGAAGGAAAGAAAGAGGGAAGGAAGGGTAATGGGCAGAATATGTACAAATACAATTGAATGTATTTAGGCTGATGGAAGGGACGTGGTGGCATAGCGGGTTAAACCGCTGCTGCTGGGCTTTTTGACCGGAAGGTTGGGAGTTCAAGACTGCGTGACGGAGTGAGCTCCCATTGCTTGTCCCAGCTCTTGCCAACCTAGCAGTTCAAAAGCACCTAACTGCAAGTAGATAAATAGGGACCACTTCGGTGGGAAGGTAACTGTGTTCTGTGTGCTACGGCGTAGAGTCATGCCGGCCACATGACCACGGAATCTTGTCCTCGGACAAAACGCTGGCTCTACAGGCTTTGAAATGGAGATGAGCACCGCCCCCTACCGTCGGTCACAACTAGACTATTCGGTTGTGGGGAAACCTTTACCTTTACCTTTTAGGCTGATAGTGCAATCCTATTGCACCCGTTGCATTGACACTATGTCTTAGCGTCTTAACTATGCCTTAGCATCAACGCAAGGGGTGGAGTGCCAATTGGCACCTCTGTGTCAGCGCTTGAGCAAAAGGACCAGCGCTGCAGGCAGCTCTGGTCCTGTTGCACTCGCACTGAGCCTCTCTTGTGTTGGCTGAAGCCAGCCGGTGCAAGGGAGGTTCCGCGCGGCAGCAGGATTGGCAGCGGGAGGGAGATTGTGGGCAGAGGAGGGCGGGACGTAGGCGGGCTTGGGAGGCAGCCATACTGCCGCTTCCTAAGCCCGTCCAGGAGGCCGCGCAGCCCTAATTCGGGCCGCACGGCCTTCTTGGATCTGTACCTGCTATTTAGGAGGCGCAGATCCGAGAAGCGCATAAAGGAGGCTGGAGCCTCCCCTACGGTAAGGGAGTGCACGTTCCCTTGCTGCGGGGAGGCTCCAGCCTCTCCTAAGCAGCGTCGGAAATGACGCTGGCCCGTCGGCCTTGCCAGTCCGGCGCTGTTTAGGATTGCGCCCTCAGTTTCTGTAGGGTGTAAGGACTGAACACCAAGCCAAATCTGTGGTACGGTTAAAGAAAATGCAAGAATCAATATTGGGACATGTATGACAAAGCACCCTTAAACACGAATGGGGAAATGATCTCTGGTGTCATGATTCCAGAAAGCACAGTTGTCTCATTGTCTTTTGTTCAGGCAACCTTTCCGTAATTTGGCGTAAAGTGAGTATTTATTGGACACTCCTTTATGTGAGCAAAACGACTATTCAAATTAATATTGGCAAGCAATCCACAATAAAATCATACAGGTATGAGTGTTTTAAGAAAACTGAAGGGGGGAAAAAATCAGGTGAGATAACGCCAGCCCTGGCAAACCACAAACACAGCTGCCTGTTCCTAAGCCAACAAGAATGTACATACAAACTTCAGCAGAACAAACTGTTTGTCTTCCTGACCAGCTTGCCTCTGTTAACGTTGCCTTTTTGGGAATCAGAGAACTTCTGTCCACAGTGCTCTGGCCATTGCAAACCAGCAGGGGTGGTCATAAATGTAATGGCAACAGGTGTCCAGTGGAACACATTCCACACAGCTGCTTGGATCTGGGAAAGAGGTTAATTGTTTCACTGCCAGAACGCTCCGTAAGGGACAATTGAATGTACTAATAGTTCAGGTTGCCATGTTGTTGTTTTAATGGAATGAGGCGCTATAATTTTATCAGCTGCATAAAAGGTCGAAATCCTGCAGACAGTTATAGAGATATATGATGGGGAAATACAGGCCCACCCCTGTATCCACTGATTTGGTATCCATGGTTTCAGTTATCCGCGGATACCACAGATACTGGGACGCCTATTAAAAAGATAGGGGAACATTGAACAAATCACTCTTTTTTTATCATGTTGCAGGAAAACCACTGATGTTTCCGTATCTTTAAAAAGGTGTCTGCAGGATCCACGGTTTCAGGTATCCATGGGGGGGGGGAACCAGCGGATACCGGGACATGCCTGTACATGTGTGAGAGTAGAGATTGGGTAGGGCTGAAACTGGACAAATATATGCCTGCATTTCCTATTTGCGGCCTGATCCTCACTCAGCATTTATCCAGACAAAAATCCAGTAAATTTACTGCAGAATATGTATGATTCAGATTACAGGTGTGCCCCGATATCCATTGATTCATTATCCACGGTTTCAGTTATCCACAGATACCACAGATACTGGGACACCTATTAAAAAGATAGGGGAACATTAAACAAATTTCTTTTTTTAATTTGTTGAAGCAAAACCACTGATGTTCTCCTATCTTTAAAAAGGGGTTCCCAGTATCTGCGGTTTCAGGTATCCATGGTGTGGTCCAAAACAGAACCCCAGAGGTTGCCTCTATCTCCAGTTATGGGGAAAGGCTCCACCTATTGAGTGCCTGCTTTTTTGCATCGTGAATTCCAGAGAGAAAAACCATGGAAACTCTGATAAGAGGGACATGTGCCTCTTTGCCACCCAAATCCGCTGCCACCTCTGCTTGCACTCACGCTCACTTGCCTGCAGTCCTCCCATGCAGTAGTGTAGCTACAGGAAGCACTGCAATAAGTATTGCAGGTGCCACAATGTGCTGTGTAAGCGGCCACTCCCCCTCACCGTTGGAGCCATTCTGGAAAGCAAGGGCAACTTGACCTTGCTACCCAGAATGGCTCTGATGGCAAGGGGAAGGGGCTGCTTACACAGCACGTTGCAGTACTTACCATGCTGCCCCATTGCAGCTGCACTACTGCTCCCATGGGGGGGTAGGCAGTTTGGCAAATGAGCATGCATGCTTCTATTCTCCCCTCTTTTTACTTACAAGGTGCATGCCATGCAGCTTTCTTGGCCTGCGTGTCTTCATTTGAAATGAACAGGTGCAGGGGACACACTCCTGCTTGTGTTCATAGTAAACAGGAGAGGGGGGTTGCAGAGAGGGTGCACACAGTGATCTTGTACAGGGAAGGGAGGCTGCACACAGCAATGTAAGTATAACATAAGAAGAGCCCTGCTGGATCAGGCCAAATCCATCAGCCTCTCTGGGTGATGTTCATACGACCATGTGCTTATAATATAATGGCCACTTCCCAATCTGATGCTGGGATGGGCCAAAATAGCTAGTGATTTAGGACCCAATCCTATCCGTGTTTCTGGTGTCGATGCAGCGTCAATGCAGCCCCAAGGTAAGTGAAATGTTCCCTTACTTTGAGGAGGCCTCCCTGACTCTCCCTCCACTACCAAATGTAGCACACACCCCATTGGGACGGCTACATCAGGGCTGGAAAACTGGATAGGATTTGGCCCTTAATGTTGCAGAACATATATACAGCCAGAACACCTGCTGACCAGAAAAGATGGAAATGAATCCCCCTTCTCAAAACGTGTTCATGCCTACATGGAAAAATACTAAAATACATGGGGAAAGCATTGCTCTGAGACCAGATCAGTGTTTTTGTGGAAAAAGGCATCCTGCAAAGGCATCCTTCAAATCCTCAGGCCACAAAATTGGCAGCATAAAACCAAAATATTTGGCCTCTGCATCATTGCTTCTGCAACATTGTTTCATTGAGGCCTGTTTTTCTCCCTGTGATCTAAATGAGGCTGCCAGCAAGTGATCTGGACCCCTAGCTTACCGGCTCATGAACAAGTAGCCACTGCTAATTAGGACTTGGTCCTGGCATGAAAAAGTCCCCTCTGGGAGGAACATCAGCAAGTGTTCTATCTAGCTGGTACTCAACTTCAGATCTGCCATTTCCTAGGAGATCATGAGGCATTACTATGACCATAGGTCCCCTTGCCATCTTTCCAATTTAATTTTATTCTTTATCTTGGATAACAACAAAACAAACTTGTTGACACAAGTTACAAATTAACATAACACAAACAAATACAGGTTAACACAACACAAATTAAATAATAAATAACTCATCTTTTCAAAGTTCATAGAATCATAGAACCATGGGGTTGGAAGAGACCTACAAGGTCATCTAGTCCAACTCCCTGACTAAAGCAGGAAATCCCCCTAGAGCATCTCCAGCAGGTGCCTGTCAAGCCTTTGCTTAAAGGTCTCCAGTGAGAGAGAATCTACCACCTTCCTTGGCAATCTATTCCATTGTCGAACCACCCTTATCGTCAAGAAATTCTTCCTGATGTCCAACCGGAATCAGTTCTTGCAGTTTAAACCCATTGGATCTAGTTCTACCGTCAAAGGCAGAGGAGAACCAATTTGACCCTTCTTCCTTATGGTAGCCCTTCAGATATTTGAAGTTATTTATTAGGTTCCCATCTTCCAGAGGTCAATAGAGCTGCTGAAAAAAAAGAGTCAGAGAAATAGGAGGAGATACAGGCATGTCCCAGTATCTGTTGGGGTTCCATTCTGAACCCCACCATGGATACCTGAAACCATGGATACTGGGGATGCCTTTTTAAAGATAGGGGAACATCAGTTGCCGTGTTGCCGAAGCGAGGGAGAACTCACACAGACCAATGTGAT
>JAJKFI010000021.1:294735-377531 GCA_029204185.1 Lerista edwardsae
CCCCCAATCCCATAGTCCCTAGCGAAAACCACTCTCCCCACAACATCAGTGGTTTTGCTGCAACAAACATTGTAAAAAATTGTGTAATGTTCCCCTATATTTTTAAGAGGCGTCCCAGTATCCATGGTATCTATGGATAACTGAAACTGTGGATACCAAATCAGTGGATACCAGGGCATGCCTGTATAAGATACAGGAGCGGGTAAGTGTTGGTGTTGTCTGTTGAACTTGGACAACTAATCAGGCTATTTACAGATGTCAGTAATTTAATAGATTTATTAGCAGGGTGTTATATGCCTCCCTGGCAGGGGTCTAAGACACAGGCTTGCAGCAGTGTGTTTTCCTGGTCTAAGGGGACAGGGGGAAGTCTGGAGGGAGGGCAGTACTAAAAGACACATTGAACAGTTCGTTCACTGTACTTGAATAAAGTGCAGGTGGGATCACCCAGTGAGGACAAATCCCACTTCATTCAGTCCCTCATAAAACCTCTAAAATTCTGATCCATCCTATCCTGCCCCATTTCTGAAAAGTTGCAATGAAGTATTCTAATCCATCAGTACAGGCATTCCCTGGTATCTGCTGGGATTCCGTTCCAGATCTCTTCGAGGATGTCTGAAATTAATGAGAGGGACTTTTGCCAGGGCCACTTCAAATATTCAAAAGAAGCAAGAGAATGCAGAAGTGACTAAGAGCCCAATCCTATGCAGAGCTACTCAGAAGGAAGTCCCATTAAAGTCATGTCCAGCACTTATAGTCAGTTGGCCTCATGGGTGGGCTGACCCTGCCTATAAGCAGCCAGAGGCGTTTCTACAGGGATGGCAAAGCTCTAAGTGTTGCAAGAAGCCTTACTCTGTCATGTAAATCCCGCCTCTCCCTTGCTGCTGTAGCCAGTAAGCAACGCCAAGATGTTGCTTTTCCCTGTGAGGATTGGCTAAAATGGTGCAGGAGATGAGTGATTTCCACTGCAAGGTAAGGCTTCTTGCAAAACTTAGAGCTTTGCCCTCCCTGTAGAAATGCCACTGTAAGCAACCAGCAACTCTGCATCAGATGCTGGAGCCCCCTTGCCCCAGGAGATGAATCACCTTCAACTAACTCACAATTCTCTCTGTCCCCTCTGTTGGCCAGCCTAGATGTGATGCTAATCATCCTATTGCCCCTTTTGAGTTTATTTTTCAAACTATAAACAACACCCATGGGAGTGGGAAGCACAAGAAGACTCAAGAGTCATGATGGAAAGAGAGGAAACATTTCAGCTTCTCCTGTTTGCCACAGTCCAAATGTAAATGCTCCCCATGGCTTTCGTGTACAGGGAGATTGCTAATGAAGCCACATTAAATTTGTTGTTCAGTCGCTAAGTCGTGCCCGACTCTTTGCGACCCCATGGATCGCAGCACGCCAGGCCTCCCTGTCCACTAGCTTCCAGAGTTCGCCTAATTTCATGTTCATCGCTTCGGTGACACTATCTAACCATCTCATCCTCTGCCGCCCCCTTCTCCTTTTGCCTTCAATCTTTCCCAGCATGAGGGTCTTTTCTAAAGAGTCCTCTCTTCTCATGAGGTGGCCAAAGTATGTGAGCTTCAGCTTCAGGATTTGTCCTTCCAGGGAGCAATCAGGCTTGACTTCCTGTAGGATGGACCGATTGGACCTCCTTGCAGTCCAGGGGACTCTCAAGAGTCTTCTCCAGCACCATAATTCGAAAGCATCTATTCTTCGGCACTCCGCCTTTCTTATGGTCCAGCTCTCACAGCCATACATTGCTACTGGGAAAACCATAGCTTTGACTATGCGAACCTTTGTTGGCAGGGTGATGTCTCGGCTTTTGATTAAGTTGTCTAGGTTCACCATAGCTTTCCTCCCAAGAAGTAAATGTCTTTTAATTTAATGGCTGCAGTCACCATCTGCGGTGATCTTGAAGCCCAGGAAAATAAAGTCTGTCACTGCTTCCATTTCTTCCCCTTCTATTTGCCAGGAAGTGATAGGAGTGGTTGCCATGATCTTCGTTTTTTTAATGTTGAGCTTCAAGCCAATTTAGATACCCCCCCCCAATCCTGACCCCCTCCCATAGTTGCTATTTGTCATTTTTGTTAAATGAGCATGCAACACACAAGGGCCAATAACAATAATGTCAAGTCCAGTTTGTCCCGGACTCATCTGCATTGCAAAACTTCCCAAGGGCTGTTTTTCACAGGCATAGTCTGTCAAGTCCTCATCTCAGGTCACATTCCTGCAGGTGAATTGCTTATTGCTCATCCAGGAAACACCCACAGCAATTTAAGAACTGTAAGATTCTTTTAGACTCCTATCTCAGTTGCTTCAGGCAAAACAAAAGTGACTCATTCAAAAAGTACAAATCATGACGGTGCAAACCTGTAAAAATACATAGGTAATAGTAGTAGCTTGTGGGGGAAATTCCATTTTCCCAGCAATAAGATCTGTTGGTGTGAGGCTGCAAAAATAGATTTCTCATTACTGTATGACTTGGGAGGGGGATGACCAAAGAGATTCTCTTGAGAAATTAGTAGTGTTCAGATAATTATGCCACATGATGGCCACTTCAACATTTCAATAAATGTTCATGGACTACAGCCCTCTTCATCAGATGAATGGTGTTGAAGTTTGAGAGGATCAGGTCCCAATTTTGATTCCTCTCATTTCTGCCCCTTTAAATTTAAGGGCTGCTAATTTGAAGGCTCGTTACCCGACGTGTGCTCCCTGTCTTTCCTGCAACTATCCAAGCCCCACAAACCTGTGATCCTCCCTTAGGATCACTGCTATAGCATACCAATTGCTTAACGTCAACGGAAAGAGAGAGAGAGATACATACCAGCTGGACTTTGTTGTTGGGAAAAAAGGTACATTTTACTTATGTATAGGACATCAGCAAAACGGACACAGCATGCTTCCAAGGAGAATACAGAACTTGTGCCTCCCAGGAGTTCTTGGGCCCTGCAAGGAGCTACAGGACTTGTGCCCATTGTACATTTGAGTTTGGTTAGTTATACAGTTGAGTATGCAAAAATGTGGAGTTGTTAACAGCAAATGAGACATCTGATCCCTGTTGTTCCTCCCCCCTCCCCTCTACTGTGACCCCAGGAAGGGTCAAGGAGATGCAGACATAGTATAGGTACATTTTATTTAGACAGATTTAGCCACAATCACGGTGGTAAGTACTTTCAGGAAGAGGGCTTGCATCTGAATAGCGATAAGATATTCTGATGGAAAAAAAACCTCTTGGCTTTTGGGCAGATAAGGACTTGATTGAATTTTTTAGGCTTGACTTGCATAAGTCTTTTGTCAGAGACCAGATTTGCATTTCTTTAAGACTGGGGGGAAAAGGTGACTTACAGATGTCTTTACTCTCAGGATGAGATCCAAAATGGAGTCAGGTCTCCACATGTTTTTTGGGACAGGGAGAATGTCCACAACCTGCTCCTTCTTCCATGACATCCTGGTCTGACCTTCCCCTTTCCAGGTCCTGCATTATGTGCATCTGACCATTGCAATGCAAGTGTTTCCTAGAAGGCCAAATTACAGAGCCAGTTGCTCTTAACAAGAAGTGTTTTTTTTTCCCCACCAGAGTTGCTGCTCTTTCAATGATTCAGGCTTACACTGTAGGTGAAAAGGAGCTTAGTGGTTTCAGCATGGCTGGGCTGTGGGCCTGCAGTCAGGGAGAAGCATGGTGGTTCCACGTGGCCCAGCGGTGTGCTGTGAGCCAGGAGAGTTTGTGATGGTTGCACGTGGCTGGGGCAGAGCACGGCCAGCCAGGAAAAGCATAACAAAGTCTGAGAGAATCCTGGGGGGGGGGGTGTCTGTTCTCGCAACAGTGTCAGCCTCATCTGGCCAGATTCTTGTTGGTTTTGCTACAACAGGTTTAGCACATCTTTCCTATTCATTCCAAAATGTTCCATTCACTATGGGCACAATCCTAACCTGGACTTAGGCCAAATAGTTCAAATAGCCTCTCGGAGTCAGAGACCAGCCCACAGACAAGCGCCATCCTCCCTGACTCCAAGAGTGGTCCAAACGCACTTTATGGTGGCCCTGGTGCCAGCCAAACTTTGCTGGCCTAACTGTGCTGGCCTAATTCCAGGTTAAGATTGCACCCTATGTGTGTTATTTACCTGCCAGACGTCTTTCGCCCAGATCGTAGCCAAATATATTTTTAAGCATCCTCTGTGCTTAAAAATGGTGGCACTCCCTAAGGAGTTTTTTTTCTTCAGCCATAGTCCAAACACAACGAGTCAACAATGGAAGGAGAATGAAAGCTTCTCTATCAGGAGTCTAAGAAATTCATCTTTTCATAGGGGCTTAAATATAGAAAAGCCATTCAGCTTTTAGGCCTGGTAACCCAAACAGCTGCTATGATTCAGTGGATAGCTTTTGAATATAATAAATTATTATCCTGGGCTCTTCTTTATAAACAGAGCCATAGACATGTGTTAAGGATGTTCTGCAATAGTGTATATGCTCTTGGAATTATGAAGCCTGATGAGATGGAGTGATGCATGCTACACATGCATCATTAATGTTCAAGGTTTATTTTGGAAGCTGATGATGAGAAGTGGTGTTACGGAATCCTATTCTTTACTTTAAAAAACTGTAATTCATTTCTAAATATATCAGCCGTGGGCCAGAGAAACGTACTAGAGAGCCTGGGGCAAACAGCTGGTTATTTCAGTTTAGATTTTTGCTTCATTGCACCACTGCAAACCAAGTTTTAAATAAGTGGGAATTTTAGAATGTGGTTTTTCCACTTGACTGGGTGGGAAACACCTGGGTCTACACATAGAAACACCCATCGTGCATGCCTGACTTTTTATAACGCACAGTAAGGGATACAAAATCTCATTTGCTTTCTTTTATTAGAGTATATTCTGTGTGACAGACACAAATTCCTGGAAGCCTCTTGAACTTTTCCCATTTTCTGTTGACGTCTTTGGATCAGGATGTACAAGAACTTTAAGAATGCATTTGCATGGGAGTTTCTGGGGGAAAAGAAACAAACAAAAGAAGCAAACTAAGGGCCTCTTTAAATATTATACACAGAAATAATCCCTGGGTAGGAAAACAACTGCTCATATGTTGTCTGAAGTGTAGCATAAGTAGTGGTGTATTTCTTTTCACAGCAGCCAATTCAGTGCAGATGTTTATTTACTTAATTCAAGTTCCATGTTATAGTTGTTAGTCCTTAGAAAAACCTATATTTAGATTGCTTCGCCTACTTATTCATTTTGACAATGACATTTGTACTGCAATGGGTCATACATCATGAGTAGATCAATTGTAGACCATGTATGGATTGAAAGCAGTCTAGGATTGGGATGCCAAATCAGTCGACAATAGTGAAATATTGTCAATTATTCAATACAGTAAAGGGAATGCCCTTGTGTTCTTTCAGGCATCCTTTCTTAGTCTCATCATGAGAACATCAGCCAGCAATGACAGAAGTGAAGCGATGACCGAACTTAAGGTCATACATGCATGCATTAAAGAGCAGACACCCCTCCCTGCAATGCTCTCTAGTATTTATTCCACCCTCTTCATTCCCAGTGAAAACTCTTGACTTAGCTTCTCCTACTGGTCATGTGGTATAATTGCAGACATATCTGGGGTTACCCGTCATACTAGCCCAAGAGGGGCATGGAAGCATTTCAAGAGGAAGCATGGAACAAATACATATCTGCCGTTATTGCAGTAGGACAGGCTGTACTCCCAAAAGTGTGCCGAAATGGCTACTGCTATTCTTTACCCTATGTTGACCTGCGGTGGCCCCAATGGGTCTGCTCAGATCTGCGCCCATCTTTGAGCAGGTGCACAACCAAGGAGACATGTGTTGGGTTTCCCTGCTTGGGGCATAGGATACGACAGCAGAGTCTGCCACCATTCAACCCCAGGCCCGGTTCACCCACATTCTGTACCACCCCAAATTTGCTGACCACCAGCCAATGGGGAAATAGTGTCATCTGGTCGTCTTTGTGGCACTGAGGCCCCATGCCCAGTGACTTACAGCACTCTTTACGACACCAAGAGCCAGCAGTCAGTGTAGCGCATGCGGGGTTAGCCCAATTGGATCGAGCTGTCAGTGAGCGCCATCGTGAACCACCCTCCATGGTGGGTAAGCTGCATTGAGCTTGATGGTCCATCAAGTATTTAGTTAAACCTCCTGGTTTTGCTTTCCATCTGCTTCTGCAGAAAATACGTACAAGGCTGTGAAGCACCTGCTAAGCCACAAGACTGGCTGTAAATGTTTTACACTTGTCTAAACTCAGGCGCCTCACCCAATCACCTTTCACACAGGAATTCTGTTTATCTGTAAAGCGGAATTGTGGCTCGAAAGTAAACTAAATGAGAATAAGCTAATTCAAGAAGTATTTATCAAATTTATTTTAAAGATTCATGCCTTCACTTTTTAATTGAAGAGAGGCAAGGTGGTTCACAATACATTCCCATACAAAGCTATTGTGTTAGAACAGCTAAGAAGGCGCTGGGGGAAAGCCTCTCCCAACTCTCCAATATTCCTTCCTACCATCACTGCTGCTGCTGTCCTTGGGGCCTGTAGTTGCCCAGGGAAAATTGTACCCCTTTCTCTCCTATTGAAGCAGACTGTAAAAGGGCCAGGACAAAGCCAAAATCCAGCCGGCTTGCAATTCCATGCACCTCTTCATTTGAATGCCTGGGCTCCAACCTAGGAAGAGAGACCAAAGTTCAGAGACAGAGCACATGTTTTGCATGCAGAAGGTCTCGGGTTCATTCTCCAGCAGCACCTGCTGCTGGCCTGAGAGCCATCGCCGGTCAGGGTACACAATACTGGGGAAGATGAACCAATGGACTGACAGGCAGCTTTGTACATATAATCAGTATTTCATGTTTCTCTGTGAGTCACGTGGATTTCAGAAAGAAGAACACGTGCTAAATCCAAACCTCAATTAAGAGCCTTGGCTTGAAGTGGCACTGTTAATATCACTATATTTATTAAGCGTGCAAACGTTCACTGTAGAATTGTCCTGGTGATCTTTTGCACGATTAAAGATGTTCTAACACTTTTTTGTCTACCCCCACACAATGTTTCTAATTAAGGGTGGTCATTCAAGGCAGCAGATTAGATGGGGCACCCACCTCTCTGCCCAGAGCAAGACTTAGGAGCTGCAAGGCCCAGTGCAAAATTTTTCACAGGCCCCCTCTGCCCCATAGCCCCCCCCTTCAAGAGGATGACTGGCCGTGGTGAGGCACCCAGCTGCGATGTTACCACCAAGTGCATCTGGGCAGACAGGCTGCCTGGTCTTTGATATTCTTGCTTATATTCAGTGCCTCCCCAATCCTTCCTCAGTGTGAGTAGCGCTTCATATTCAGCTGGATCAGTCGCAACAGACCCCTACTACAGCTCCCAGGGGTCTTCACTATCAAAGATGCATAGAAAGATGCACAGATGCATGGAACGCCAGGTGTGTGGCTTGCTGGGGCAGCAGACCTGGGAAGCGTCTGGCCATTGAAGACCCCTAGGAGCTGTAGTAGGGGTCTGTTGCGGCTGATCCAGCTGAATATGAAGCACTACTCACACCGAGGAAGGATTGGGGAGGCACCGAATCCAGCTCACAGGCTGGAGTTTGGAGCCTCCTGGATTAGACTATGATGCTCTCTAGTCTACCACTCTCCTCTCCTCCACCACTAAACAATAGGCAGTCAGCTTGCCCAAGCCATAACTGCCTCCTCCACTTGGTGGCTCCAGGGGTGTGGCAGACATACAACAATTCCCAATGGTCCCAAAACAACCTTACCTTAGCCAACTAGCTAAGCCTCAGCCAGTTCTTCAGTCAGGCAGTCCAGCAATCTATCCATCCAGTACTCCATCTGTCCAACACCTACCTGGTGCCCTCCTCCAACACCTTCCCAGGTCCCTCTCCTACAGCTTCTGCCTCCAACTTTACACTGAGGCCAGCCAATCAGTGGACAGGCTTTACCATCAGCCAGAGGCATTTCTACAGGGATGGCAAAGCTCTAAGTTTTGCAAGAAGCCTTACCCTGTCATGTAAATCCCTCCTCTCCCTTGCTGCTGTAGCCAGTAAGCAATGCCAAGATTGGCTAAAACGGTGCAGGAGAGGAGTGATTTCCACTGCAAGGTAAGGCTTCTTGCAAAACTTAGAGCTTTGCCATCCCTGTAGAAACGCCACTGCCATCAGCCACACCCATCTGCACCTGTGCTGGTCTCCCTTCATAGCCAGGGGCCTCATCAGCCTACAGCTGTGCTCCCAAGACTTGCAAAGACCTTGGGGGTTAACCCTATAATCCCTGGCTTATCTGGGACAAGGGGCCTGATGGTAGCGTAGAAGCAGCTTGCAGCTGTGAGGCTTGGAAAGGCTTCAAGGTCACAGAACTCCGGCAAGGAATCACTCAGACAATATAACAGAGATTAGGACAGCAAGAACTTCTATATTCTCAGAAGCAAAGAACGGCAAACAGATAACAGCTACAGTAAAGCCCCTGGGAAGTTGGATGAGCAGTTGGATGAGGGCCCTGGGAAGGTGTTGAATGAGGACCTGGGTAGGTGCTAGAGGAGGGCACCAGGTAGGTGCTGGAGTGCTGACTGGACTGCCTGCATGAAGGACTGGATGGATGGGCTGACTGGTTAAAGGAAGGTAAGCTTATTGTGGGAAATTATTGGGAGTTGTTGTATGGCTACCACACCCCTGGAGCCACCAAGTGGAGGAGGCAGTTGTGGCTTATATTAGGCAAGCTGGCTGCCTATTGTTTGGTGGTGGGGTTAATTGGTGCTAGTTAGGTAGTTTGGAGCCAAGCCAGTGATGAGGGCAGTCTGGAGGAGGCTGGCCAGCTGGTGATCCCAAACAAAGCTGCTGGAAGAGAGGAGGCCCAGTGGGTGACTGAACCCCCTCCCTCTATCTCTGAGGCTGCTCTGTGGGGAAACTAGTTAGCCTAGTGTGGGCATTAGGGCCCTTGGGGTGGCCCGGCAGGGAATTTGGCAGAACACTGACACATCACCAGGTACACGGCAGGGGAAGAAGCATTTGGTGTGCATTTGTCACACCACTGCCTCAGATGCCAGGTGGTCTTGGGTCAGCCCTGTACCTATCATAAGAAGTCACACATAGAAAGGAAATAGAGCAATAAATATGCCACACTATAAGACACTTTAGCCACAAGTAATTGTAGATCTTTACAGTTGATTTCACGTGAATTCCCTGGCTCTTATCAGCTAGTAACCCAGCCCTTAGTAAGACAGAGTACAGCTTGATGAGTCAAGCAACTTTCACATATGTGAAATTTTTGGCCCCCTCTTTTATACAGTGCTGGAGAAAGAAAGTACAGTATGTTTTAAAAACAACAAACCTCTGACCTTAAGTCACTTGCATCATCAGAACCTGGTTATTATGTTGGAGATTCATTTTCACAGACACGCGTAACAAAACCACATAAATCAAAATGACTGCTAAAGGTATTTATAGTCCAATCCTATACCTGTTTACTCAGAAGTTAATTCCATTCAGTTCAACTGGGTTTATTCTCCAGTAAATCAACAAAAACAGAGGTCTATGGCACACTAAGTCTGCATATTTCTTACCTGCCCAGTATCCACGGTGTGCTTGTGTGTGCGCATGTGCATGCGTGTGTGTGCATGCATGCATGCACCAGATATGGAACCCCAGCAGATACTGGGGCATGCCTGTATTTGCAAACCAACTCTGCCTGTTCAGAACTCTGATGGCTTCTTCCATCCAAGTAAAATATAGCTAAAAGGACCAAGAGCATCCACGACCTTGGGTAGTCCTTTTCTAGCTGACATGTCACCAGGGGCACCGACTTGAGTTGAACATTGGGGCCACAATCATGCCCCTTGACGCAGCCACACCCACACACCACAAGTCCCGCCAGGAGCCCAGGTCTACCCATTGTAAGTATAGCGGGTAGACCTGGGCTCCGGAGCCCCTGATGAGCCAGCCAATCAAGAAGTTGGAGGGGAGGAACCATTGGAATGCAGCTGCATTCCATTGGCTCCCCCTGCTTCTGGCTCTCATTGGCTCTCCCTGCTCTCTCTGCAACTGTGCATGCTTGCGCTTAGCTCTACTCTTTGGGGGGGCGGGGGCAGATATTGGGGTGGCTCAGCCGCCACCCCCCAAAAATATTTGGGTGGCAGACCGCCAATGGGCCACTATGAAGTTGGCGCCTATTTATGTCACAAGTAGAAGTACAGGTGATGGAATTCCTGGACAATGCTGGGGTCGGGTTCAAAATATATTGAAACTTTTTAGATTTTGGCTTGGTCTGATCAGTTATTTTCCATTTTCCTCCCACCTTTCTTCTTGGGCACATTCTGAAGAATGGAAAAAGTTGATCTTGTTATTCTGGACTTACAAGTTGTGAGCTCCTATGGTTGATGCCCTGAAATACAAGACAGGAAATTTTGCACAGATATACTGCAGCTTGTAAAAAGGATATGCCCTTATCAAGCAAACAATTCACTCGTATCTTCCAATACCTATTTCCTTACAGTATTTACCAAAGTGTTTTTGCTGCTATTGGAGGCTGTTTTCTTGCTTGCTTGCTTGCTTGCTTGCTATCAGCTCAGAAGGAAGAATTGGGTATGGAGTACCCTGGTTTTAGTGTGCAGCTTTGTGACTTGATGGCTGAATGTCATTGGAATAGGGGCTAATGTGCCTGTTCCTTGCTTACAGTTAAGGGATATCAGAATGTGGAATGTTCTGGGGATGTTGCCCAAGGCTAGATATTGGGAACAGCTAATATGAAATGCAAATGTTCACATGATAAGGGGGGTGAATAGGGCTAGGGTTGCATCATAGGTAGAACCAATATAGTACATTGTGGCATGTAGGGAGCAATCCTTTGCATGTCTACTCAGATGTAAGTCCCTTTATAGTCAATAAGGCTTACTCATTATGTGCAGATAAGATTGCAGGTAAGATTGCAGCCTCAATACCTGCAGATAAGATTGCAGCCTCAAACAGATAAAATGCAGATATTTTACAGCAGGGGTAGGCAACCATCAGATATATGTGAGCTACTTAACAAAATGACTCACTGGTGAAGAGCTACTGTGACCCCCCTCCCCAATTTAACTGTAAAAAAAGTGCCTTTGGATATTGTACTATCAGTCTGCGTATAACCTAATAGAGGCAAGAAGAATTGTGTACAACATGCTCTTTGCTTTAAGAATTGAGTGCTAAGCTGAGCTCAGCAGCAGCCTCTAAATATTATGCAAGTTTGAATTCTCTTTTCTTACTTCCCCTTCTTTGTTAAGTCTTCCAGTCATAGGGAAAGAACATGAGATATGCAGGCTGCTAAGAGCCCAACTTTTAATCATTTATCAGGTTTCTCTATGCTCCACCTTCTTCCTAACCGTCTCTCAGAGATATGTTTTTACCTGGGATATATATGGAAAGACTTTGGGGGGAAAGCCACTCATATGAAAACTGAGGTGACACCTCAGCCAGCAAACACTGAATCATTCATTTGTGAAATTTGAGCAGACCTAAACCAGGTATTTATTTTTTTAACACGAGGGCTGACAGTCCCTGTACTGAAACAGTCACATTCTGATGGACATATTGGCTTCTTAGACCACATTTTGCATCATTCACTTTAGCCCACTAGACAGGACCTTCTGAGGTAATTTCTGATGACTCAGTTATTGGCATCAAGGCTGGCTGATGTAATCATGGTGAAAATGGGGTGGGTCACTGCAAACTCTTGATTAAGAACATCAACACGCTGGTATTACAGTATGGTCCTCTGTCCGCTTTTAACAAAAGTGAAACTAGGAAATTGGAACAGGGCTCCCACTACCCAAAAATGGAGCAGATAGGTGACAACTACTCTCCTTTCCCTGAGCACATTGGGACACACAGATAAATTCCAACTGACAACAATAAATGCTGATATCCTCGCTCTCAAATGAGCTCTTTGGGAGTTGCACAATCCAACTTGAAGGGGTGATCCAAATTATTCACAACTTTTTTTATGTAATGCACACTGCATGGAAAATTTTAGAGCAATGGTTCCCAAACCTTTTAGCATCAGGGCCAACCATAAAAGAAGTTTCACTTTAGCAGCTGCTCAAGCCCTATTGACTATAATGGTGATTGGGCAGCAGTGCCCTCCCCAAGTGGCAGGTTATTCAACCCTTGATGGACATAGTCTAATCTGTCTTGTCAGTTTTGCGCCCCACCAAAAATTGGGTTGTGACCCACTGATAGGCCATGGACCCATATTTTGGGAAATTCTGTTTTAAATCATTAGCTCACTCAGGGCACAATCCTAATGTTGTGTGAATTACCCCCCCCCCCTCAGGGTCAGAGAAACCCTGAAAGTTTTGGCAGACTCGTTTCCCCGGCGTGCGGTCTCGCTGCCCTTTAAAGAAGCAACCTCCCTCATCCCAAGAATGTTAAACAAGCCCAGATACTTCCCTTCTATGAGTACTCACCAAAGGAGATTTAGACATGTGGATGGAAAAATGCCAGCTGGACTTCAATGTTGCAGGAAGAGAAATACATTTTACTCATGTGCAAGACATCAGCAAAACAGACACAAGATGCAGCATTGCTTCCAAGGAGATTACAGAACTTGTACTTACTTGCTGTTGTCAATCCCAATTTTGCATATTCAATTGTATAACTGACCAAACACAGATGTGCAATTGGCACAAGTCCTGTTTCTCCTTGGGGGCACATTTGCCCAATGTAATTGGCCATTTGGGATGTGAGCCATCTGACTGGTTATTTCTCCCTCCGGTTGCCCCCCCTCCCCTCTACTGTGACCATAGGAAGGGTCAAGGAGATGCAGACATAGGTTACAATAGGTTGGCACACAAAAGCAGATAGGAGACATTCAGACCAGACAAGCCCTTGACACATTTGATAACAGTAAGTACTTTCACGGTGATTGTGAATCACCCTGAGCTATTCTGATGGGCAGTACTCTTGGCAGATCGGCAGGATAAGAACTTGATTGAATTTTAAGCAGGACTTGCTTAAGTCAGAGTCTTTTGTCAGAGACCACTTGTCTTTTGTCAGAGACCAGATTTGCATTTCTTTAAGACTGGGGGGAAAGGGTGACTTACAGATGTCTTTACTCTCAGGATGAGATCCAAAATGGAGTCAGGTCTCCACATGTTTTTTTTTGAGGGGGGGGGACAGGGAGAATGTCCACAACCTGCTCCTCCTTCCATTACATCCTGGTCTGACCTTCCCCTTTCCAGGTCCCGCATTATGTGCATCTGACCATATAGCAATGCAAGTGTTTCCTGGAAGGCCAAATTAACCACAATGGGGTACAGACCCAGGCTCTTAACAGTTACTCTTGCCAAGGAGTGTTTTCCCACCAGAGTTGCTGCTTTTATTGTTTTTACAAGGGCCAGGTTTTGCAGTTCTTCCATGGTACAGGCGTGCACTGTTGGGTGAAAGGAGCTTAGTGTTTTCACGTGGCTGCAGAGCCAGGAAGGAAGCTTGCTGGTTCCACGTGGCTGCAGCAGTGTGCTGTAAGCCAGGAGAGTTTGTGATGGTTGCACGTGGCTATGGAAGCCAGAGAAAAAAGAAAAGAACGGTTGCAGACATGGCTGGGGCAGAGCACGGCCAGCCAGGAAAAGCCTAACAAAGTCTGAGAGAATCCTGGGGGGGGGGGGAACTCCCACATCACTAACTTGGAGTTGGCCGGAACAAGGGCCATCATAAAGCACGTTTGAACCACTCTTGAAGCCAGGGAGGATGGTGCATATCTGTGTGCTGGCCTCTTTGATTCCAAGAGTGGTCCAAACATACTTTATAGTGCCTTTGTGCTGGTCAGACTTTGCTGGCCTAACTGTGCCGGCCTAACTCCAGGTTAGGACTGTGCCCTCACAGCTGTGCAGGAATAAGGAGGTCAGCAGAGACGTGTGGTCATTAGAGGCAGGTGAGGCAGTAGCTCACCTGTCCCAGATCCTCCCCTGCTCCAATCTTGTCCGGAGGGTCTTCTGAAGTCCAGGGAGGCTGTGCATGGCTTCCCCAAGCTTCAGAATGCCTTCTAAATGCTTAAAACGGCCACTTCTGGTTTCTCGGGGGAAACCGGAAGTGAGGCATTATGCTTTTAGAAGGCATTCTGAAGCCCAGGGAAGCTGTGTGCAGCCACCCCAGACTTCAGAAGACCCAACATTTTTTAAAAGCTGCTTCAGCTGGCAGCAGTGCCAGCTGGGGTGCTTCAAAAAAAAACAACCACCTGAATGCTCAGGGCAGCATTCGGCTGCCCAAGAGTTTCTAAAGTAATTGTGGTGATGTGATGACGTCACCAAAATTACTTCCGGGTCACTGGGCTGGGTGCATCCCTGGAGACCAGCCAGCCTGCCTGCCCCATATCCAGCATGGGGTTGGTCCTGGCTGCAGGGCAACCCAGGGCAAGGGAAATTGATTCCCCTAAACCCATGTAACATGGCAGCGACCCAAATGGGGCTACTAAGATCTGCGCCACCGAAGTCAGTGGTGCAAATCCAAGCAGTCCGCATTGGGGCCAGGCCACCCAGGGATGCAGGTTAGGATCCATCCTAAATGCCGGATCCTGGTACCACTCCACTCCCCAGTCCATGTTGGAGTTGCCATAACAACTCCGTCTGCTGTCTAGAGGGGGCAGTCTTATGTCCAAAAGGGGAAAATGTGATGTCCCGTGACCTAGATCCTTCTTACCTGTCCTCTCTGTGATTCCTGCGGGGGTGTGGCCTTGACCCTTATTTCTTTCCCTTCTCGTCTGAGCACCTCCCTTTTTTGTCCTCTGACCACTGACCTGATAAAATGTGCATACCAAGGGCTCTGATGCCCCCGCCATCTTAAGCACACCTCCATGCAGGGCGATGCAGCTGAAGGGCATTGCCTTCCAAGTGTTAGTTGTACCTCTGATCCTAATCAGACGCTGTAGATATGCACTGGATGGACCTGTGAGTATAAACCTTTCTTTTTGCATCTTTACCAAGCCTCTGCCTCATGTGTCTTTTGTTAGTAGCAGTCAGCCTTGGTGAGGGGGGGTTCCCGTGAGGTGATGCCCTAAGGGGGAAATTCCGGTGATGCCCTAAGGGGGAAATTCCGCTGCTTGCTCTACTCCGCTTTCCCCCATCACCAATAAGAAATTTTGCAACAGTCCATTCTTTTCTTTCTTTTGGTGTGCACTTAAAGAATCTCCAATTAAGCTCTCAAGTAGGTCAACCTGACACTGGACGCAATTAAGTGCACCAGAAAGGAAATGCAGATTTAGTCCTGAGGAGCATCTCTGTATCATGTTGTAGAAATGACTACTATAACCAAAACAGAGCTGCAGTCCTATGCACAGATGCTTGGGAATAAACTCCAGCTGAACATACTGGTAGGGTATACTTTTGAATAAACGTCTTCTCTTAGTCTAGCTAAACATTGCATAAAACTAGATGGTCCATCTGCCACAATTCATCTGGGAACCATGGCAGCTTCCCCCATTAGGCAGAGTGAAGCAAATTGTCAATCATTTTGTTCATTATTTTACTACTATGGGGAGCACCATTTGGATTTTATAGTGCCCATACCAAATTACCTTGAGTGGTCTCTGTTAGGAACGTGATCGTGTCAACATGCATGGCAACAATTAGCGAATTATTAATAGTGTCATACCATTTTCACTGCACAAGGTACATTTATTCATCTCCTCAACAACTCTGTGAGTAGGTTAAAGTGATGGTGGCTCATTGCCATAATTGTGCCTGATCAAGAATTCGCTGTGAGATCCCCTAATCCCAGCAATCTGTCCACTGCACCATCGCAGCCCTCAGGGACCAAGGAGGAGTTCACTGGTTTATTAGAAGCAATTTGGTTAATTAAGATGCTATTTCATCTCACTTAAAGCACCCACCAAACCTGTTTCTCTGGCCAGCCAGAAAGCATATACAGTGTACAAGACTTCCTGAGGAAAAAGCAGGAAGTAGGCATGTCTGTAGCCTAGACAGAGAATCTGTGCTTAGCTGTCAGTGCCAATTTAGATCAGGGGCCTCCAAACCCTGGCCCATGGGCCAGGTCTGGGGTTTGGACAAACCCCGCACCTGTGTGAGCAGCACTTACCATTCCGTTCAAGCGCCACTCCTTTTTGCAGCCAATCAGCTGGCAGAGACACTCTGGGCTGTCGCGTCTATGCCCAGCAAACTGATGCACAGCCTCCTGGGACACCCGGTCATAGACACAATTGCGTGTAGAGCATCCCTGCCAGCCCATCCACTGCAAAATGGAACGGCACTTGCACAGAACAGTAAGCGCTGCTTGGGACAAAGAATGGATTTCTAGGACACAGCGATCATGAGTTTGGCAACTGCTGGTTTAGATATTTCATTGTTCTTTGCAGTTGTGGAAGGCATCACTGCTTCTGCATGATAGCACAATCCTAACCTGGAGCTAGGCCGGCACAGTTAGGCCGGCAACGTTTGGCTGGCACAAGGGCCACTGTAAAGCACCGTAAAGCACCACTCTCCAAGTCAGGGAGGATGGCGCACGTATGTGTGCTGGCCTCTCTGACTCTGAGAGTAGTCCAAACATACTTTACTGTGTCCCTTGTGGTGGCCAAACTTTGCTGGCCTAACTGTGCCGGCCTAGCTCCAGGTTAGGATGATGCCCTGTGGCACATAACTAATAGTCCACAGAGGCTCATAACTCTTAATCACAGTTCCTTCTGTGAAAGGATGGCCCACCCATGAGGCAGGGTGAGATGGCTACTTTGAGCAGTGGACTGGGGGTGGCCCAGTGAGGGTTTGCCCTGCACTTGCCTGCTATTTCTGCAGGCCATCACCTGCTGGGCCACTGTCCCATCCCCCTCATCCTTGGAACATGAGAAAGAAGAGGGTGGGGAGGGCTTACTGTACATCCTCTTCCTGCCAAAGACTGCAACAGTGGAGCTGGAGGAGGAGGTAGAGGCCCCTGAGTTCTTATTCTCAGTGATTCGGCAGGAAGGAGAGCGATTGGGAAGAGGCCTGCCATCTCCTTACCTCCTCCTCCTCCTCACTCCTTCTAAACTGTTCAGGCATGGAAGACCCTGGAAGTCTCAGCATCCTTCCCACTCAGCCAGTTTTGAAGAAGCACCGGGTAAATGAGGCTAGAAGGTGGCAACAGTGTAGAGGGATAGAGGGTAAGAGGATCGTTGCCATGGCCATCCCCACAGTCTCCACCTCCTGACCGCCTCTTCTGCCTGCCCTGTCTTCAAAGTGGCCAGGCAGGGAGGATCACCTGACATCATTTCAATTATGGCTACGCTAGGTGCTAAGTGATCCTTCTGAAATCGGCTCGCAACCCACCTAGTGGGTCCCTATCCACAGACTCAGAAACAATGGAAGGATGGACACGTATTACAACTGGAAACTATCAAGACCTATGAATTGAAAAATCTGGAATTGACATCTCATGTGCAAACTTACTTAATTTAAAATTTAAAAAGTTGCCAAATTGTTTTTGACTTCTGGGCACCCACTTATAATATCATGGTGGAAATCCCTGGTTTTTCCCTACTGCAAATATTCTTTTACATGTTTTCACCTGATCTGAATCATACTGCCTGGGGAGGCTCCTGCAATGCATCAATATTTTACAGGACCTGGTGAGTCATTCAGGTGCAAAAAAAAGAAAAAAAACACCCAACCCCACTGATTTTTGTCTTGTTTTCTACCTCACTTTTAACCATTCTAACCACCCACAGGCTTCTGTGAAGTCTGAGAATCCTAGAAACGGCTGGGACATCTTTCTGCAGCACCCTTGTCCTTCAAAAAGAAAATAAATTCAATGCCTTTGCTGAATAGCCACAAAGTGGATTCAGAATGTGGATTCTGATACAGAATGTAGAACTCCATGTCTGGAGTTCACCAGAGACAAATGATTCTGGCCCACTGTCCTGCTGAGATTGGCATGTGTTCACTGATTGGGCAAGACCATCTGGTTAGGTAAAGGAATGAGCTGATCCTAACTTATCCAGGTGGCATCGAGAGGCTCCTCTCCATCATGGAAGCTCCTTTAGTGGTAACATTTGGGATGGTCTCCTCCATTATGGTACCAAACAAAAGATATTTGCACAACCCTTCCTATTTCCACTGAAATGCCAAAACATCCTTGTCTGGTAAACGTTTGGCCTGGCTTAGCTGTATGGAGCTTCCCTCTTTTTCAGATTGTTTTCAATCAATCTCTAGTCTCTCTCTAGTATTTATATACCGCTTTTCAACACAAAGTTCACAAAGCGGTTTACAGGCAAATAGTAACATTAAAGTTAAATGGCTCCCTGTCCCAAAAGGGCTCACAATCTAAAAGAATGGAGAACACCACCAGCAACAGCCACGAGAAAGACACTGTGCTGGGGTGAAGAGGGACAATTGCTCTCCCCCTGCTAAATATAAGAGGACACCACTTGGAAAAAGTGCCTCTTGCACAGTTAGCAAGAGTTTTCAGGCTGACAGTTCTCTCTTACTTGTGATTTTTTGTTTTTAATAGTTTGCAATTTGTTGTTTTTATCATGTCTATGAGTAGGGTTGTGAATTCTGAAGCTCTGGTTGTGAAGCTATTCCTGGTTATTTTTTTCCCAGTGTGATGTAATGTTGGAAATTCCGGAGGGCCCTGTTAAAATCTCCAGGATTGTTTCCAGTAGCTACCTAGAAATTGATGCTGATTCCTGGAGAATCCAGAACAATCTGGGTAGGTTGGCAGCCCTGAGGCATCTTGGGTCCCTCTGATGGAGGGGGAAAGCAGCACATAAATATTTTTCATTACAAAATAATGATTAGTATGTTTAAAACTTTGTTTCAAAACAACATAGTTATTCTCATTTGCAAAATATTTGTATTTCTTTTATCTTGCAATGTATACAAATCATTACGTACATGCTAACCTATCTTCCCTGCTGGCTCCCCTCCCATTCACAATCTTGCAACTAGTTCTTTTTACTCTCAGGGCACAATCCTAACCTGGAGTTAGGCCGGCACAGTTAGGCCAGCAAAGTTTGGCCAGCACAAGGGAGTATGTTTGAACCATTCTCGGAGTCAGCGAGGCCAGCACACAAAAGTGCTCCATCCTCCCTGACTCAGAGAGTGGTCCAAAGGGTCTTTTTGGTGTTCCTTGTGCCAGCCAAACTTTGCTGGCCTAACTGTGCCAGCCTAACTCCAGGTTAGGAATGCATGCTCAATGTATCAAAAGAGTGATCCTGGGGGAGGGGGTTGGCGCCCAGGGGCACACCTGCAAGTGCCATCCTCTGTCCCCCAGCAGCCTCACATGGCTACGAAGGACCGCCTGTCCCTTCTTGGAGGAATGGACAGCCCTTTGTAGCTGTGCCAGGTTGCTCTGGAGCAATGCAGAGCTGCTATAAAGGGCTGCCCTCCCCTTCATAGCCATGTCACTCCAGGAAGCAGCTTCCATAGCAGAAGCCACTTCCTGGAGCGATGTAGATATGAAGAGGTGGGCTCATTTTGTGGCTCTGAAGCGACGCTGCTACAAAGGGCCACCTGTCCCTCGCTCCCAGTCATTCCGGGAAACGGCTCATTGTATCATACCTATTGGGCAGGAGGTTTAGTCGAGAGGGGCAGGAGGTTTGGTCGAGAGGTTTAAAGCCTCCGTTTGCCCAAAGATAAGATCTGAAGGTCGCCAGTTCGACACCACCGGAAGTCTCCGTGAGCAGCAGACTTTGAGAAGTGCGACTGATAAGAGCTGAGCTGTCTCCAGCTGCCTGTGAGAGAGGAATTGTGCTGGGCCAGCTGTTTCTTTGGTGGGAACAGACAAGCTGTTTATTAGCCAGTAGGAAGGCAAGTGTGTGGCCAGAAAGAAGGACTAAACCACGAAAGTTCCATCTGTATGTTGTTGTAGTTCTTGAAAGATAGAACTGCTTTGTAATTTGTAAAAACCCCGTGCGGGTTTAGAGAAATAAAGCCTACCTATGTAAACCACCTTGAATTAAAGCCAGAGGAGCAATCTAATGGCCAAAGAAAGGCGGTATATAAATACTTGCATCATCATCATCATCATCATCATCATTATTAAAAATGGAAAGAAAACCAGATCTGCATCCCCCTCAACTCATAGGGCCTTTGTGATCCAAAGTCATTGCTCTATGGTTCTGAATCCAGTACAGTAATTCAAGTACTGTAATTGCTATTACTGTGTTTACACAACGAACAAACCTTCAAATATACTTGTAAAGACAAATATACTTGGGCCCAGTATCTGCGGTTCCCATACTGTGGTTTCAATCATCCACGGGTTGAGGGGCTTACCATCCTTTATTCTTACTTGGGTCACTAAAAAACCTTCTTGCTCATGGCTGGGGCAGGGAGATCCTTATACCTTTAAAACATACTATACCTAACATAGGGTTCCCACTTATCCACGGTTTCAGGTATCCATGGGATGGGGGGGGAAAGGATGCCCCTGCGGATACCGGGGCATGCCAGTACTAATTAAATGAACAGTATTTAATTTTAATGTGATCAGACCCTTCCTCCAATGAGCTTAGAGTTTGGCCTCACAATAGTCTTGTAAGGTAGCGGGTTGATAGTCATCATTTGTCCAAAATTAATCAGTGAGTTCCATAGGTGACTGGGGATTTAACCTGCCTTATCTCAGATCTCACTACCCTGGGTCAGTAGCAGAAACACACCTGGTTTTTCACCAATTGTCAGGATGGCTGCAGAGCTCTCTTCCTGCTTTCATGGCCTTGAAGGCATAAAACAATGGTCAAAGACCTGATGGGGAAGAGAGATCATTTTTTCCTGAGCTCACATGTCCATTAGAGGAAAATTGCATGGCAAGTACTTGTCCTTCCAGAGCACATACTCCCTGTTGTACACTTTAGTGTTTAGCTGCCACTGGAATATTGTCCCAAGTGCATAGAGAGGACGGTTTCTGTACGAACATGACTTCTCAATTAAAGCAACAACAATAATGTATCTTGCTATTTTTCTGCTTCTGAAAGAGATGCTACAGCCCTGCACCTATGTGCGGTGGATTTTGAGATGCCAACATTGTCACTGTGGTGTGACAATAAAAAGTGTGGTCTTCACGTTTATGGCACCTGTGCATGATTTTCAGAACAACCTACAGCCCAGTCCGATGCATGTCTACTCAGTCACAACTACCATAAATCCCATGGGGAATTGCTCTGAGGTAGTGTGTTTGGGATTGCAGCCCCAGTTACCAAATGTAGTATGTCAGAAATTCTTTCACAGGGATATGCTACCAGACTTAGCCCTGCCTCAGGGGGTAGTTAAAAGTCACCAAACTGTCAGTCATTTTTTAGTTTATTTTCTTTCTACAACCCATGGGATCCCACTTGGGTTTTCTCACGGTGGCACCTTTTTAGGAGGTGAGACATGAAAATAAGTAGAGAATACGTGGACATTCTGAAGTGGTGTTAAAGTTGTGAGACTGACGAGACTAGGCCTTTGCGTGCATCCTAGTGTGTACCCATCACTGGGGTGGGACCGTATCAACAGTAAGGAGGAGCATGGAAATAAACAAGAACTTTGCATTTCCTGCCTTCCCCTCAGGCCTCTTCCTTTTCTCCTCTTATCTAGTACTTTTCCAAGTTGCTTCCCCCTCTCAGTTTCTTTTTCTTCACATTTCATTCCCTCCCCGCTTGCTTTTATTTCCTTCGCCGCCCCCCCCTCCTCCTCCTCCTCTTCTTCCTCTTTCCTTTTGTTGCCCGGGCTTGCTCCCGGCTGTGGACTTGTTCAGCTCTGTGGCTCAGGGCTGGATCACGTGCGTTAGTGACAGCCTGTCCCGGCGCGGCCCCGAGCACCGCTAGGCTCACATTGGTGCTGCCTGAGCCGGAGTCCGGCCCCCCGCGGGATGGGAAAGGGGGAGCCGGGGCGGGGCCAGGGGCTGCCGCTGCCGATCAGCTGTTCGCTGGATTCTATAACAACAAAAGACTCGGGTGGGAGCAGAGTCTGCTTGGCGCAAGAGAGCTGGGGAGCGCAGGAGCCAGAGCCGTCGGCGCTCAGGGGACGATCGCTGGCTCCCCGCATCTACCTCACTACTGCCGTCCCGGTTCTCTCTGCCCCCGTGTTCGCAGACGGTGAGTGAAGGACGGCTGTTGCTGCCGCCGCCACAGTGATCTTTCTGTGCTCGGCGCTGCACTTTGGCATTCGATGCGTGCTGTGCTGTGCCTGGGCATGTTCTGCGTGATAGTGCTGTGGGTGGCCAACGTGACTGGGTCTTCAGCGCCCTTGAGGCGGAGTGTTGACGGTAAAAAGTGGATGAGGCGCCGGGGGATTCAGCTCTCCCCCAAACTTAGTCTTTTTATACCAGGCTGTGGGCAGGAGAAACAGGTAGAACTCCAGTTCACTGACTACCCTTTCCGTCCACAGACGGGGCAAGGAGCGCTCTCGTGTCTTTGCAAAATTGTACACAGTTGTTCGTAGAAGAAAAAGGAAAACTACAGGAGTTGTGTGTAGGAAGGGTTACAGCTAGAATAAAAAATCTCCCCCCCCCCCCGGCCACTTGACTAAGAATAATTTATGGGAGATCCCACTGCGAGCTAAGTCCGATGTCGCTCGAAGGAATCTTCCGATCACACTGCACACAAACCACTTGTGGCGTAGTTCTGTTCGCAGTTGCACAGCCCCGATCCTGACCATGTAATGTTGTCTGGGGAGTAAATCCACTGAGCTCAGTGAGTCTTACTTCCGATAAGTATGTTTCACGTCGTTAAAAAAAACCGCGATCGTTTAAAAAAGCAGTTAAACTGTAGTAGGTCCCCTTGACTTCAATGCAACCGCACCAGAAGTGCTGTGGGAATTACCGCTTAGAATCCTGGTATTAACTCGATTGTGTTCACCGGCTTTGAACAGTCGGACTTACAACCCGTTAAATCTAAAATGGCAGGATGTTAAAATCGATGGAAAACGGAACCTTAAGGCTTAAGCGCATTACATGCACTTGGAAGTCCCTCTGATTTTAATTGGGGGGGGGGGAGAGCGAGAAAGATTGCAATCCTATGCATGTTTACTCGGAAGTAAATACCAGACTGTGTAGTGGGACTAACTCCCATGCAACTTGCATGATGCAAGTGTGCCTAAGATTGCAGCCACCATCTTAAAATACCCATATCGGACTCAGCGGGTTTTCACACGATATTTGCTACCCACGTTCGGTCACAACAGCACCGCGCGAAAGCGGCGAGTGGATCAGGGAGCTTCACTGCGTGTTCCGCGGGATAATAGCCGAGCGGACAAACTTTTATGTAACTGCAGAGAAACGGAAGCGTGTCTCGTTTTCTGATCCGCGGGCTGTGCCTCTAGCGTAGGGTTTCAAAGTAGTGGGGAGAGCTACTGGTGGTGGGCGCCGCACTGAAGTGGCGCCTCTGGAGAGCGGGGCGAAGGTCATCCTCCGGCCAGAGGTGCGGCATGGGCAAAGAGAGCCGCTCTCCGGCCTCGGGTGGTTTTTCCTCCGGGCCTCCCCGAGAGACGGAGGACCTGGATCGGAGTCAGGGAGAGGCCGGGTGGTGGAGTTAGAACCTGCCCCGTTTGTTTTGTTGCTGTCCTCGACAACATCCTCTCCCGGCTGGTAATCGGGGACGGGAGCTGCGTTCGCAGCTTGACCCTCCTTTTGACTCTGCCCCCTGGAGGAGGGGAGCCGGGCGGAGGAGGAGCCGAAGGTGTCTGATCCGCCCAAGGGGGCTGGAAAGTCTCGGGTTGCCGCTTCTTTTGCATATCCTGTTTTGTTGACATTGCCGAGGGACCGCCCTTGCCCCTTTCTCCTCCTGTTGCTTCCCGGGAGGAGACTCTGCACTTCTTTTTTCCTTGAGGGGCTTTCAGGTGTAAGTAACCTCGCTGAAGCAGCCAGGCGGCGCCACCCAGGGAGGGATCGCGCCAGATCAAAATAAACCACAGGCTGTGACTCATTGCCCTCCCGCAGAGCAGGGACAAGCTGGGTCATCTCATTCAGAGGCCCGGGAACTCCTGCAGAGGCCCTAATCTGGGGCCGGGAAGTTTGTAAAAGGGATGAAATGAATGAAGCTTCATATGTTTGATTAAACTGTACACGCTGGTAAATAACAACAGACGCACATCCCCAAAACACAGTGTGTGTTTTCTTCTGATCTGTAAAAATTTAGGGTTAATTTTTAATAATAATAATAATAATAATTTTCCTATAGCTAGCTGTGCAGGCCAATCCTGGTTGTCTCTTCTCAGAAGCAAGTTTGAGGAATAGTGGTGCTGAAATAGCAGCCACTGTATCCTATGGGCCAGAGCGTCTCCTTGAGGTAAGGGAACATTTGCTCCTTTATCCTAGGTAGAATGCAGCTGGTGCTAATTGGTCTCCTTGGATCTGCACCTGCTATTTAGCAGGCTCAGAACTGAGGAGGACCCTGGAGGTTTCCGGGGCCTGGAAGGAGGGTTAGGATTCAGTGGCAGACTCGGCCAATGTCCCTGGTCCCCTGGCAGGCCCGATTCCCCCCCCCCCCCGCCATCCTCCCCCTGCCCAGTAATGTCTCCTCCTTGCCTCCCTCCCACCTTGAAAAGCTTCACCGATCCTGTGGCCTCTGCTATAGGCCTCAGCTGCCCCAGCACTGGGTCTTCCTGGTTCTGAGGACTGGTGCTGGCATCAGTGCCAGCGGTATGGTTGTACTGCCAGCGGGAAAGTGCCTTACAGCCCTTCTGTGACACCTGGCATCAATAGTGCTACTATACCACCCACACAGAGATACACAGGATTGGGCCCTAAATGTGTTTTCTCCGCTCTTAAACAATGTCGACAGTACCAATAATCACTTATACATTGGGAAGCAGGGGCTGGACTTCAGCCAAGCTGTCTTTATTCCCTAAACAGTATAGCAGATTATTAGAACTAATAGGGAGAGCTGGTGGAGCGGGCTCTCGGAGCCCCATTGAAAATGTGCAGCTCCCTGGATTGGGACCTGGGTCAGTAGACTGCTTCTTACCTTGATCCCTTTGAGAAGAGAGAAATTTACTCTTTCCTATTTCACAAATATTTTACACAACAGTCTCCAGTCTTGGGCAACTGTTCTGGTGTATTTGTTTTGCTTCACAAAGCCAATTTCACATCAGTTTCTGCGAAGTGTGACTCATTCAGCTGCAATCTACAAACCACTTGGGGCGCAGTCCTAACCAACCCAGCACTGATATAGCTGTGCCAATGGGGCATGTGCTGCATCCTGCATTGGGGGGGGGGCAGTCACAGAGGCCTCCTTAACATAAGGACACATTTGTTCCCTTACCTTGGGGCTGCATTACCCTGATGCTGGAAAATTGGTTAGGATTGCGCTCTTAATCTTGTGCAATCCCTGAGCATTCCCAGCGGTTTCAAAGGGACTTCTGAGATTGCTTTAACATTGCTACCTTGAACTGGAGAAAGTTTGTAGGATTGATGCTTTTTTAAAGAAAAAAAATGGCTTACCTACTGTGGCAGTGGATTCATTCTTTTCTTTCTCCCCCTAGACGCTCGCATCACTGAGGGCGCAATCCTAAACTGAGTTAGGCCAGCATAAGCTAAAACAGCAAAGTTTGGCTGGCACAAGGGACACCGTAAAGTATGTTTGGACCACTCTTGGAGTCAGAGAGGCCAGCACACAGACGTGTGTCATCCTCCCTGACTCCGAGAGTAGTCCAAACACACTTTATGGTGGCCCTTGTGCTGGCCAAACTTTGCTGGCTTAGGTTATGCCGGCCTAACTCCAGTTTAGGATTGCGCTCTCAACCTTGTTGAGGCTTAGGCTGCCCTACAACATGTAATGGGACAGTTGCGTTGTGAAGTGGTAGAGTGCTCATGGGCAGCCCATCCATAAGGCTGACTGCAATGGCCACTGAGAGACGTGGCAAGATGGTGGGGGTGCCCTGCACCACCTTCCTGCCCAGCCCACTGCCTGCTTAGTTGTTCCATTCAGCTGGCATTTGCATGCAGAGCCGGAGCAGGCTCTGATCGCACCTGGGCTGGGGCGGTGACGAAAGATGTCACCATGCCCTCTGCTTCCAGAATTGCTCCATTTCAGAGCACACTGGAAGCAGGGGCTAGCAGGAGGGCCCAGCTCCATGCTCCTTTGTTCTTCAGCGCACCCAGCTCCCTCGCCGGTGCCCATGGCAGGCACTACACCACACTCTATGGCGTGCGACACCTCTGTTTGCAGGTTCTCCAAGCAAGTGAGAGGAGGATGGAGGTGTGGTTTACGCCCACCTCCAGCAGTACCCTGGAGGAGAAGGAGGAGGTATCCACTGCTGTTGTTTCCACTGCTGCCCTTAAACTGGTTCTGCTCCCAGGATCCTCCCTGCCCAGTTTAAAGTAAGCAGTAGTGGAGGAGGTGAGGTAGTGCATTTGCATTGGCAGTAGGTGGTGGAATTTGGCGCTGCTTCTAACCTTGGTTCAGACTTAACTGTATCCCTTCAAATTGCAGGTGGGTGATGATCGTTGTAAATCCTGCGCTGTATAAAATAACCAAGGATAATCATGCAAGAAGGCAGCTAACACAGCAGGGAGCAGACTGGGCTAGAAAATTCTTCCTTGCCATGAAGGAAATTCTTAAAAAAGAAAAAAAGCTGGCATGATGGAGTAGCTAAGAAATTGAGCTATGAAGCTCCTGGTTTGAATCTCAGCCACCTCTGCTTTCCCTTTGCTAGGGCTGCAATCCTACGTCAGTCCACACTTTCCTGGAAATAAGCAATGAATACAATGGGATTTATCTCTAAGCAAGCCTGCCTAAGGTTGTACTGTAGGTGTCCTTGGGCATGTTCTTCCTTGGTCCTCTATCTGCAATATTTATTTTTCACATTCTTACACCACTTTTCCTACAACAAGCTCAGGGCAGTGTGCATGTTTCCTCTCCTTTTAAAAGCTGAGCAGAAAATAAAAGTTGAAGACCTCTTTGATGGTAGTCAAAAGTCTGCTCCCTCTCTTTGGAATTAGATTGAGCTCTGTCAATCATATTTCATGGCTTTGTACCTTCTAGGCCAGGCTACTGTCATGCATTTTCTATGGGGCTACCCTTGAAGTCTGTAACAACAGGAAAAACAGTCTTAAATAATGCCAACAAAAGCTCTTGAAATTATTCCAATGCATTTTGCACCTCAGCTCTTTCTAAAAATTTTATACGAACCCCTCAAATGTGAAACTTGAAAACATTTTACATGCCAGGGAGCAGATCTGTCTTTGCATTTTTTTTAAAAAAAAATTCCCCTGAAGAAAACCACAGCTTGAAACACATTGGAATCATTGCATAAATATTAGTTTGCACCATTTTCCCTTTTTGTTGTTGCTTTCTCACTTATCTGTTGGAGCCGCCTCCTTGTGTTACTTCATGAGTCATTTTGAAGACTTCCTGGAAATCTCATCACAGCTTTGTGGACCTGCTGAAATGTTGACAGCTTATTACATCAATTGCTGAGCATTGACACATATTTACATATTGACTTTGGGACACAATTCATGGTGCCATTTCTGGCCTAGGCTAGGTGCTGTGAGGCAATACGTGCAGCGTCGTCATCCGCAAATGAACTCCCAGAACGCTGGGAGGGATGGGGGCAGGACTTTCGCATGATTGGCAGCCCGCCCGTTTCGTTCCGCGGCTGCCCTGGCCTCGAGGGGGGGCTGCCCCCAGTTGGTGCGGCCCCCCGCTGCTTGCCCAGGCACCCGGCGCGCCCTCCACCTGTCTCCCCCGGCGAGCAGGCATCCCTCGAGGCCAGGGCAGCCATGGAACGAAACAGGCGGGCAGCCAATCACAGCGAAGCCCTGCGTAAGTCCCTCCCAGTGTTCCGGGAGTTCATTTGCAGATGATGACGCTGAATACGTGTATAATATTCCTCCAGGCTCCAGCTAAGGCTTTCTTCTGCAAAGCAATAGTGGAAGAAGGGGCTGCATCTCCTGCTTTCAGGCTTCCCAGCTGCAGCTGGGTGATCAATGGGAGCCCATCAGGGCTCCTTTTGCAGGCAGAGTTCTGTACACAACAATGATTGGGAAACATAGGGTGGGGCTGATACTCTCCAATCAAGCACAAGCTGCTGGGGAGATGGTGATCACACCTCCTTGGAGAAGTTGGCCTTAAACTTCCCATGGATTGAAAGCTTGACAAAACAAAATGTAATGAATAGTTCAGTGGTTCCCACCTTAAAAAACAGAGTTTCACTTTACCAGCTGCTAAAGCCTCTGGTTATAAAGATGATCTGGCAGCAGTGCTCTCCCCAAGAAGCAGGTAGTTTAACTCTTGATGCACATAGATTAGGACACTGTTATTCAAACTGTGGGTCGCAGAATGTTGGGGGCAGCCATCTTGAAAACGGCAGACCTTACTTTTGTTATATTCCTTTTGAGAGTGTTAACAGTTTGAATTTTCAAGTGAAGGGTTTTTGTTTTGTTTTTTAGTTCAGCGTTTTCACATAATATTTTGTCCTAATCTTGCTTTCTGTCAAGGATACCAATTTGCATTTCAGGAGTGTCATTTTATTATGTTACAATGGCAGCGCTTCCTGCTAGATGATGTCACTTCCTGCCACAACATCACTTCCAGGTTAATGACATCACTTCCTGTGGATTCTGATACATGGGCCATTCTAAAAAGTGGGTCCCCTTCTAAAAAGTTTGAATACCACTGGATTAGGCTATCTTGTCAGTTTTGCAAGCCACCAGAAACTGGATCATGACTCACTGGTGGGCTACAGACCGGTTTAGGAACTGCTAGAATAGTTTGTTGTACAAGTGTACCTGTGTCATGGTGGATCTAAAAAAGCAATTTCAAAACTTATAAATAGTTAGATACAATTAATTATCATTAATGTATACATATATTGAATAATTTATAAATAAATTAATGTCATAGTTAGGTACTCTTGCCCACTCCAAAGGATCCATCCACAGGGGGCATTATCCAGTGTCCAGTAACCCCCAATGCAGAGATATAGGAGAGTTACCTGCCCTCAAGAGAGGCTGCCTTCCACATCGCTGCATATTTTACAATTATTTTTTAATAGTGTGTCACTGCTTTGGGTGTCTGGTTCTTAGAATTCTTAGCATCAACATACGTGGTGGTGTTATGGGGGTTGGGAGTTGTTTTAAAGCATGGTAACCTGTGTAAGCCAAGGGCGACACTGCTTACTAGATGGAGCTCTAGAATTTGAATGCTAGTTGTTTTTCTTTCGTTTATAAAAAGCATCTGTGGGATGCTCTTGTTTGGATTGTGGCCAGGGGAGATGGCAGTCCAACCCTTTCTACCACACTGTTACCCTGATCCAAATCCCACATGCTATTCTGGGAAGTTGCTATTCTTCCCAAACACACACATTTGTGACTATAAGTTTTTTCTTCCTTGGCTACTATTTGCTCCAAGAGGTTGGTGATTTTACGTGGGGGATTCGTGTGAGAAGGGATTGTGTTCCTCCAAATTCCCCCTCCCCACAGCTGCTTTTCCAAGAAGAATGCCATTAAGCATTCAAGCCACAGAACTCGAATGTAAATATATAGTCTGGTCTGAAGCCTGACTGTTGAAAATAGACTGGAAAATTATTATTTATTTATTTTTAAAGATTTGTATCCCGCCTTTCTATTTGCAGGAGCAAATGCTCCAAAGATCTGCTTTTATTATTAAACCTGCACTATTGAGCCCCCTAGTGGCTACCATTGTGATATTTCCCATTTTTTCCTTGGAATAGCAGTGTTAGTTTTTAAGGCTCCACAGGACTCTTAGTTTTTCTGCTACAGATTGACACATATATTTCAGCAGAAGATTTTGTGGACTACAGTCCACATCATCAAATGCAATTATCTGTGCAGTAGTAATTAATAAGGGACCCTCTTTGAAGTGCTACCCTGTCCTTTCTTTTCCACTTGCACTGAGGAATTGCAGTGTTCCTTCTACACAGCAGTAGATGCAGCTGTGTTTTGTGGACACATTAGGGCCGATTCCCCCGTCACTCCCCTTTTTTGGTGGTCTGTCCTGCATGCCTTTCAAAGATGGGAAAAGCACTAACTGCAATCCTTATCTGTGGTCATTGTGCTATTGTTCAAACTCTTAACTGAGATAATCCTGGCAATGATAGATGGCAATATAATATGAAAACCATCAGCCTTGCCTAATGGTTTGCCCTTACTGGGGTGAAACGCAGTGGGGAGAGGGGAGGAATGGGCTGGAAAAGCTGTGGGTGGTTGAAGTGGCTATCCAGTCCTGCAGCAGCAGCATCCTGGCCCCCTTTCTCTCCTTGGACTTGCAGCAGCAATTTGGTTGGCACAGGTCTGAGGAGACCCATTGCCAGACAGTAGGCTTACAGAGTGGAAAGGAAATTGAGAGCGCAATCCTAACCTGGGGTTAGGCTGGCACAGTTAGGCCAGCAAAGTTTGGCCGGCATAAGGGCCACTGTAAAGTATGTATGGACCACTCTCAGAGTCAGGGATGCCAGCACACAGATGTGCGCCATTCTCCCTGATTCCGAGAGTGGTCCAAACGCACTTTTCCGTTTCCATTGTGCCAGCCAAACTTTGCTGCCTAACTGTGCCAGCCTAACTCCAGGTTAGGATTGGGCCCTAAAATCCCTTTTCCCTTCCAAAGTCTCTGGCTCCCCCCCCCACTGAATACAGTGTATGTCTTTTTGACGTGGTTATACCAGCAGGGGGAGGATAGGATTGGGTTGCTAGTTGGGGCCATTGAGAGCTTCTGTGCGGGAACCTTTATGGCTCATCCTGGGCACATGAGTAGGCCTTTTAAAAAAAAAAAATTGAATCGGGCCTCCTGCTAAATTTCACAATAGCTACCCTGCCTTGGCAGATATAACTAATGACAAGGGTGGTTCCAGTGACAACAAGGGTGGTAGCTTTTTTTGGTCTGTTTAGAAGTACTAGGCACCCACAAGGAAATTCTGCTCCGTATCAATCAGTAACCCAAAACATTTGGCCATAAACGATGAGTAGCCAAGCATAGGAAGACTTTCAGGTTTTGGTGAGAAGTGGAGAAGAAAACAAAGTTGATGCTTTGGGCTAGTGAAAAATTTGTGTCACTTACATGGAGCAAGATTTTCCTAGATTGCTATGGATGGGCAGTCACTGTTGGGGGACAGTTCACCCATTCCATTTGAGGTATACAATTGAGAGCACAATCCTAACCTGGAGTTAGGCTGGCACAGTTAGGGCAACAAAGTTTGGCCGGCACAAGAGACATTGCAAAATATGTTTGGACCACTCTCAGACTCAGATAGGCCAGCACACGGATGAGCGCCATCCTCCCTGACTCCTAGAGTGGTCCAATAGCGCTTTACCATGGCCCTTGTGCCAGCCAAACTTTGTTGGCCTAACTGTGCCAGCCTAACTCCTTGGATTGTGCCCTAAGAACCATAATCTGTGAATGAGACAAATCATACAAACACATTCATCAGAGAAGCATGATTGGTAGACGCCAGTGTTTGGAACTCTGAAATAATATAGAATTGCTTTGGCCAAAAGGGTAATCTTGGAATACGGAAGTCTCATGCTTTCTCCTCAGGGTCTTTGTCCTAAGGAAGGAATCCTTTTATGATTGGTCGGACACCCCTGACACCTTTACATACATGCAAGGTTTTTTCTGCCTTCTTAGCCATAACCCCAGATGTTATCTAGATTTCGAGCGCAATCCTAAACTGGAGTTAGGCCATCATAAGCTAAACCAGCAAAGTTTGGCCAGCACAAGGGCCACCCTAAAGAGTGTTTGGACCACTCTGGGAGTCAGGGAGGATGGCGCATGCCTGTGTGCTGGCCTCTCTGAGTCCGAGAGTGGTCCAAACATACCTTGTGCTGGCCAAACTTTGCTGGCTTAGCTTATGCCGGCCCAACTCAGTATAGGATTGCACCCTTCTTCAGCTCATCATTATTGGCTGCTCCCTGCCAAGCATATACTGTATATGCACTGTGGATGCAATCCACTGTGGACAGCTCTTTTGTGCCAGATCAATTGCTGTCACAAACGTGCCATAAGGCGCATCTGTGCCGCAGATTCAGTCGCTGGGCCAGTGCAAGCATCAGTGCCGGCACACTAACTCCACGGTACACACAAGTTGCATTGGCCAAGCGCCTGCTTAGTTCTGCCAGTGCAGAGCCGTGCCAAGGGCATCCTGGAAGTGGCCGGGGGGTTGTAATGGGGTGGCGCCTTGGATGGAGAGGGGGTGGAGACGGGACATGACTGTTGGGCTGTATCCTAACAGCCGTCCCTGGACTTGCGCCCCCAACAGGGCTGCCCCTAGCTGCATGGACTTGCACCTGCTATTTTGCTGGCGCAGATCCAAGCAGCCTCATAGGGCTGGCTGAGGCTTACCCTGGGGCAAGCAGAAAATCTCTTGCTCCACACTGAGCTGCTGCTGCCTCGTAGTGTAGTTAGGATGCAGCTCATGTGAGCCGCCTGTTTATTTGAGCGCAGATTAGGATTGGGCTGTGTGACCAAGAGCACAATCCTAAACAGGTCTACACAGAGGTAAGTCCTATTGGTGCCCAATGGGGCTTACTCCCAGTAAAGTGTTCATAGGATTGCAGCCTTTATGGAATTTTGCTGCCTTGTGGAATGACTATACAATTCAGTCATTTGTGTATGGCACTAAGACTTTCCTTCTTTCCCCCCCTCCTCCTGTCTTCTTCTTTGCAGGTTATTGTAGCAACTGTTTACAAATCATGACTTCCCATGTTCCGTGCCTAAGCTGATAAAGTCTCTATGCACTTTAATCTTCTACCTGCGCCCTTGGCTAGTACATTGGGAGCCTGTACCTTGGATACGAAGAAGTGCTTGTTATTGCCTTAGTCATGTTCCAGAGGCTGAATAATATGTTTGTGGGTGAAATCAATAACTTACCCGGCCAAGAACCAGAGTTCAATGAAAAAGAAGAGGAGGAATGGATTCTGGTAGACTTCATAGGTAAGCTATCAGCTAAACATAGTTTTTATAACAGGAAGCAACAGGGTGGAGGGAGAGGGGTGTTTTATGGACAGAATGTTTCAGACTAATCATGACTTCTGTGGAAAAAAGGAAGTTGGGGAAACAATTTCTTTAACACAGAGGTTCTCATACTGGCACATTGCAACACCCCAGCCTGAGAAGCTCCTTAAAAGGTGGAGGAAGGAGGAGGGCAGCAACGCAGTCTGCAGGATGAGCGGGTTGAACACCCATATAATCCTACCCGTGCTCTGAGGTCATCTGGGGGGGGCCCTTTTGACTGTGCCGCCACCAGGAGAGGTGAGAGGGGTGGCGGCCAGGAATAGGGCCTTCTCGGTGGTGGCCCCCCAACTTTGGAATACCCTCCCCTTAGAGTTAAGAACTGCTCCCTCTTTGGTGGTATTTCGGCGGGGGCTGAAGACCTTTTTTTTCAGCAGGCTTTTAGTTGCTGACAGGCTGGCTGGTCTTCGTATTGTATTTTTTGATATTCTGTACTTTTATGATCCGTGGGATGACTGTCTATACTTTTTATATTGTATTTTATATTGTTTTTAATTGCTGTTTTTAACTATGATGTTTTATTTTGTTTTTGTAATGCCGCCTTGAACGCCTTTGGGCGGAAAGGTGGGGTAAAAATTCAATAAATAAATAAATAAACTTACCTGCAACCAGTGCTAGCCTCCAGGAGTGTGTGGGGAGCCGCATGTCACCTTCTGCAGGGCTCCCCAAACCTCTGTTTGTGTAAAAAATAAAAAATGATTGAAAACCACAGAGATTTGGGGAGCCTGCGGAGGGCTCTGCAGAGCTCCCCACACACTCCCAGAGGCTGGCACTGGCTGCAGATAAGTTCAACCCCCCAATCAACTCCTGCAGTGGCATGATCCTGGGTATCACATGGCTGCCTTCTTCCCCACCCCTGCAAGCACTTATCTAGGTTCTCAAACTCCCGAGTAGTATGAAAACCTCTGCTTTTGCCTGGGCCATCCTCTGTTGTACCTCCACACAACTCCCTCCAACTCATCTTGTAAATGGCTGGGTGCTCCTCTTTCTTCGCTTCTCCTGTCCTGCTGTTGTTCAGCTAGTGTTGATTATAAACCCTCCATTCTGTGTCCTAGTTTAGATACTTTGGCTGTAAATCCTGATCCCATGGTGAAAGAGCAGGTGTGCCTGCTCCCCTCTTCACTATGGAAACAGGATCTTTAGCCCAGGCGTTCTGCCAAATTCTCCCTGCTGGGCCTCCCCAAGGGCCCTGATGCCCACACTTGGCTAACTAGTTTCCCCTCCAGAGTGGCCTCAGAGATAGGCAAGAGGGAGGGGGTTCAGTCACCCACTGGGCCTCCTCTCTTCCAGCAGCTTTGTTTGGGATCACCGACTGGCCAGACTCCTCCAGACTGCCCTCATCACTGGCCTGGCTCCAAACTACCCTAAGTCTAGCATCAACAAACCCCACCACCAAACAAGAGGCAGTCAGCTTGCCACAACTGCCTCTTCCACTTGGTGGCTCCAGGGGTGTGGTAGCCATACAACTGTTCCCCACAGTTATTCCCCACAATAAGCTTACCTTAGCCAGTCCTTTCTATCCATCAGTACGTCCAACAGTCCTTCAGGCAGTAAGTCCAGCCAGCACTCCATCAGTCAGTTCCAATCTGTCCGTCCAGCCAGCACCTACCTGGGGCCCTCCTCCAGCACCTACCCAGGTGCTCTTCTCCAGCACCTACTGAAGTCCTTTACTCTAGCTCCTGCCTTCCACTTTACACTGAGGCCAGCCAATCACTGTCTGTTGCTAGGCGGGCTCTAGCATCAGCCACACCCATCTGCACCTGTGCTGGACTCCCTTCATAGCCAGGGGCCTCATCAGCCTGCAGCTGTGCTCCTGAGGCTTGCAAAGTCCTTGGGGGTTAACCCTGTAATCCCTGGCTTATTCTGGGACAAGGGGCCATTGCTGATACCATTCCCTATCTCCTCGGGGTATCTCCTGCCTTTTCCAATACACCAGGTAAACATCAGAACTGGGCTTGTGTAATTTTGCTAATTTTTAACCCATCTATCACATTGCTGGCCCTATATAAAAAATTTTAGTACATGCAGGTGGGCTCATGATATCAGCGGATTTTAGAATCTGCAGGGGAGGGGCCCACTTGGACCCTTAGAAGGCTCTTGGAGCTGTGGTCTGGTCAGGTCTGACGGGTTTTCTGTGGCTTGCAGAGGCCATGTGTTTCATCCGCAGCTTCTGTGGGCCTCAGAGTGCCAGAAGTGATATTTTATGCTCTTATATGACATTCTGAGAAGATGAAGAAGCTCCAGAGGGCTCCATCCGGTCAGCTCTGGTCACCTTTGGAGGGTCAGGGTGGCCCAAATCCACTGGGTTGAATACCTGTGAATTTTGGTATCTTCAAGGGTTCCGGGAATTGTACCCTTGGGGATAATGAGGGGATACTGTAGTAGTAAACAATTGTGCATGGTAGCAATACCATGCAAGTAATTAAACTGTGGAACTCCTTGCCACAGGAGGTAGTGATGGCATCTTGCCTAGGTGACTTTAAAGGGGGACTAGATAGATTTCTGGAAGAAAGGTCCATTGCAGGCTACAGGCCATGATGGGTAGCGCAACCTCCATACTTTAGAAGTAAGTACCTCAGAATGCCAGATGCAGGAGAGTGGCAACAAGATGCAGGTATCTAGTTGTCTTGTGTGCTCCCTGAGGCATCTGGTGGGCCACTGTGAGAAACCTTGAGATGGCCTCATCCAGTGTCCTCATCCAGTGGGGCTCCTCTTATGTTCTTAATACAGTGTGTGTGTGTGTGCATTTGTGTTCATTCCCCATCCTTAAATTATTTTATTCCATGTGATCTCTCTGACAATAGGCTGCTTTAATCAGCCTTTTCTAGCTGAACTAACTGTCTCTGTGGTTGTCGTAACTCCCCAATAGATTCCTGCACCAATTTCTCAATGGTTGAAGAAGAAGTAGAGGAACAGGAGGAGGAGGAGGAGGAGGACGAGGAGGAAGATGATGTTATTCCTGAAGTGTCATCTGCTGACCATTCGCCCGTCTTCTCTTGTCTACCTACTTCCTTGGAATGTCTGGCTGATGCCAGTGAGTCTTGTTTCATCCAATTTGACTCTTGCCCCATGGAAGAGAGCTGGTTTATTACGCCACCTCCATGTTTCACAGCTGGGGGCCTGACCACTATCAAAGTAGAAACCAGCCCTTTGGAAAACCTTCTGATTGAACACCCCAGCATGTCTGTATATGCAGTCCATAATACCTGCCACAGTCTCAATAAGACCAATTGTGGGGAGGAGGAGGAGGAGGAAGAAGAAGAGGATTTGGAGGAGGAGGAGGAAGAGGTGGAGGAGCCTCATGATGCAAGCAATCCCAGGTAAGTTCTTGTTATCTTGAAGATAGCAGCCCATGGGCATGAATTGCTCTGTGGCTGCAATGCTGTATACACTTCCCTGGGAGTAATCCCCATTAACCTCAGTGGGGCTTACTTCTGAATAGGCATTATAGGATTGCCCTGTTAGACACTGCTTGCATTCAAGGAGGGAAGCTACTGGGCCAATCCAATGCCTGCACTGCCCCTATCAGGTATTTGTCACCTTTCCAACTGTCAGTTGCTGTACCTTGCCTGCACTCAAACCTGGGTTCTACATAAGCACAGGGTAAGACAAATCCCAGGGTGCCCGCGGTGTCGTCGGGACACCCTCTTCAGCCCCGCCTCTACAGTGTTCCCAACATCCAAGTAGGACTTTGGGAACTGCTGGTCTATCTGGTTCAGTATTGGCTATAGATACTGACTAGCAGTGGCTCTGTAGAACTTCATGGGGGGTGTCTTTTTTTCAGCTCTGTTTGAAGATGCCAGAGACTAACTCGGATCTTCTGCATGCAAAGCATACGCCTAACACCAAGATACAGTGCTTCATCTCTTTCCTGGTGGACCAAAGTGCGCTGCTAGAGTGAAATAGACAAAATGTGTTCCTCTTATCTCTAATGAGAATGCAAAGCCATTTTGCCACTGAACCACATTAAGTGCTGATTTTGGCAACCAATGTTCCCATACCAAAAATTCTATTTATGTGATGCAGCTGTGGAAAATACAAATGCACACAGCACTAAAACGCCAGAAAATTTTGCTTGCAAGAAGGGCGTACTGCCATTGTCCATCTCACTCCACAAAGAGATCACATGCCTTTGGCTGCTGGCTGTACCTACCTTCAGTTCCCTAATGACTTTGGTGCAGAGGCAAAGGGGTTGCCTGGCATCCTACCCATATCCCATACTTCCTCCAGGCCTCTCCTCAGATTCATGAGAAAGCTGGGAGACCAGCAGTCAACTACAGTAGCATCCCTAGAGGAGGGCGGGACACCTTGTCGTTTTGCCATGTAAATTGCTCCTCTCCCTTGCCATTGTAGCCAGTCCTTGTGGCAAAAGCAACACCTCCACGTTTCTTACTGGCTATGATGGCAAAGGAAAAGAGCTATTTACTTGGCAAGGTAAAGTGCCATGCAAAACCTAGTGCCCCACCCCCCTCTAGGCATGCCACTGTTCAACTCCCCTTCTATTCTCTTTCAAATTTCAACCACAGTGCCTGCTTCTTCTCCCAACCTTATGTACCTGCTAGATCAGCTTGGAGGTCTTATGGGCTTTCCCCTCCCATTTAGACTTCCACACCTTGAAGAGCTGACTTCTGTTCCAAGGCTTGCCATACATATTGTGGCTATCACAGCATCCAAGGGAATTTGCAGCTTTGCATCCACCATTAACAGGACTTCTAAAGCTGTCCCTGAGGGTACTTCTAATCAATGGCCACACTCTAACCTTGGTACCTGTGCTTTGAATTCTAGAACGGAATCCCAAAGTGAAAGGGGCCAACACATTCCTTGTTATATAGCAGCACTTGCTGCTCACTCAAGCATTCTGGACCAGACCAAGAGCTTTCGTCCTGCCCAGTGGATAAAGGAACACAACGAAAGACAATATCTGAACAGAAACTGCCTCCGTCGCCAAAACCTTGCCAGAGATTGCTACTCTCGGCAACTCAAGAACAACGGATTGTTTGTTCACCAGCCTTGCCAGCGTCAGTATAATTACTGAGGGCCTTTTTTCATGTTTTTGTTCAAAAAATAATATTGGTTAACTGTTGCTTTTGGTTTTCTCCACGTGTACAGTAGATAATGAAGGCGAGATCAATCTTACGCTGATGATCAGTTATTTTTTACACAATCACTAAGTGTTACATTAGTTTGTAAACCATGTTGACGTAACGGTGTATCACAGAATGCCTTTAAAATATTTTATCTGTGGCTCAAACAATATCAGTACAGTAGCATTTGTGTGACTGTTCTCGTGTGGGGTGTGTGTGACTTTTTAGAAACTTTTTATGATGTATGGATGGGTTTGTTTTTATACCGGTATTTTGAACCAAGGCAAAGCAGGCAACTTACAGTCACGTTGTAGTCCAAATGCAGTTACAGAATTTCTCAGGGTCAGCCATACACTTGCAATGATCTGTGTATACTGTATGTCCTCTCTAGCATTCTAATATAGCCATTCAAATGTGATGGACTGGATGACATTGAACTCCCTAGTAGGAGCAAATTCTGCGTGGTGGTTGGGGAAAGAGAATTCGAGTTGGATGACTTAATTCCTTCCCATCAACTTGTGTTAAGCTCCATGTTTCAATGCAGTTTACTAGATTCTCTGGTTTACTATACAAAGGAGGTAATGCACAAAGTGTGAAGCAGTCTTGCAAGTGAAGACAAGCCTAATATGGCAAATATACTAGACCTAAAGAACAATAAGAAATGTTCCATGCTTTGTAACTTATGTGTGAAAACTAACAACCACTCGCCATATGGACAGTTCTTAAAAATGTCCCATGCAAACCATCTCGAACCACAAAGGGAATCATTTTATTAGACTTGAGGTATTAGCAGGGGTAGTAAGGGGTAAGGCTTCACTCCCTACTTAGTTAAAAATGGACTTTTCAAAAACAATGGCTGGTTATCTGTGATTTTTTTATATATTATTTTAAACTTTTATAATTTGGAGCACAAAGCCCAGGTTTGTGCTCTTCTTCAGTTCTGGTAAGAACATTCAAGTACATAAACCTTCACTTGCACTTGTAGCTCTGTTAGATCAGGAAACATGACAATGAACATACCATATGACCTCAATCCCCTGAAGTTGTACTGTTGTGTAGACTAAAATCATACCTGCCAAGCCATATCCAATCTGTATTTAAAAAACAAAAATCCTTGAGGGAAGGGAAGTTATTACACTCATGTTCTTGTCTACACTACACTTCAACTTGTAGTCTACTGTTACAGTTCTGAAATTACTTACAAACTGGTTTGCAACCTCAGAATTTCAGCATTAATTTAAGTTAATAAAAGCAGTAATATTTGGATCTAAAACTAAAAATGCCTGCTTTAGTGGGTTCTCCAGTCTTGCTTTTGGTCTAATTTTCCAAAAATAGATTCCAAAGAGAAAAGCAGTTTCAAATCCTAGCTGGCATCAATGTGTAGCTTCTTTGCCATCATCTTTCTCTTCATAAGTTACTTTCCTTTTTAGGAACCTCAAGATGAAGGTTGCCTCCCCCCCCTTTTTTATGTTTGTGCGTGTTCTTGGTTAGCCAGCATTCGAAGGGAGATACAGTTTTTCCACTTTATATTACTGGATAACTTCCTAGTGATGGAAGCATCTTTTAAAATAAACACAGGCTTGTTGCACAACAGTGTGCTTCTCAGTTCTTAATATTGGAAATCATTTGTCTTGTAGGAGGAATGATTGCATATACAATATTACATCTGACTTTTTAATTATTATCTTACATATTTATGTTACTAGTTCTGTTATATACCAGGAAGTCCTGGATTATTAGATTTGTGGCTTTTCAAATGGAATGTGTGTGTTGTGGGTAGGTGTGATGTTTTATATAGATCTTTTTTTTAAAAAAAATGTATTAACTTGTAAAAGTGGAGGCCTTGTTGCTGTGTTGAACAGTGATTCATTAGTTTTGCTGAAACTGTTAAATTGTATCGACAAAACTGTGCCTTTTTTTAAGTGACTCGTACACACCAGCCTTGAACTTGAAGACTTTTTTTTAAAGGGACATTTCTTTTAGGATAAATACTGTACATTAGTTAGTGCATTATCAATGGCAGCTTCTTTGTGGAGCCGTATTTCCTTTTTTACTTGTAGCAGTACCTTAGATTGTCAAGGCTCTGTCACCCTGGTCCTAAAAGCCATGTGTAGCCGTGATATCATTAAGGGGCTCATGTTTTGGTAGTTACGATAGCTTTTGAGCAAGAAAAATGTAGGGGTTGCCTTATGAGGTTGGCTATGGTATGCAGTGCAGTTCCCTTGCAAAAGGCTAATTCCCTTGCAAAAAACATGTGCATAGCCATATGCCAGTTTCGCTGGTTCTGTAGACCATTTATGCAGCTGAGAAGTCTACAGATTTTTTAGCATACAGCCTCATTCCCTCTGTCCTGTTGAATCTATCTGCCTCGGTAGCAGATCACATGATTAAAATTTTTTTTGGATTGAACCACTTCAGGCTGCAGCTGAGGTGTGTGTACTCTTTTGACACACACTTGCATCAATGTTCTAATTTAGCCTTCTCACTGGTATGCTAGTTCTCGGTAGATAGAGAATATTACTAAATTACCTGCATAGAGTAGGCTTTGTTTAACCAGTAACCTTTTAAGAACTTGTGCAAAAGCACACAGAGTAGTGTGTTGGCTAGTTACCTGCCCACACCTGTGGAACTTGTTTCCTTTTGGAATCTCATCTAAGGGCAAACCTCAAATGTTGTTGTTGTTTTTCCAGAAACTTTTATAAGACCGTTTTACATGGTTTGGATTTTGGCTGGTCAAAGGTTCAGATTTTAGAACCTGATATTTCAGCATTTAACACTTCTACCTGGTTATACCTGGACACATGGTAGTTTTAAACTGTTGCTTGCCCCAGGGATGGAGGCAGGCTAAAGCCTTAAATTAGCCCTTATCCTGCCTGATTCTAAGCCATGACCAGGATCGCCTAGTGTGGTAGTGTTAAGTGGCACGACTGTATTGGTGCAACTTTTGTAACCTCCTGAGAGCAACACAATGTTGCGTGTTGCGATGAGTTATCACAGTGGGGAGGGTTGTAATAATGCATCATTCTTGTAGTGCAATAGCTTACAAGGTCATGCTTTAATGGTCTCCAAATAAATGGAACAAGGGATAAATCTAGCACCTTATCTTCTCTTAAATAACAAAACCTATATTAGCTTATAGGTCACCTACAATTTCTAACTGTCTGGTTCCTCTGTTTCATGGTGCAGCTTGAATCTCTGGAGAAACAGAATCAATAAAAAGGCCTGTTAAAGAGACTTTTCAGAATCTGGTCTTTGCTCTACACATCAGTTAATAAAATTGTAAGAGGGTATTCTGTTATACAAATCCTTTGTTTCTGTGGAGTGATTGCAACTACAGTACTACTACCACTTACATAGTGTATTCCAAGTGTTGAAAGCATTTCATATACACTATTTCCATTGTCCTTTAGTATTGTTTGCTTTGTTTTTATTTCAGAAGCATACAAAGTACAAGATACATTAAAAAAACACAAATGTATACCTGTCACAATGATCGCAACATAAATTGGTCAGTAACGTGACCTACTATATGACTTACAGCCCAATCCTATTCTTTTTCTCTCCTGCTGGTGCAGGTGTGCCAAAATGGGCATGCTGTATTGGGCATGCCTAAGAGCATTTAAGAGCACAATCCTAACCTAGAGTTAGGCCAGCGCAGTTAGGCTAGCACAAGGGCCACTGTAAAGTATGTTTGGACCACTCTCTGAGACAAGAGAGGCCAGCATGCAGACGTGCACCATCCTTTCTGACTCAGAGAGTGGTCCAAATGTGCTTTACGTTGGCCCTTGTGCCAGCCAAACTTTGCTGGCCTAACTGTGCCAGCCTAACTCCAGGTTAGGATTATGCTCTCCCTGTACACCTCTGTAGGCTTTCTGTTCCAAAATGGCTCAGGAGAAAATAGGATAGGATCCAGCATGTGCCATTGCCACCAGATCATCCCCTCCCCATTATGCCCCCTCTCCACCAGTTTCTCCCCTCCCTACCACCTTACATTCCTAAACAGCAGCTGGGGATCTGAATGCTCTGGCCTTCCCAGCAACGTGCAGCTGGAGCACTTTTTATGGCTGGTGCAGACTGCTGTTCAACAGTCAGCACTAGTGGAATGTGCGTTCTACCATCACCTGGGCCTATTAGAATTGGCCAAAAGAGAATATTGTCATATAACAAATGACTGGCCTCCCGACAGCACACATTGCTTGAATGTAACAGATTTTTTATAAGACTATTAACTCAGTTTGGATAAGATTTGATTTAGATACTTGGGGCCTAATCCTATCCAACTTTCCAGCACTGATGCAACAATGATAGCAACATAAGTTGGTCAGTAACGTGACTTACTATATGACTTACAGCCCAATCCTATCCTATTTCTCTCCTGCTGGTGGAGGTGTGCCAAAATGGGCATGTTGTATCCTGCAAAGGGCATTTAAGAGTGCAATCCTAACCTGGAGTTAGGCAGCCATAGTTAGGCCAGCAAAGTTTGGCTGGCACAAGAGACACCGCCAGGTTAGGATTGCGTCCACAGAGTATATACAGTATATGTTTGGCCGGGAGCAGCCAATAATAATGAGCAGAAGAAGGGCACAATCTTATACTGAGTTAGGCCGGCATAAACTAAGCCAGCAGAGTTTGGCCAGCACAAGGGCCACTGCAAAGTATGTTTGGACCACTCTTGGAGTCAGAGAGGTCAATACAGAGACATGCACCATCCTCCCTGACTCCCAAGAGTGGTCCAAACATACTTTGCGGTGGCCCTTGTGCTGGCCAAACTTTGCTGGCCTAACTGTGCCAGCCTAACTCCACGTTAGGATTGTGCTTTCAATCCCCTTACACTTCCGTAGGCTTCCTGCTCCAAAATGGGTGCTGCATCAGCAGGCTAGAATTGCAAATAAGGGAAAATATTTCCTGAAAAGGTCCACTTTAGGGGCAAGTAGTAGCTGGGAGGGGCAATTTCCAATGGGAACATGGCACAGGCAGAAAGGCTTACATTCTTGTGTATTGTAGTTCTGATCTGGCTGCAAGTTCCCTACAATTTCTTTTCATTACAAAGTGGCACAGTCTTAAGTATAACTCTTAACACATTATAGTTTGGCCCAAAGATGATCATTTCCTATATGGTAATAATTTGCAATATTGCTCATTCAGCTGCATACTGATAGGCTAAAATGATTTACCTGACCACTGTAGAGAATGTTTTCCAACATCCATGGGAACTCCTGACCTGTAAGGTTGTAAATGTACCATGCCACACCTTTCTATGCATAATTACTCAGAAGACCTCTTGTGTGCAATGGGGCTTACTCCTCGATACATGTGCATAGTACTGGCATTACATAGTGTAGCATTACTTCCTTTGTTTTAACACATGGTTACTAAGTACTGGGTTTACACTCTGGTGTCAGAAAAGGCACTAGACATTTTTGATAATATAATGGGCAAATAGCATAATAGAATCTTGGTGTTTCTCAGTAGCTGCTATTAAGATCATAACATTAAGAAAGAACTGTAGACAATAAATTTAAAAGGCTCAGAAAACAGCATCTAAAGGATTACTTTTACTCATTCTCTCCATGATCACTTTCCTCTTGAGGCAGTTTCCATGTTGTGTGTGCTCCACAGTAGTTCATTTCCTCCAAAGTAATAACTGTCTAGAGTCCAACAAAACTATTCTGAAGATTAGAAGAGCCTGATCACAATTTACATCACAATTACATTTGCTGCTACTGCTGCTGCATCAGTGCGACACCAGTGTTTTCCAACAATATACATTAAGGCTGCATATACCTACCTGAGAATAAACACAATGGAACACAACGGAACTTACTTTTGAGTATCAATGTATAGCATTGCAACTTTGAAAGGCACAAATGCATCTAATTTGGTACTGCCAGATTTCAGAGGAATAGTTGGGTGAAAATTTTTGTTTCCTTGTCACTGTCCCAAACCCATTTCTGCTGCCAAGGAATCTCCATTTTCTTAATCCATCATGATCCCATACTGATAAACCCATATCTATGCTGCACTGAATTTATTTGGATGCTGCCCTGAAAAGAATGGACCCTACTTAGTCCATGTTGCTGCTTGGAAAATGTCCTGCTGTTTGGTTGGAAGCTGCTGGCTGGCCTGTCATGATTTGACATAAAACATTGAATACACATTTGACACAGTTTGCAATCCTATATACATTTTCCTGGGAGTAAGCCCATGGAATACAATGGGACTTATTCCTGAGAAGACATGCATAGGATTGCACTGACAGTCTCACAACCTGACCTGGAATATCGGTCCTATAATCTCAAAAGCATGAAAGTAGCCTGGGAGTATTCAGTGGCAACAAAAATAGACGTTGCAAACGCTTCTGCTACCCACGTGGAAGACCTCAAGTCCCGAAAGTTATGTGCTAAGTGTTGGCTTGAAAACTGAGTGAAGTCTCAATTCTTTATAAACTTACCCGGGAGGAGGACTCATTGAATCCAGTGGAACTTTGCTTCTGAATGAACGTGCTTGAAAGGTTCAATCGGCTGCGGTAAACAGCTGAGCCGGCTCCTAAGCACGGAAAGAAGAGCGACGTTCCTTAAGCATTAGCCCTGTTTTAAAACGCAGCTTTCTCGCTTTTTGTAAAGTCACAACGTTTTCAATTTCCTGAAGAAAATCTTCCTTCCTGGTTCTGTCAAGTTTTGACGCAGACTGTGTTTACATTTTGCAGGCAGCTCCACGTTGCCGAGTCTCTCTCTCTCCTCATTGGCCAGGGCGATGGCTCCGACTCCGCCCAGGGGTGGAGCCCTATGTGTCAACTTGTCTGTACCTTGCGTGTTGCGATGGGAAGTGAGGGAGACGGGAGCGTTCTATCGCGCGGGCTCCCCGGGAGAGAGCAGCGGCGTTGAGACGACGTGAAAGTCAGCGCGTGGGAACCGGAGGAGCCCACTCAGAGGACTCCTGGGCAGGACAGGAGAAGAATGAATTTGGGCCGGGCAGTTTTCTTCCCTCACTAGTGTTTCTGGGAACGACAGTGTCCCCCTCAGGCTTTGGGGGAGCGGGGGACAGTGGTCTTCCCAGTCCCTCAGTCTGCGCCCGGGGCTCCTGCTAGTCCGCTGCGCGTGGTGCTTGCAGGGCGTCCGCAATATGCTCCGAGCCAGGACGCGGTTTCAAGTCTCACCCGGCAATGACCTTTTCTGAAGTGCATTTGGCGGGACGTGGAGGGGGAAGCGGGCCGCGGCAGAGCAAGCCTGTCTTGCGTAATGCAAAGGGAGGGCAAAGCCCCACAAAACGGGGGCGCGGGAAGGGACGTGTGTCTTGTATTGGGACACTTGTACAAATAATATGCACGCAAATATTGGGACGGGGAGCACAAAAGACTCCTGTGGCCGCCGCATTTGGTTTCATTACACTTGTGACTATTTTCTCTCCCTCCCGCTTTTTTAAATAAGAAAGGGACCCGAAAAATAAAATAAGATGATTTTAAGCTGTCCGTGTGTGGGTGCGGAGCGGCGGCAGCGGGGACTAGGCGCGGTGTCCGCGCATTGGGGGTTCCGAGGTAGGCGGGAGAATTTGCAGCCCGGGAACTAAAGACGGTGACGGGAGGGATGAGCTGGGACCCACGCTGACGCATGCGCAGCCAGGGCGCTATATAAAGCCTTGGCGCCGGCGCCAGCTGGGAGCAGTGCTGGTCTGTGCGGTAGGGGAAACTGAGGTGCAGTATTGGGGGCGCCCCGGTGTGGGGACACAGGGCGGGCAGCGCCGTGCCAGTGGGGGCTGGGTATTCTTGCTCTATTAACCTGTGGGGCGAGAGCTTCAGGGGTGTCTGTGTGTGTTGTACACATGTGTGGGTCGATGGTGGGGTGACAACAAGGCGTGCCCCCCTAAGATCTGAAGGTCTTATGGGGTGGGCTGTGGGGTGCGCGCGGAGTTCGTGGGCTGCGGGTGCCCGGACGCCTTGGCTTCTCTGGAGAAGGAAGCGAAGAAGAAGGCGGGATGCCCGCCCTCCGCTTTGCCTGCTTGGTTTTGGAGGGAGAATGAGGCGGGGTGCGGTGGGAAATAGTGGGGATCCCCACCCCATCCGACCCTGGGGGGCCTCTCTGGGGCTCATGGGGGGGTGTCGAGGCCGGAAAAGGGGGTGTCTCGTCTCCTGCGGGCGGGGATTGCTCCTGCTCTATTTTCCCTCCTTCCCAAGGTCTGGCTTGGAGGAGGGAGCCCTGGGCGCCCTGAGGGCTGGGGGTGGCGGATGCAGGGCTGGGGGGTCACCCGCCCTTTAGCCTCGTGGGTGGCTGAGCTTGCAGACCTGTTCCTCTGGCCTGCGGGGGGGCCTAAGAACTGGTGCGATGGGCCTGCCCTGGCTGGGTGTGAGTGAGATGTTTTTTGGAGGGAGAGAGCCTGGCTGCAAGGAGGGAAGGGGGTGGGGAGCCCGGGGAGCCCGCCCGGCAGCTTCCCCGCCGGCCGCAGCCTTTACCTACCTCCCATCCAGTCATATTGGGGGGGGGATTTGTGCAGGAAAATGGGGGGGCTGGCGAAAATAAGATTCCCCCCGCTCTTTTGCCGGGGAGAACTGGAAGGCGGGAGAAGAGGAGGAGGAGGAGGAGGGCAGCCTGGATCGGAAGCGCCCTCCATCCATCTGTCCGCAGGGTCGCCCCACTTCAGAGACTGGGGGTAGCCGGGTGGTGGGACGTGGGTGTCGGGGTGTGTGTGTATGTGTTATGCGTTTCTGGCCTTTCCCCGTGGGAGGAAGCTGGCTTCATGGAAGAGGGGGGTCCCACTCAAACTTTGGCGTCCCCCCCCGCCCATTTACACCCTTATATCAAAGGTCGTCTTTTCGGAATGAATGAATCGAGGCGGGAAATAGGTGCGGGGGTAGGGTGGGGACGTGGGGTGCGTGTTTTTGAGGGGGTGCTTGAGTTTTCTTTTTGCACACGTTAAATCTCGCCAGATCTTTCCCCCCGCCTTCTTATGGGGGGGTGTCAAACTTTTTTGCACAGTAGCCCCCCTGCGATGCACCCCAACGGGAGCTTCCCAGGGCGTTGGGTAGAGATTGGCGGCAATCGCGGAGGACAGCGAGTCCAGCCTGCTGTTGCCGCCTCCTTCACTTACCCGCTTTCTGTAAATTGGCGCGGGGCCGAAGAGCCGCGCATAGCCGGCTCAATTGCGCGGGGGAGGGGGGGAATTGTCGTAGGGCTCCCCCTCGGCTTGCTGCGGGGGGTGGGGGGCGGTCGAACAAATTATAACCCCTTGGCAGAAAAGGGGATAGGAGGGGGGTCGGAACTTTTTTCGGTTTGAGAGAAGTCTGCAGTGAATCGAAGAAACCTTCAAATGTATATTGGTGGAGTATTGGAATCAATTTGTACACGTAATTGGTGTTCTTAAAAGGCCGACTACAACTAAAGTATATATTTATAGGCACATGAAAGTAGTCTCCTACTCCTTTTACTAATGTTGAGGGGGATCCCCATTCTTGGTGAATAAGCTGTGTGTAGTCCAGAAACCAAACACTACTAAGGTCATGAGAAAGCAAAACTTCAACAGAGCAAATTTAGGGCTGTTTTCAGAAAGTATAGTTTCCTGAGAAAGAACATAGAATGATGCTTGGAATAAGGCATTAAAATGTTGAACAAAATAGTTACTGCAGAAATTGTGGGGGGGGGGGGCGGCGGCAACTGATAAAATACTAGAGGATTGAACCTGAAATTGACCAGTGTTCACCTTGGATAGTGAAAAGTGTGACCTTCAATGGTGTATATGTACAAGTGGCTGGGGGTTATTTTGCGGGTGGCCAGGAGGGATGTACATACAATTGTACTCTCCCCAGTCCCTAAATTAGACTCAATTGTCTGATCCTATTCAACTCTCCAGCACTGGTGCAGCCATGCCAACAGAGTACAGGCTGCATCCTGCAGTGAGGGGGCAGTCACAGATGAGTCCTCAAGATAAGGGAACATTTGTTCCCTTTGAGGCTGCATTGTGGCTGCACTAGAAAGCTGGATAGGATTGGGCCCTAAAGCCTCTCTCTGTGGGCTGTTTGGGAGTTTTCAGAGCCTGGAACATGACCAAGATGGGCAGTTTGCCCAGCTGGCACCTTGTTCAAGCACAGATTTGTTGAGATGCAACAGGTGTCTGCCTGTCTGCAGAACACTTGTAGCTTCCTGGTTGTAACGTGCCCTGTAAGGACGTTGTAAAATTCCATTTGGATGTACCCGGGTTTATGCAGTTGTCTGAGTGATGAATTCTGTTTTTTTTGGGGGGGGGGAATTCTCTGCAACAGTAACTGAAAGAACATGACACTCGGTGTTAAAGAATACTTTGTGAACATATGTTCTTTCATTTGCAGGCAAATATCTGAAATACTAATAAGATGTCAAGGCGCAGGTAATGTTAGTTTTATAAGCTATAACCTATATATTAATGATTTGTTGAAGGTTTTTTGTTCAATACAGAAGTAACGGATCCTCTTATTAAATTTGCTGTCAAGCATGCATGTAGCAATGCGGTCTGCTGCTATCTTGACGGAAAATGTCTTCACTTTTCTACAGTAGTCGTTTGCAAGCTAAAGTGCACCAGCCTTGTCAGGATACATCTCCACAAGAACTGCACATTTCTGAGTGTCTTCAGAACAGAAAAAGAAAAGCAATGCAGGTGAGTAGAGATTTAAATAGTTTAAAGAGTTGGCTGTAGATAGCAGCTAAGAATATGAGTTGGGATAGTGTAGTTAAAATCTTGACTAAGAGCGCAATCCTAACCTGGAGTTAGGCTGGCACAGTTAGGCCAGCAAAGTTTGGCCAGCACAAGGGATACCATAAAGTATGTTTGGACCACTCTCTGAGTCAGAGAGGCCAGGATACAAGTGTGCGCCATCCTCCCTGACTCCAAGAGTCAGGAGGGCCCAGCTCTGTGCTGGCTTTCCCCACCAGCATGTCCCGCCCCCTTGGCGGCGCCTACAGCAGGCACATCACCACTCTGGAGGGGTGCGACGCTTCTGTAAATGTCTCAGCTGCACATCTGTAATATAAGAACAATTGCCCACTGCTTTGCAAGATTACTATCAATGTGTGTGATGGTGGTCATTCCTGGCCCACCTTCCAAATATCCTTTGAATTATGGAAGGATTTTCTTATAAACCCTAGCAGATATTGCCTCTACTGTGACTGGTGCCGAGTTGTATATAGAGGTTGTCGGGCGTTAATAAATTACTTTCAAAATTTGAGTACTTTGAGAAAGTGGGAGCTGGTGAGTGGGATGGAGTGGTACCTGCTTTGCAGTAAATATCCATTTCTTTTTCCTTTCTAAAGGACACAAAGACAAAAGAAGAGAACACAAGGCATCAGTATGAAATCAAGGTATGCCAGTTTAGCCGTCACTTAGAATATTGAATAGCTTCAATGCAAGTTTTGTTCAGGTGTGCACATCTGTTAACATTGAAGTGTCCCTGCACCTGTGTTTGGGAAAGCTACTTTGCTTTCTTTTACTATACTATTAAGTAGGGGAATTAACATTTTAGATCAAACGAAGAATGTGTCTCACTTAATAGTGTGTACAGGTGGGCCTTTCTTATCCACGGATTCGGTATCAGTAGATTTAACTATCTGCAGGTTCTGAACCCACGGAGGGGCCCACTTAAAGACCTCTGAGATGCAACCGGAACCTTGTTCTGGTCATGTCTGGGAGCCTTCCTGAAGCCTGCAGAGGCTGTGAGCAGTTATGTGCGACCAGAGCCATTTAAAGGGAACTTCCGGACTTTGCTAGAAGTTAACTTTAAACAGCTCTGATGCATTAGAGGCCATGGGTTGTCATGAATGGGGGGGCTCAGAAAGCTTCTGGATATAATATGACTAGACTCATGTTCAGAGGGTAGACCTGGCCCCCAAATCCACGGATTTGAACATCTGTGGATTTTGAAATCCATAGGGATTCCGGGAACAGAACCCCTGCACATAATGAGGGCCAACCTTATATGTTTTAAATGGAAAAATCAGTAGGCTGCTTGCAGACTTGCATTGTCTGATAGCCTATTATGTATACAGTTGCATTGTACTTAAGCCTATATCTGAAGTGGACTGTAGTCTCCAAAACCTTGTGCCAGTAGTTCCCAAATTTACTTGGGTCATGATGCCGCCTGTAGCATCTTCCTGGCTAAGCCAGGCTCTACTAGCTTGGCTCTCACAAGATTTTTGTGAGATCCAATTTGGTGGCACCTGGGAGAACCAGTAAGGGGGCCACCCGGGACATCACACAGCGCCCTTGTGACTGTGTTGCAATGTCCTAAGCCATTGCAATGCACTCTTTGGGAAATCCTGCCTTAAGCTTTAATTCCTTGGCCTTTAAGGTGCTGCAACATTCTGTTCTTGCTGCAACAGTCTAATGTGACTATCCTTCTGGAACATAATTGCCATGTCTTGCCAAATTCCTGTCAGAATATAGAAGTTAATAAAAAATTTTAAGTATTACAATTATCAGCTTGCCAACTAACCTCTTGGTAAAATGTTTCTGAATGTGGTTTCAAAGGGCCAGTAATAATCTGGTTCAGGAGCACTTTGGTCAGCTAATGGACTAACCCAGTGGTTCTCAAACTGTTGGTTTGGGACCCACCAGTATGTCATGATCCAATTTTTGCTGGTTTGCAAAAATGACAGGGTAGATTGGGCTGTGTGCATCAAGGGTTAAACTGATACTTGGTGGAGAGCACTGCTCCTATGTCACCATTATAGCCACACCACTTGGCATTTATAAATTGGGCAGCAGCCTCTAGGGCCTCTAAAGTCTTCTGACTTTCGACTACCTGGACTAACCTGTCACCCATGACTGGGAGAGAGATGCTGTTTATTAAAATAATAGTGCATGTTTGTGGAAACTTATGTTTAGTATTTCACTTTATAGAGCTGTTGGCCATCCACAATATCTGGCGGTATCTCCCCATGTATAATAATAGAAACGCCTCACAAAGAAACCTCAACCACTGACTTTTCCAGATTCAAAAAATACAGATTCAGAAACCTCTTCATAAATCCATCACCGTTGCCTGAACTTAGGTAAGATAACTATAAGTAAAAGTAGTTGCCTGTGCTTTGATATACTAGCAGGGAGAACAGGGTTTTAAAGCCCATGTACCATTTTCTTGATTTTTAATTGTGGCTAGGGTTCAACTTGGTTTTAATGGGTCTTCAAGTGCTAGGGACAAATGCAATAGGGAATAATCAGTGAACGTTTGAGGGTCTTAGTTTTACTCCTTGTGCTGCATAAACTGAATAGAGTAATGAAATCTTGGTGGGTAAACTGCATCTTGTACAATATGATTTGCAATTAGTAGAGAAATCTCTAACACATAGGTTACACATAGGATAATGGAATCTTTCATTTTTTTAAAAAAAATAGGATTGCTGCAATTAACCACTGATTGTTCAAAATGCATCTGTTGACTTTTTTCCCAATTGCACTAGAAAGAGAGTGAAATCTTTAAATAATGCACCTAATATACAGCAGATAAATGTCTTGTGAATGTGGGTTATTGTTGTGTTCCTTCCTGAGTTGAATTGGCATGGAAATGCATGTGGTATGATCTTATTTAACACAAAAGCAAAAAACCGACCAGTATTAGCAACCTTATGCTGCAGCAGCATGGTAAAATAAGATGCTGAAAACTGGTTGCCTTCAGTATTATGAAAGTCTTGCAGTGAGGTAGTTTTGATCTAAGAGACATTCTGTCTTAACCTTGGAACATAAATCTTTCAAACTACCTACCATCACTCTTAGGGGCCTGCTCCACCATCAGGGGCGGAAGAGGAGAAACCAAAACAGAGAGGGGTATACGTCAAGGCTGGAAAGGGGTGGTAATAGTGGTGGCAGCGCCACCAATATCCTGTTCTTATTCCATGTTCCTGTGTCCCCTCTGAGTAGACCTATCTGACAGCAGAGGCTTACACCTGCCCAAAAAATAAATGTTCTCTTACCCAGAACACATGATGGGATTGCCCCCCCCTCAAGATGCACTGTGTGCTTATTTACTATAATTTTATACCGCCTTTCTTCCCAAAAGGACCCAAAGTGGTTTCAATGACATGGCTGCACGGGGATTGTGGGGGCAGTCTAGATTAGGGCAGTCGTCCCACTTCTGGTTCCATGTAATGTGATCTGTACATGATTGACTCTGCCAATCTTGACTTGAAAGCAGCTTTGGCTCCTTCTTTTTGAGTTTGAGGTGGCAGGGAGGTCTTTCTCCAAAGGGGGACTGTATTTACCTATCTCGTTTGGGATAGGGAGGGGGAAAGAGAACAAGAACGTAGAGGCATGAATCATTTGTTTAAAGACCAGGGAAACAGTATTAACAGCCTTTTCTCTGCATAGATTCATCAATTTATGTTCCATTCTTTTCATGCCTGCTTTTAAGTTTGTTTTTAAAATTAGGAGATCCAACTGCAGTGTTTTGCCATACAGCAAAATTACATATGATGCAAAATACCCATTTTCTTCATCTTATTTAATGAACCTTGGCAGATAGGTCCCATTAAATAAAATATGCTCTGATAAATATTGCAAGTCTGGCAAATCAGGATGTTGTCTTTTGTTAAATTCAATTGTCTTTCTAGTTCTTTCTGAATTGAAACATCTGTTCCCTTAACCTACCAACCATGAATTCCTGTCAAGACAATGTACTCTGTTCACCTGAGTTAAAATTTGTGTTTATAGTTTTTATAAATGTAATTATGCTTTGTTGTTTAGTTGGGGAAGTTCTAAAGATGTCTGGAGCAACATTCTAAAGAAAGAAAACAAATATTCTCACTGTAAGCATTTTACATCTCTACACTTGAACCTGCAGCCACACATGAGGTCTATCCTATTGGACTGGCTTCTAGAGGTGAGTTTTGAAGCATAAAATACAGTATGGCTCTTAGAAGACAGTATGCCAAAATAGCAGATCCTATCCCAAATCAAACTGGTATCTTTATAATTTTAACCCCCATATAGATTTTGTAGCTGCATTTTTAAAAAAAAGTTTTAAAACTCGTTTTAGTTTTAAAATAAAGGAAGACTTTGATAGTCCATAATTTGCTAAACTCATTGGATTACCAGTAAGGGAGCAGGTCTACCTGGAAGATGCCCTCCTATTGTCAGTAGAGCTATGCTCTAAGCAAATGCTTTGGATTTCAACCTGAAGGGAGAAGGAATTCAGGTTGAGATCCAAAGTCCATTTGCTTGGAACAAAGTTCCATTGACTATAGGAGGACACCATCCAAGTAGACCTGCTTAGGGTTAGGTTTGTTGGGTGGCTTGGTCTGTATCCAGTGCAGGAGCAGGCTGGAGGTCACTTGGGGAAAGGAGGTACTTTTTCCCTTACCCATGATGAGCTCCAGCTTGCCTTATGGCGCAAATCCGAACAGCCCATATAAGGCTGCCAGGGCTGGGGGTTAGTATATGGCATGCCCTACTATCACCAGTCCCTCCCCCTCCTGGGCCCAATCTTCCTCTGCCCCAAAACACCCTTGCCCTCCTGGCATAAATTTACCCCCATACCTCAGAGGAAGGCATGGGTCTAGCTTTGACAAGCCGGTGCTGGCCTCTGCACCAGCCCAGCTGACTCCCGAGTCTGTGCACATGTGCTTTACAGCACATTTGTGACACTCAAGAGCAAGTGCACCTGCTCAAATGGATGTGTGGCTTGGTCTGCACGGACTGTATTCTCCAATATTTATACTACAGTATGGTAACCCTGTCAAAGATGATACTTGCATTGGACAACTCTGTCCATAGCATTGGTGTGCTTGCATTTTTAAATTTTAAGGATTGCTTGGGCAGTGCTTTTATTTCATCTAAGTGTAACTGTCTGCATACATAAATTCTGTTCAATTTTTGCAAATATTATCTGTACAGAAAGACCATGATTTTTAAAAGGTTCATACTGTTGCAGGTATGTGAAGTATATACGCTTCATAGAGAAACTTTCTACTTGGCACAAGACTTCTTTGATCGATTCATGTTGACTCAAAAGAACATAAACAAAACAATGCTTCAGCTCATAGGAATTACAACTTTATTCATTGCTTCTAAGCTAGAGGTAAGTAGCTGTATGTGGGGGGGGGGCAGTTGTGTGACAATATATTTAGCAGTACAGCTTCTTAAAACCATAATGGTGATGAATAGGCCATTCATCACACCATTAGCCAATCACAATTCCCCCCACCTTATGTTTGGGGTACAGCAGGTGGAGCAGTGCAACTTTCACTTGACTCTGTTGGGATAGCTGAAGGTGAAAGCTATAAGTGGCACAGCTTGCACACTAGTAGTGGCTCTTGAGAGCTCTTGCAAATAGCAACCCAAATATTCCATAGAACAAATTGATGGTAAGGTCACGCAAGGAGTTCTGTGTCCAGTTCTGATCGCATCATCTCTAAAAGGGTATAGGGGAACTGGAAAGGGCGCAGAAGAGAGCAACCAAAATGAGTAGTGGTCTGGGGCATCTCCATGTTGAGGAAAGTCTACAGCAGTGATGGCGAACCTTTTGGGTTTGCTATGTCAAAAATGCTTAACTTGACTCTGCTGGGTAATACCCCACCCCCAACAAAAGAGAAACAATTATTAACATTTATTTTAATTTGTGGGGCTATGCATTATATAAAGAAAATTCAAATCGTTCCAACAACAAACTCCGTTGTTGTTGGGTATTGGTGAATGCTGGTGTGTCACCCAAAACGTCATGGCGTGTCACCTTTGACACGCGTGTCATAGGTTCGTCATCACTAGTCTACAGCATTTGGGGGTCTTCAGCCTAGAAAGAAGGTGCCTGAAGGGGGACATGAGACATGTAAAATTATGCATGGCATGGATAGAGGACGTTTTTTCCCTCTTGTACGATGCCAGAAAAAGGGGACATCAACTAAAATTGAGTTGTCACGAGAGTTAGAACAGACAAAAAGTTTTACCCGGTGAGTAATTAATCTGTGGAACGCCTTGCCATGAGGTAATGGCACCTGGCCTAGATGTCCTTAAATAGGATTGGCTAGATTATGGAGGAAAGGTCCCTTGCCAGTTGCAAATAATGATGACTATATGCAACCTTTGGCATTCTGAGATGGGAACACAAGGCTGCATGTAGTCAACACAACAATGTTTTCTTATTCATAGCTTGCAAGCAGAGGCTCAATCTCTGTGAGAACTAGTTCTCTTGAGGTAGATTCTCAATTACCACAATTGTATGCTGCTGTAACGTTTTGCTGCCTGATTGAGGCATAGGTTTTACCTCAGCTTGGTCACAAGCCCACCAGTACTCCAATGTCAATTCATTACATTGGTCATTTCATCAGTACAAGGATCTAAAAGCATCTGACCTCTCCAGTTCATAAAACTGAGCTAGTGAGTGCCTACTGAATAGGATTTTAAGTACTCCACAGTGCTCTACAACTCCGGTGTGAAGTCCTAACATTCTGTCTCTTTTCTTTAAGGAGATATATGCACCCAAGCTACAGGAGTTTGCCTATGTTACTGATGGTGCTTGTAGTGAAGATGACATTATAAGGATGGAGCTCATTGTACTAAAGGTAATTACTGTAAATGAAGATGCTCACCATTAAATTCAGCGAACTGTATGTGTTCTAAGAGTACTTGTGCTATTCTAGTTGCGAACTAATAGGGCAAACATTGTTAGAAAAATTCTAAATCCCAACTAGTGCCTTATGCTTGAGGTGTGCTGGACAATTTGCAGAGATGTCCTTTATGAAGAGTAGATTAAGGCTGGTATTCAAGGAAAGAGTTTGGGGTTGGCTGCTTAACAGTTTTAGGGCACAATCCTAACCTGGAGTTAGGCTGGCACAGTTTGGCCAGCAAAGTTTGACCAGCACAAGGGCTACTGCAAAGCGAGTTTGGACCACTTTCAGAGTCAGGGGAGATTGGTCCAAACATACTTTACGGTGTCCTTGTGCCGGCCGAACTTTGCTGGCCTAACTGTGCCTGTGTAACTCTAGGTTAGGATTGCACCCTTAATGGCTCTTGCTTGTCTACAGTTGGCCCTCCTTATCCATGGATTTGGCACCTGTGAGTTTCGCTCGTCACTAGTGCCAACCCCAGGTCTGGAATGCCTCAGGGACGTCCCAGACATAACCAGAAGGCAGTTCCAGTCACATCTGGAGGACCCGAGTCCCTCCCTGCATCTTCCATTATCTGCCGATAGCTGTATCCATGGGGGGGTCCAGGAACAGATCCCTGAAAATACCAAAGGCCAATTGTATTCTGGAGACTCAAGCTGCATCTTCCATGGGTTTGCAGTAATGCAACCACACTGAGGGCCCGATCCTAGTGGGCTTAGTGCAGGTGGTACGATTGTACCACCTGCACTTCTGTTGCAAAAGGTGCCATAAGACACCTCAAGCTCCAGTGGGCAAGCACCAGCAGGAGGCTGCACTGCAAGCTGGCAAGTACACTGGTCGCTGGCATTGTGGCCTTCTTGGGAACGGCAGGAGGGCGTTCCTGGGCGACATCCGCCGACAGATTCCGACTTCCGTGTAGAGCTACAGCAGCTAAATAACTGGCGCAGAGGCAAGTAGACCCATTGCCTATGCTGAGCCCTTACCCTGGAGGAAGGGGACGGACATCCCCTTCCTCTGGGGAACCTGCAGCGTCAGCCTGGCAACAGATGGATACAGCAGTAGCCGCTTTTCTACCGCTGCTGTTGCAGGTGGTAGGGCAGCTCGGGATTGGGCTGTGATTCTAATGTAGGCGTTTTACTCTGGTCATATTCGCACACTTTTTCGTAACGTAAAAGTGTTTTAAAAGCTGCCTTGGTGTTGAAATAGAAAAGTAGGATACAAGCTAATTAATAGTGGTGGGATGAGTTGTGGCTTCTGAGGCTCCCTACACGGTTTCACTAGGTGACGGTTTGGGTTTTTTCAGAACAGGACCACAGCACTGAGAGGGGTTATTCCAATACGTGCATTCAGTGAGGGGCTTGCATATGATTGAGGGCACCAGTCAAGGCCCTTATTTTGCGCATGGAAGTAAACAGACCTCTGTGCCTGCCGATTCATGTAGAGGCTCATGATTTGAATGACCTACCATTGGGGAAGGGGCAAACACCTCCTTTGCACAGAAAGCCAGCATAACTGGGAGAAGGCTAAACAAAAATTATTTTCTCCTACATACCAATGTTAGTACAGAATTAATCTTTTTCTTTCCCTGCTATCTTAAAAATTAGGCCAAAGTTATACAGTCTCAAATGAGTGAGAGTTCATTTTGAAGACTTGAGTATCATGTAGTATAATGGTGTCTGAATTTAACATTTTTTTAAAAACATAAATCTACAGGCTCTAAAATGGGAGCTGTGCCCAGTAACTATAGTCTCTTGGCTGAATCTTTATCTCCAAGTGGATGCTTTGAAAGATGATCCAAAGGTGCTGCTACCTCAATATTCTCAGGAAAAGTTTATCCAAATAGCACAGGTGAGTTTTCTATTTCACCACCTGAATGAGCATTGATGCTTCAGCGAATGCACTTAAAACTCCTTGGCACTGATGTTTGTTAGAAAGGCAGCTTGACGGATTGTCTCAATACCAGGAGTGTGACCTTGGGATGCAGTGAATGAAACGATGTGCTGGAACTATCTTAGGGCTCTTGATCATAGTTGAATGTTGATATAGAGGGCAAAGCTGTCATTGATTGGCTCAGAGTACTGTATAGCATGTCATTCTAGCACACTGAAGCATACAGAATGCAAATCACTGGGTACTATGTGAATACACAACTTAATTATGCCTTTTTCTCCAAAATGCTTGCAAGCAGGGGTCCAATTCTTGATTCTTGTGGGTGTCTCAGCTTGCCTTCCAATCAGTCTTCACTCAGGAGAATTCAAAGGAGGATAAAAGCGGTCTGTACAGACCACTACATTATCTTTAGTATCAAATCAATTTTACTCTGACTTACGAAGATGGGGGTGGGTGGGTGAATATCCCATGAGCTAGCACCAGGACACTAGTAATCCCTGGAAATGTAAACTAATTATATAAGACTGGTTTTTTGGACACATGTGTTTCAGCTACCCATTTAATTGATTAAACTGTTAAGAATTACTGCTGTTTGGTTTAGCAGTCCTGAAAATAGTCCTTCTCAAAGCAAAGGACCTAAATGTTTAAAAGATTTTTATGCTGCTTTTCTGGTGCTCGAAACAGAGTACAGCCATAAAAATACAATATAAAATACACTCAGTAAAAACAAGTTAAAATTAATAAAAACCAATTAGAATTATACTGGTGCAATTAAAAGATGTAAATAGCAGTAATATACAATTAATATAAAAATACTATTAAAAATTCAACCAGTAGGTGCTAACTTGAATAGAGATTTCTAGGAGGTTTCTTCCTCCTCAAGAGCTTAATGGATTAAAAATATTTTTAAACCCTGCTGGAAACCATATTGAGAGAGGACTGTCCTCAGATTTTCTGATGAGTTCCAAAGACATGATGCCACAACAGAAAAGGCCCTTGGCTTCAGATGGTGACAGTATCATATAGGGCCCTGTCTGATAATAGAGGATGTACAGGATTATATGGAGGCAGTCCTTGAGGTATCCCAATCCTATGCTGCCATATAGGGCTTTAAAGGTTGTTACCCACACCTTAAACTGGGCTCAGACGGAAATGGGCAGTAGGTGTAGCTGCTGGAGTAATGGCACAGCATTACTCATTAAGCCCTGGTGACCAGCCAGGTTGCCGCATTCTGCAGTAACTGCAGTTTCTGAACCATCTTCAGGGGTGGCCACACATAGAGTGTACTACAGTAGACGAGATGTCAGTAGGGCATGGACAACTATATCAGAACTAGTTGGATTTGGCTATGGTCTCAGCTGGCATATCAGCCAAAGCTGGGTGAAAGCCCCTTCCCCCGGCTGCAGATGCTAGCCATCCAGGGACAGCTGTGGATCCCAGAAGGGTTTCCAGGCTGTGAACCTGCTCCTTCAGAGGTAGTGCTACCCCCATCTAGAACAAGTTGTAGATCTAATATCTTCATTGTAGACTTATGGACCACGAGGATTTCTGTCTTACCATTATTGCATTTCCTGTTCGTTAACCCTCATCCAGCACCCCAGCACTTCAACAGGCTCCCTTGAAGGCTGGAGGAAAAGAGGGAGAAATTGGTGACTCCCAATTCCAAATCCCCAGATGACTTCTTCCAATGGCTTCATGCAGATAAGCCAACTCTTAAGTGCAGGGGACAGAATAGGGCTCTATGGCACCCTTAAGTCAGCAACCAGGGTGCAAAATAGGTGTCCCCCAGCTTCGCCCTCTGTGTTAGATTTGACAGGAAGGTGCAGAAGCGTTGTGGGGAAAGCTTAATTGTATTAGCTCATGTAACACAAACATAATGGAGTTTGGTGTTCAAAGCAAACTCTAGAAGTGCTGTTCCTAGATGTTGGAACTGATCATGTATTCTGCAAGTTTTGCTTGGATCACATTGCAGTGATTGTCCGAGGTATTGCCTGTATATAGGCATCAGAGGTATTCCCTCTTGCAGTGTTTGGCTTGGTTGCAATAAGAAGAGTTTTTCTAAACAATATGTGTACTTTTTTCCCTACAGCTTTTGGATCTCTGTATTTTAGATGTCAATTCCCTGGACTTCCAATACAGGACATTGGCAGCTGCTGCACTCTGGCATTATACCTCAGTAGGAGTAGTTAAGAGAGTTTCAGGTATGGTAGACCATTGCAGTTTTTCAAATATACCGTGGCAATAAATGTGGTTGTTGCCTATGGCTGTAATATATGTGTGCATGTACTCTTAAACACACCATCTTTCCAGTAAACATGGCTGGAGCTGTACAGTAAGTGTTCCTTTTTTTAGGCTCTCAGACTATCTGGCTTCAGATTTACAGTAGTACCTACTCCATACTGCTGTGCTACTGTTCACTTGATTTAAAACACTTTTTTACAATCTCAATTTTGTTAAAGTGGTTAAAAACAGTTACAATCTGTTTGTTTAAACCTTATGAATTTGTCATTTAGTTTGATTACAAACATACCCATAAACATCTGGCTTTTTTCTTGTCTTGCATATGCTTCCTGTATCTGAAATGGCTCTCTTTACAAGTGGCTTTTCTGTAGAACCAGAGTTGTTTATAAATTGGTCCTGATCTAGACCAATGTTACATGGCATTGGAAGGCCTTGCTAGCAGTGTAACATCTTCAACAGGCACATCAGAGAAAAATTTGGGCTTCTAAATTTAGATATAAAAATGGGTGATGAAACGATGCTCTGCAATATTGGGAACTGTATTTTACTCTTACTTTTCAATCATAATGGTTCTCAAAGCAGTTCATTATGATAAAATTGGATTTATAAATGGAGGGTATGGCTCTCCTAATAGCAGAGCTTGAATACTAAGTGCTGTTGATGGTGTAGAACAATGGTGGTTTGTGGCTCCTGGTCATATGCCACTGAAATGCGGTGGTACCAGAGGTCATGGGATGCCTCCTGGTCTGCCTTAAAGGGTGACTGCAAGGGTTAACACATTAACATGCCTAATTAGTCAATACTTACATGAATTATATAATGAGAAATTGTGGCTTAATTCTGAAAGTTTTTACTGTGGTGATTTTACATTCTACAGGAGGACAATCTTAGCTTCCATAGACTATCATATGATAGGTTTAACTACAGATATGTGCCACATAACAATGTTCTGGTCAAGTACAGACAACATATAATCTTATGGGATTGCCACTGAAGAGGTTTGTAGCCTAGGAGCAACAGGCTACACAAGATTGTCTCACTAGATGGTGCTGTGCACTAAGAATGTTCACAGTAATAAATTGCAATGTATCCCCACCCCCCACCCCCCATTGTTAAGCAAGGCATGCATATCTGTGCTAATTATTTGTATCTGGTAAGTTGTGGAAAAGCCAAGATGCAATTCATTCACCTAGAGTTGATTTTTTTTTCTTTTTTGCTCCTAGGCTTGGATTGGGACAGTATTTCAGAATGTGTAGAATGGATGGAACCATTTGTCAAAGTAGCCAAAAAATCCCCTGTGAAATTGAAGAATTTTAAGAAGATTGCAGTCGAAGATAGACATAATATACAAACCCACACAAACTACTTGGACATGCTGGTGAGATTTGCTTCTGTCTGAACTTCATTTGCATGGTGGGGGTAATGCCCCTTTTCAGTACATACCTTATTCTCTTGAATGCACAGAATACATAAATGCCATAATTAAGATGGCAAAAATTACAATTGTGTAAATACTAGGTTGGTAGGTGGAGGAACTGAAGGGCCAAATCTAATTACTTTGCCTTAACTTCCTCATTTAAGTGATTGGAATTGGCAGGGAGTTTTGAAAGTGATAGCTGTGATATGTGTGGGAGGAAGGGGGAAGGTGGTGGGCCTTGGAACCATTGTAAAAGACAATATCATACTGCATTGTTGGTTCTAAATTACACATGTCCAGTGGTGTCATCTACTCTCTCGCAAGCCGGAACGCTGGGCGGGACTTGAGTGATTGACAGCCCGTCGACTCACTTCCGGTTTCTTCACGCGCCCCGCGCGGCTTTCCCTCGCCTCAGAGGGAGCGCCTGCTTGCCAGGGGGGATGGGTGGGGGTGCGTCGGGTGCCTGGGTGAGCAGGCGCCCCCTCCAAGGCAAGGGAAAGCCGCGCGGGGCGCGCGAAGAAACCGGAAGTGAGTTGACGGGCTGTCAATCACTCAAGTCCCGCCCAGCGTTCCGGCTTGCGAGAGAGTAGATGACACCACTGCACATGTCCTTAATAAAAATGGGACAGCTTTTGAAACTGACTTGGCCAGAGCTGGACCTGTTCTAGGTGATCACTTTGATAACGAAGTTCACTTGTGTGAGATTCCCCCTCCCTCCATTCTGCTTTGTTCTCTCTCTGCTTCCCTTCTCCCACCCCTGAATTCATTCCCATGTTAAAATAATTACGTGGCCTTTGTGTTCTTTAGACTGGCTTGGTATTCTTGACTACCAAAATATTAAGAGCAGAAACTGCTATATGCTGTGATGTGTTTTTGCTAGCATGTTGGCTACTATGCTTGTTGACTCAAACTTGTGTTGAATGGGGAACTAAGTCACAGATGTACTTTAACCAGTAACATAGTTGCAGTAGGGTAAAACTAAACAAGCTTACTGTGTGCTTGGCAATGGCATAATTTTTCTCGTAAGTAGCAGCTGAAGTTAGACATGGTGGCAGGGAGAATAAAAATCCACATCCTGATCTATCTGCCATTTAAAAAAAGAGATGAACTATTAACTAAACACACAGCTCCTGCAAGGGAAGGCAGAGTACTACTACATTTAAATAAAGGCTATGAGTGTCATCTGTAGTTTTGACCTTAAAACAAATAAAATTGAAAATAGTCTGAGATCCCACTTGCTGGAGTTCTGATGCACCAGGATCACTTCAGATGTGCTCTACAGTTGAAACGAAGCTTTTTAAGTACTATTATTTAGTGCCAGAAACTGTGATTGTTGCAAGGACATGTAAACTACATTCAGCTTTTTATACTTTAGGAAAGCATGCAAATTTCATGGAAGATTCAGAACATTTTTTTGTAATATTGTAAAGTCACTATTTCATTTACAAAAGCTACATCCCATCTCCTAAAATTCCCTCTGAGATATTCTCTAGGTTCTGCCCCCCCCCCAAAAAAATTATCACTAACCCCTGGTGTCTCTACCCTACTATCAGTTTATGCATATGAAAGTCATTTTTCTGCACATTCTACTTTAGATTGTGAATCTCAGGGTTGGGAATGGTCTTCTCTATTGTAAAGACACACTGGTCTTTGCAGCAGTGGTCTCCAAACTGGAGGCCGCTGCACTGTTGAAAAGCATTTGTGGCACAGCCCACTTCTTTTCTGCCTGGGACAATTGTGATGACCCAACTACAGCCCCCTAAGGATCTTTGCAATTGTCCTGAGCAGAAAGGAAGAAGCCTCACTGGGTGAATGCTGGATCTGGCCTGCAGTCCAGAATTTGGAGACTCTGCTACATTAATAACCTGCTCTATGTGGGTGGCATTGTGTGCTCCCATTGATACTAACATCAGTGCTCATCTTTCCACAGAACTGACACGCATTAAGCGACTAAATACATACCTACCAAACAAGTGCCATTACCACCCACCTTTGGCTGTCCTGGGAGTCCTTCTTTTGGGGGGTTATGTGAAGCTTTTAGATTTCATACTGACTAAAGTTGCTGGAGAGCTTAACTTAAAGACCCAGTTCAGTGAACTAGATTATGTCAGGAGGATAGGAGAATATTTAAAATAACCAGTAATAGAATCCAGGCTGATCTTTAACATGTCCCAAGTTGTTGTCTGCTACTTTCCCTACTGCCCTGAGACAAATTTTGTTAGAGTTTGATTGTAAAGGTTGACCTTAGTGTGTGTTTAGTAATTTTAATTTGAAGGTGATATACAGAGGGAGAATTGCCCTTCTGTGCTAACAAGCTATTTTGGCTAAGGCCAAATGAAAATGAGTACAGATGAAAATGTCTAAGCAAACTAGCTAGACCTTCTCATTCAGGAGACATATACCTCTGAGAAGCAGATACGAAGGACAAACAGTATTCTGCTGTTGCTTAGAAACAAACTGAACTACATTGAGGTCATGGTACAACAGCCAATAGAAATGAGCTAATAACTTGGTTTTGTTTTGTTGAATAGGATGAAGTTAACTATGAAGTAGCTGTTGCAATACCGGGTCAGCTATCGCCGGTTTCCACAGGAGGAATCATTACTCCCCCAAAGAGCTCTGAAAAACAGTGAAATGTTTGCTGCGTTCAAGAACTGTATCTTAGGACTTCTACAGCAACTAAACTTTATACTTGACAAGCGACCAGGAAGACTATCAAATATGACAGAAGGAAGCTTAAATGCAGTACTGCCAAACCCACTGTAGGACAGATGTGCTGTTAAAATTTAACTATGGATTTTTTTACCTCTTACTGGTCTTAAGTAACATTTCGGTTCTGACTGCAGCTCAGTGACTTAACTGTGTGTACATAACAAAATCCTTGCATACCAACTGCCTTAAAGCACATGCCAGTCTTAAGGAGAACAAGATGAACATTCTTCTTACCTGTGATGAACGCATTCTGTAGAGGCTGAAGCCACACACAACAGTATGAGTGGGATTTCAGCCTGAAGAGCAGAGCAGCCCCTACTAAGACTCTTCTGTGAAATCCCCAAAAATTAGTAAGCTAGCCTACCTATTCTTACACACTTCACTAGTGTAATTCATGTAATGGGGAAGAGTTGGCTGCTTATAGCTTCAAAAGCTTAAATAACTAGGGGTTATAGGATTATAATAAGCTTATTTTAAAAAAAAGCATTGTCCCTTTTTTGGTAATTTGCTGCTCAAGTTAAATTAACTGGAAAAAAGTACCTTCACCATGAGCAGCTGTCTTGATAGTCACATTCTACCTCTTTCTTCATGAGGTGCTATGCTATCTTCTAGGCAATAACAAGCTGTTGCAATGCAAGGGGAAAAATAAGTAGACTGGAGATGAATATTGTAGGCATGACAGTTTACATGCTAGGGGAAGCAGTGCTCTGCCCAAGATAGTTCACTGTTGCTCTACACTCCAGTCTGCATCTTTAATTTGACATGTATTACAGAAACTAGAATACTGCTGTATAGCTTTGTAAAGATGGATTAATTTGTCTTAAAGGAAAATACCACACAGTATGTTTATAATATGTATTATATAAAAGTCTGAGTTAAAGTGAAATGTCTTGCAGCTGCCATACTTCATCCCACTATATTAGTAGTAGGACTCTAAAAGTAAAGTTTTGCCATTGCTTGAAGAAACTTCTTTTTCCGTCTTTGAGCAGCAAGCTGTAATACTTCTTCTGGATTACTAGCATTCAACTCAGTCCGGCCAATAGCTTTAATCTATGGTTACAATCAGGAGGTCATGTCAGTAAAGTAAGCAAGGTCTGAGATTCATACTAAAATTCATATGGTGAAAAAAGGGCAGAGGGAACTTTGTCTGGAAGAATTGTAACTTACTGCTATTTGTTTTTTATCTGTCTCGCCTTGCTTATGATGAAGATCTGAAATATCATTAAGGAAATCTAGACAAACAATGAGCAAAATCTAGTCAATAGGACTAAGACAACTAGTATGCAGTTTCTATAGGTCTCTATATAAACTATGCTTAGTATGAGCAGAAAAGGACTTCTCATACAAGGTACCCTTCCTCCATCTGTTTTATACTGTGTTGGGAAATGCCTTGCCACTAAAGAGAGAAAAGACTCATGTAAATAGAACTCTGGTTATATTGCTTTAGCTACAATCCCATTCGCGGACCTTTGGTCATACGAATGTGTACTATCACACTATCATTTTTGAGTGACTTGGTACATAATCACTCTAGCCTGTGATCATCACTGGGTCTGCTAGCAGAAGTCTCTACTTCTATTCACCTGTTTCTTTTTAGCAAAACTTCTAAAGGTACTCTTAAGCAGGAAGGAGGATAGGGTGGTCTGGCTCCTATACGTTTTATACACATTGTTCACTGGCCCCTTGATAGCCATGAGGGATTTGTCAGGAAGGTCCTTCAGACCCTCCAGATGCAAGGTCAGCTAAGGTAGGCTCACTGTGGTTTGAACTCATGACAGGCAGTTTCAAGAACCCAATCTATATATATAAAAACGGGTGTGTGTGGGTATGTATGTATGTTCCTTATACACGTCTCCGTGCCTTGACCCACAGCCACGAAACTTGGCACACACGTTCCTTGCAGCCTGGAAACACTGCGGGGGTCAGACCCCCCTACACCCCCCGGTTTTCAGGGAGGGGGCCCAGATCGTCGGGAACCAAGGGGATTGCATTGGGCTAGAGGTCTGCTGCCACCCTGTGGTCACAGACGATTCTGCAGGTTATGTGGGAGGGCTGAGCAGCTCAGCTACCAGACAGAGGCAGAACAGAAAGTGAAACTAAACTGCGTTGCCTGAGTGGCCCAGGGTGGAAAGAGCAGGATCCAGAGAGTTCCAGCACGCAGTCGGATCTGAGAGGGCCCTATGTCCAGGGAGCTAACTGGCCACCTCTGCCTGTTTCTCATACGTCAGGGCTATCCTGCTACAGGACCTGCAGACAGTAAGTCTGATTCAGATTGCTCTCTTAGTTGATTGTGTCCCTGTTTCCTCATTCATTTCACAGTGATAGTGTGCGTTTGGGGTTCCAGGTCATCAATACTGTTTTATTTCAGGGACGAGTTCTATATGTCTATATATGCATCGCACTATGTCATACTGTTGAGGGAGGTTTGTATATTTGTGGGTCTGTTCCACCATTACTCTGGAACGCCTGGAACGATGTGCACCACACGTGGTACACTTATTCCTTACGATCTGGACAGATATACTGTGGGGGTAGGGCCCCCCTTACGCCCCCAGAGGTGGGGGTGCACTGCAGAACAAACGCATTCCTCCTCCTAATAGAGCCTGGGGATAATTTCTGCCCCCGGGCAACGCCAGGTCACAAAAAGCCAGTGTTTTTATAAAAAGGATACATGTCAAGTATTCCAAGATGGTAATATCCCAAATATAATCATAATAGGAGTCCATAGCATCATGGCTGAAAAAGAATAAAAATTCAGTGGCCTTCAGCAGGTCGAAGGCTAGGTGAAAAACTGCCTATAGTTCCTCTTTTCTTTGCCAAGTGGCAGCCAATCAGTGGGTGCTTCTACTAAAGTACCGGAGAAGAATGTGGCATGACAAGGTAGCAAGCGGAGGGGACTGCTATGATTGGAGTTACTGGAAGAGTGGGGGAGATGGAACCATTGGAGCCAAGACAAAGTAACTCAAAAATCAAACTCTCAAGCAGAACTTGCATCTAGGCCGCAGAGCCCTGGCCACTGTTCAAACTGTATAGACCTAAGCCTCAAGGAATGACTATGGCAGTGCCCATGCTGCTGCAACCTGCTTCCTAGGTGCTAACCTGTTGAGGACTTCCACCCCCGTTAACATCACACCATACATGAAAACCCTCTTTACCTGTTTTGCTCCTGAAGTGCCTTAAATGCAGTTTTATAATCTACTTCTCGGAGGAACTGGCACAAAATTGCCACCTAAAGAAAAAGACGCAGTACTAGACAACTATGCCATGTATTACCAGTTTATTACACTGTAGGGGAAGGTTTAATAACATATAATACAAACATTCTGATAAATTAACAATATACTGATGTATAAGTATTTCATAGACAAGTTGAGGGCAAGTTTAAGGCAAAAGGTATAAAACTTGCTATGATCAGCAGATAAGTCCAGGTAAAACAGGTGTACAAAATGTGTTGAATATGACAACAGTAACCGAGGCAGCAAAAAGAATTTTTTTACCTTGTTTTAAAGCAGAACAGAAATGGAGCCATTCTCCAAATGGGAAGGAAGATATATGCAGGTGAGTAGGGGAGTGCTTAGGTTTTGTGAGGGATACAGCACTTCCACAGAAACAACCTTCGTAAAGACTACAATTCCCATAAGCACCTTTACCTCTCTTCCTGTTTGGAGAATAGCTTTATGTGCTGCATCAGAACAAAGTAAAATTGCTCTATGTTTCAGTTTGCTTTCTGTTACTTTTTCAAACATTTACTGTTAAATAAAACAGCTCTGTTTTTACCCACCCTTTGTGACCTGCTTTTCAAGCAGCTGCACTGACCCGAGTCTAAATCAACCCATGTTTTCAATGTAAATTTTAAGGCACAATTTTTGACTTGTATTTGATAATTTGGTTGCATTTTTCATATAAAGTAGTTCAGTAGATTGGAGAGAGGAGGTATAAATAAGTCTTACCTGCGTATGGCAATTAAGTAGAGAACAACATTTTATCATTCGTTTTATCACCTGGAGAGAGAAATATACGTACCATTTTAAATGAGCCTATAATGTGCCCAATTACATGAAGCACTCACATAACACTAGCATAAATTCTTCTAAATTGTACTAGTCTGCTACTTTATTATTTCTGCTTCTGCCACAGGCAGCAGAACAAGAACATCTTAGGGTGCATTCCTAACCTGAGTTAGGCTGGCCCAAGTCTTTTGTACTGGCCCAGAAACGCCACTCAGTAAAGCGTGCTTAAGCTAGTCAGAGTCAGGGAGGATGGCACGTGTCTGTGTGCTGGCCTCCCTGACTCCAAGAGGTGCACAAACACGCTTTACAGCGTTTTACACCTGGGCAGGCACAAAACTCCAGGTTAGGATTATGCCCTAAAGACCAATCCAATCATCTCTGAACAGGACTTTTGGTGTGTCTAGAACCAGATAAGCAGCTTTAGAACAACGTTATCTGAGAGGATCACCTATTACAGCTATTGTTACTGGAGTTAAAAGGAGAAAAGCCATATAAAGATGTGCATATAAAGATGTGCATTTGTGCTTGTTAGGCACTAAACAATCTACTTTGTGAGAAGCTTGTGCTGAATCCTGTAAACATATAGGATTAAAGAATACCATAGCTTTTTCTTGTTAGTCTAAAATACTGTTCCACAATGGTTCAGTTCCACTCAGAAAATTGGAGAGTCTTCCCCACAATTTGTCATAAGCTGGAGTATCATCTATTTCTCAAACCAACCAGGAACAGAAATTAAGTCACTTAGGACGCAATCCTAACCCACTTTCCAGCACATACCTGGGCCAATGGGCATGTGAGCAGTAGTCATGGAGGCCTCCACAACAAAAGGAAATGTTTGTTCCCTTATATCAGAGCTGCATTGCCCTTACCCCAGTGCTGGAAGGTTGGTTAAGATTGTGCCTTAATCACAATCAAAAGTCAAAGACAAGTTAGCAACACAACTCACCTGATCAGTGTATACATCGGGTGGTACCATCTTAGTGAAGAAATCAGAGCACACAGCTCCTGCCTGAAGGTAGTAGTGAAGGGCAGCAGAGTACTGATTAGTTGCTACATTGTGGGAGGAAAACAAAAGCTCTTACTACTAAACTTCTAAGTATTTATCAAGTTCTATTTCTACTCTTCAAATTCAAACAAGCTTGCAATGGATAAGAAGAATTTGTTGGGAGTGGGAGAAGCAAGAGAAAACTGAAACTAGTTAGACTTCTAGCCATCCTTGTGATAATCCAAGGGTCACTGAACAGGGCAATGCTTCGGTGCCTGGCCTGGACTGCCCACATTTCAGGCATAACTGGCTTTCAGCAAGCAACATATGAAAGAAAACTCAGTGTAGTCACAGCTATACTGAAATCTGCTACTGGGTGTTTTCTGAAATTAACAAAAGAAGCTAATGGGAAAAGCAAAGCATTTGAACTGAAAAGTTGGCAAGGAAGTAGGATGGGAGCACAATGGTGGTTTTTGATGCAGATATAATGTAAGCCTAATATGGGGGTGGAAATCACCACAGGTTTTGAAAACGTAGTTGAAGATACAGTTGCAGCATCCCCACTTATGATTCCAAACATTCTTCCCACAGGAATCTCAAAAACTGCACTATATTACTTCACTACAGTTTCCTTTATCTTGCTTAACAAGAGTAGATTTGAAGACCGGCCAGCATCACAAAGATTCCTAGAAAAGGTTCATACTTACCAAAATAAATGTCTGCCTGAATTATTAACCAGAAGTGATTGTTGGAATTTATAGTCAGTGCATAACTGACCAGCTCTTTGATAGTAACAGCTACAGCTTCAAAATCCACCGACTGCAGGCTAAAAAGATAGGATTTGGGTAACGTTAGCCACTAATTTTAAAATATGCTTCGAGTATAGCTCAAGTCATGTTAGATCAGCAAGAGGCAAGCCCACTACAGTTGGGGTAAAGTACTTCATTTTTGCCTGCTGCCATCAGTGGGGAGAGGGAAAGCAGGCAATCTGCAGTGTCTATGCAATTGTTTAGCCAAGCAGTCTGCTCAGTCAGTATACTCCAACAGAGCTCCTGCAGTTCCTCATCAATATCTGGATTATGCCTCTTACCTGCCCCTCCCCCCGTTTAGAATGTACGACACAAACATTCTGACATACAGCAGAAAGAGTCTGTTCCTGGTGTTATTATGAATCCGGTTCCTACACAATGTGCTGTCACTATTGGTCTGGTCCTATCAAACTGGTGACTTAAGCTGCTCCCTAGGGAAGATGCAGAAGCACCCTGCCAAGTTTCCAACAGTACGGCAACTACTCTGCACTCATAAATTCTATACGTCCTTGTTCTAGTCTGTAAACTAATAAATCTGAGATTTAAAGCTTGCTTCATTATCACTATGGTTTGTTCACATCCCACTATCAAAAAGCAAAAGCAAAACGATGCCAAGTCATTTTTCCTTCACCTTTAGTGAGTTCATAATGCCAGAAAGCACTTAGAGAGACATAACCTCTGTTCCTTCCCTAATGCAGAAGATGCTGAAGAGAATTGTTTACTGAAGAACTTGCAAGTTCTCACAAATCCCCACCCCAACGTCTACAGGCAGGATAGCTTCCAGAATTAAGAAAACTCAATGCATTAAAGTTTAAGCTAGAAAATACATTTACTAAAGATGTACTAAAGGAAAAGATGACATCACCACTGCTTTTGGTTTCTGCTTTAAGCAAGGGTCATCAAATAGCTATTCACATGCAACACAAAGTGGTATCAGAGTAAATCTTTTAGATTTAACAGATGAACACTATCAGCTTTCTGGTGGCTACAGAATTACCACTGTAGGTGTGGGGCCAAGTGTGACTTATCACTGAAAAAAAAAGAAAGCCATTTTATTCCTAAGAAAGTAAGTGATTAGAGGTGCTCTGCAAAACAGTTAAATACTGTACAACTGATGCAAAGACAGTCTTGACATGAGGGGATCATGTTCAAGTAGCCTGCACAAATCTGGAGAAACATAAGCATCACTATTATGGCACTAGAACAATTAGTAATTTTCTTACTTGGGAATAGATGATGGCCAAATAGCAATATGCTCTGCTGTGATATCATTCACAATGTCTTCCTAAAACAGGAAAATACAATATGACTTGAATCAAAGATGACAAACATAACATCTTTGATACGACAAAAAAGGTAATATACTAACCCGAACATTATAAAGCTTGACAAACAAGGATAATATTGTTGTCAAAACCAAAGGTTCCTACAAGAATAGTGGGAAAAACAAGGTTACTTAATAAAACGTTCCTTTTTTCTCAGTTTTTCTAGACAACCTAGTTTTTCTAGACAAACTCTCACCATGTACTGTATATGCAAACCATAAGTGTTCCTATTTTCACAACCCATTAGATTGTCAACCATTTGGTGAAATACACATTCAATCTAGCATAGTTAAGGTCCTTTAGCCTGAGAAATGCAAAGCTAAGTAACTCTAAAGCTGCTGTGATTACAACAAAAAGAGTGTTGTACTTTAAAGACTATCAAGTTTATTTTAGCACAAACTTTTACGGACAAAAAGCTTATGCTATAATAAAGGTATTCACATTTCAGGTTTTGTTTTTTAATGTAATTGATTCATCTTTAAAAATACTACACAAAAAAATTACAATTTTGGTGCAACAGAGGAACACATTTATCCCTTATGGAAATTGACTATGATGTGCATTTGATTTAAAAAATGGATCTTTAAGCCACCTTAACAGTAAAAAACCCAACACCTTGCAGAATAAAGGGTCTTTATGAAAATACTTAAGACTGCAATTCTAAACAAGCTCATTTCTTTCCAACATCACTGGACTGTCAGTCTTTCTGTTAACAGGAGTAAGTTTATTTTCATTTATTCATTTCCTGAACAGCTGATTTAAATGATCGGCAGTATGCATGTATTTCTCAGAATTGAATTAGATGTGCAGACTATTTTTTAAAAAAAAATTAACAGCAGCACATGTGTGCTCACATGCCTGTTTTAACTCTTCCCCCACACTGCACCACGATTCCCACAAAAACTAGGGCAATCAGCAGCTGTGGGAGGGGGGTATTTTCACTGAGAAAAAACAACAGGAGGAGAAGCGTTTAACTTTCCCTTCCTCTGGTACTGGGTTCCCAATCCCCCTCCCCATATTATATAAGAAGAGACCCAATCACCAGCAGTTTTCTTCACATCTAGTCTGGTCCTTAGTATATGATCTCAACAGCAAACTCTCTGCCAAACAAATGATAAAGCAGGGTAATTTGGAATTTAGAGTCAATTTGGAAACAAAATGCTAAACATAAGTTACTGCTCTTTGCACAGCAAGGCAAAAACCATCCTACTGAGTATACCTAGCATTCTGTATTGCAACTAATTTGATAATTCAGAACCCTATTCTGACAGCAAACTATGTAACCTTCCCTGCATAACTGCGGAAACATTTACAGCTCTTTGGAAAGACATCCAATTCTTTTTTCAAAGGTATGTAATCCAAAATGATTTTCTAATACCCAACATAAACAATTTTAATATTCTATTCCATTTCAAAATCTTTAGCTCCAAACTTACCCGCAGTTTCTTGATAAAAGAGAGCAATTCACTCCTAAATGAGAGAAGACATTAACTTTGAGTAAATTTTGCAAACTTTTTGCCTAGAGGTAGCCTGAAGTTCAAGGTTCAAATACAAACCTTAATACAGGTCAACTAAACCAAAGGGAAGAGCAGCAGCAAACAACACTCCCAGATAGTGTGAGCGATAGATAACAAGCACTTTCAGTTCCTGAGCTTAACTTTACAACAATTAGAGACAAAACAGACTTGAGGACCACTGGACTAACTCTATGGTGATGCTGTGCATTATGCAGGCATGTTGCAGTGTATCCTCTACCTATTTATACCACTTGCTGGTCACCTTTCTATTTTTTTAAGAAGTCATCCTTTCATCCTATTATAATCAGTATAATCTGAATTAGCCAAGTTTCAGACACAGCAACACTGCAGCTACTCTAAGCTTGTTTACTAGTTATTTTAGCTTTACTGTAAGTTGTCATAAAAAATAACTGTAGCTACTTACCTGTACATGATGCCCAACGTGGATTCTCTCTGCTTTATTAAACTCACTCTGCCATCATTCCCTCGTTTGTGTTGGTTGGATACACTGCAGATTTGTACAACCACCTCCCAGAGGTCTTTAGCTGCCCGTCTACTTTCTTTGGGTCCAGGTAGATCTTTACATGTGGCAGCCAAAAGCTGTCCTAACTAAGTAAAAGTAAAAATGGACAGTTTGCAAAGACTTTCAATGCACAATGCTGCTTTCTCCCTCTACCCAGCTGGCAGCCTAATCCAGAACTGCCTGACTGCCTGGGACTGCGGTGGTAGCCAGGAGGCGAACACGGTGTCCCACAGCAGCCAGGCAGCTGTGGGAGGCTCCGTGGGAGAAGGGACCCCCCCCTTTCTCTCTCACACACACTATTCAGTGTGGGGGGCTGTAAACATCAAAATATTAAAACACAGACATTCGTGTTCACCGACTTTTCAGGGGCAAATGTTTTGGAAAGGGAAGTTTCATAATGGGTTTTTTTTTTAAATAGTAGTTCAAATTGAAGGCAGCTTAAGACATAGACAAACCAAAAATTAAATTGAAACTATTACAAGATGATAAGAGAAGAGCTGGGTTTGGCCTGCCGGACTGGGAACTTTATCAAGCAGCAGCTTTACACTGGATTAAAAACTGGGCAAAAGCACACAATGAAGTTAGAATCACATGAATTACAAATTGGCTGGCATGCTTTCTTAATATATGACAGAGGGAAATATCATGGCCAATTTAAACAAAGTATCTTGAGAAGATCGTTAATGAAAGTATGGGAACAGATAAGATACAAGATATATGTAAAGATACCAAGATGGGTTAAACCTTTGGAAGTAGTCAGTAAACCAGACTGGATAAGAGAAGACCAAAATAAGACATATCAAGAATTATTGGATGAGAGAGGAAATCTTTTGAATATACAAGAGCTGGAAAATAAAGGAATTTATCTAGAGTGGTGGAAAGAAATACAACTTAAATCTAGACTTATAGAGAATAAAAAGACAGGAATATATGGAGATGAAATAGACTTTGATAAGATCTTCTTAATGGAGGAAGATAAATATATCAAGAAGATGTATGAATACCTATTAAGACTTAAAACAGAAGACGATAAAACAGAAGACAATAAAAGTGACAATAGTAAAATGGATAAAAACTTTGGATATGAGATAAATATAGAAGAAGGGGAGCAGATTTGGAGTACAAACAAAATTCACCAAAGCAACAACGTTTAAGGAAAACATTTATAAAATGTTTTATAGATGGCATCTGTCTCCGGAGATTATAGCTAAAATGTATAAAGGAACTTTTAATAAATGCTGGAAGTGTAATGATTTAACAGGCACATATCATATGTGGTGGACTTGTAAAAAAGCAAAAGAATTTAAAAAAATACGTAACTGACTCAACAAATATTGAAATGTGATATCCCATTTAGACCGGAATTTTTTCTTCTCAATATACTGTCGTCAATATAAGATAGACAAAGTAGATACTTAGCAGTACATATTATTACTGCAGCGAGACTAGTATATGCACAGATATGGAAAAGTAATGAAATCCCAGAGTTTGATAAACTATATGATGTTGCTGAAATGGATATCATGACGGAAAGATTAAAAGAAGGAAATCTGTGCAAGATAGAAAATTACTGGAAACCTTTTTATGATTGGATAGATATATGTACAATCAAGAATTTAATCAATGTGTTAAGATGTAATGTAAAGAATATTTTAAGGTAAATTAAATTAGAAATACTGCTATTCCAGGACAGTAATCCTTTTGTGTTATCCTTAGTGTCCCCCTTTCCCTATGTTTAATACTATCCTATACTGTATCTTTAAAAAAGTTTTATTGATTTTAATATAAAGACAACTTCAACTGTATTTCTAATTCTAAAATGTGCCTTACCTTCACATAAGGATTGGTCTGAACAAGTGGGAGAGGAACTTGCATGGTTAGGTACTCATTCTCCCGCCAGTTTAACAAAAAGGCGACACACTCTTCTGCTACAACTTGTCGAAGAGGAATATCTGAGAGATATTTAAAACGGCAACTGATCAGATATTTTGAACAAAATAGATATAAGATTTAGGATCCTAGATGGATCTTTTAACATCCACAATCGCTGGAATTGGCTTTCCATCATATACTAATCTTAATAACTTGGTTCAGGAAACTATAGCAACAGTCTGTTACTGGCTCAATTTAATACATCCTGAGACAGGAGAGAGAACGTCATGCCTGTGTTGTAGTCAGTACAGATAACCAACCCCCATAATTCCTGATTTCCACGCAAAATAAATTAGAAGCATTGTTGCTTCTCCAAAGGGAGGGATGCAGGTTTCCATAGTAGTCCTAATCAGGCAAACTGCACGAGACCCCTCCCATCTTCACATGTTGGTGTGCACAAAGAAGACTACCATGGCTACACTGTTATCTCACCTTTCCTTCAAGACCCTTTGGGCTCCCTTTCTCCCAATTACCTCCACACCTCCCTATGAGGGGGGGTTGGTTAGCTGAGAGGGTGTGGCTGGTCCAGGTCACTTAGTGAGCTGTATGACTGGGACCCTGGTTTTCTCTAACTTAACCCAACATTTGAACTACTGCATCATACTGGAAATCTCAGCAGTTCTAGCAGAGGTAAAGGGGAATCTAGTACAAAGATGCAGCTCACCTGAAACACTTTTTTCATTTCTGTGCTATGTGTATTCAGTTCTACTACCATGTACCAAAACGTATATGTCTGGGAGCCCACACCTAGGCAGGAGCAGCTGCACAAAAACACGTATGCACACCAGGGGCTGTATTCTGTGGGAGAGCACGTGCTTTGCATGCAGAAGGTCCCAGTTTAAGCTACTTGGCTGGGTGGACCAATGATCTGACCCAGAATGTTGCAAGTATGTGCAAGGCTTTGAAAACAGAATGGTCTAGAAATTAAGGCAAACATAGGCTCTTCCCTGAGAAAGCCAATTAAGGAAGATGAACAAGCTTTTTTGTCTGTTTTCTGATCACTGAGGATTCCTGGCATTAGCACACATTAAAACAAATCATTTTGGTCTGACTTGGAGTCAAGTATCTGGTTGTCTTGTGTGCCCCCTGAGGCCACTATGAGATATAGGAAGCTGGACTAGATGGGCCCTTGGCCTGATCCAGCAAGGCTTTTCTTGTGAGCCTCAACTAGGCTGAATGTAACCTTACAACAGTGGCATCTGAGCAGCTGACCTGTATCCTGGCACAGTTAAATAATCAAAAGATACGCTTTTGTTAGGGACTTGGAATTGCACAGAATTCCTGCAATGTTATTAAGCCAAACGTTTTTACCGGGCACTCTCATTTCCAGGTATCCTCGGACTCTGCTGATCAGGTCAGAGGGAGGACGTTCTCCCGCAAGTCCTGCTCCCGCTTCATGGGTATAAATGTCTAGAAGCAGCATCTCATTCAGCATGACTTGGCGCAGCTTTGGAGAAAATTCTGTCACAAGTTCAAGGCAAGCAGCAAAGAGCTGTTTTGCATGAACAAAATCCTGAAATGAGACACACCACACTCAGAAGGGACAGCCAGCAAAAGGAGAATACTCACAGCCTGATCCTGAAGCCGGCAGCGCCCAGGGCTCCCGCATTTGCTCCCTTACCCGGGTAACGCTGTGGTGATGCCAATAGGTCTCCTTGGTGCTGCACTGAGACCCGTGTCGGGCTGCCCAGCTGGGTGTCATTCCCCCCGCCTCCCTCATGGGCCTGATCTTATCCTCCCTCGGCCCCATTCTGCCCACTCCTTGCCTCCCCCCACCCTGAAAATACTTAGTGCTGACCAGTGTTGTGGGACCACCAACTGGCCATCTTTGTAGTGCTGACGTTCAGTGCCAATTGGCACTGACCCAGCACCACCACTCCTTGCTCTCTGGGTGTCATAAGCATGCTTTACAGCATGTTTACGTCTCCCAGAGCCAGAGGTACAAGTGCAGCACTGGTGATAACGGCCTCAGGATTGCACCCTTATTCGCCAGTGGGCTCTACATGTCAGGGTCAGTCCTTGGCATTGGGAAGCTCCTCCCTCACAGACCATCAATTGAGCCTAAAAAATTCATCCTATATTAAACTTGCTAATCTTTGAGACTGTTTCTCACCTCTCCAGAAAGAAGGGTGCAGGCTAATCCTTCTTAGCAGGCTACACTAATCCAGTGTAGCAGGCTACACTGAGAAAATTAAGTCCGATTGAAAATTATTGAAATTGAAAATTAAGTCCTCCAATTGAAACTTTACCATGTTAATTTACACAGTGTCCTCAATCTACCTCTTCTCTAAAAGGACTGGCATCCCTTATGACAAAAGGAAACAGAGCAAGCAGAGTGCAGTAAAATGGCGACTTTCAGCCCCATTGCTTTCTTATACTGTACATAAAACTGGTGACAACACTTTGCTGGCTACATGTACAGCTCAAAAAGCTACTCCCTACAGTCTATCAGCTAGAACGTAACATTATATATCAGCACCAAGGAGACGTATCTGGGACATTGAAAAGCAGCACTAGATTAAAAATCTCTGTCCAAGAAAATTAACCTCCAGTCCTGCAGCATATGGTCCTAAACATTATTTTTCGATCTAAAGAGTATATTTTTGCCCAAAATACCATAACATTTTAGTTTTAATCTTCTTTTGTTTTTACTAAGCCATTATTTTATTTAAAAGCTATTTTTTAAATATTGGTCACATATATGAATACAAATTTGTAAGCTTTGCATTAGATAGACAAGTGTTTCCTCACCTTAACTATGCTGCAATGGAGCCCCTTTGCCATCAGGATATAGACCAAATCTCTGGTCAAATTGTCTTTAATTCCTAGGATAACATTGCCATAAACATTTGGTACTTCCCACTAAAAAAATATAAAATATAATTCAGTAATTGTGATCAATATGTTACAAGTGATGCACTGGCATTTTCAATGTTGTAACAGACAGAATAGCAGTGAACACGTCAACATTTCTGAGGCATGTCTAACATTTATTGATTTTAAGAAAAACGATTGGGCCTGCCATCTCCCTACTTCAGGCATCCTTCCCATATCCCAAACTCCCTATCCCATGCTCCCCTCAATAAGTGGTTATCTCCAAAGCTGCACTGGGCTGCAGAGGCCTTAGAAGCATAACTGCAGGCACAATCCACATCTATCACCACCCCCAAACACAGAGTAAGAGAGAGAGGCCAGGGCTCATTTGGTAGGCCAGGGTGGTAGGTCCCATATTGCTCAGTGGTACTCTGGTAGGAAATGAAGAGGTTTTGCATTTGTTCTCCATTCAGCAATTTATGTATGCCAGGTACAGTACATTTTGTTAAAAGTAGCATGTTATTCTTCAGCTTTCCTTTCCCTCTTCCCTTTACTGCTCCTATAATGTTTTACCAAAGTAAAGGCAATTCCTAATGTGCAGAATTAAAATAGCAAATAGCAAAAGCACTATTAAGAGTCAATTCAGCTCACTGCCTAGTACAGTGATGGCAAACCTATGACAGGTGTGTCAAAGGTGGCACACCACAACATTTGGCGTAACACACCAGCAATTCACCAACACCTGACAAAAACTTGTTTTACTCATTTTTCATTTTGTAATTATTTGGTGTTTATATAATACATAGCATCACACATTACAGGACTGCATTTTTTAAAAAAAATAAATGAATATAATATAAAGAATAATTTCTCTTTTGTTTGCTCCTTTGTTTTGTTTGTTGACACACCAGCAGAGTCAAGATAAGTATTTTCCGAAGTTCGGACAGGCCAAACCCTAAAGGTTCACCATCACTGGCCTAGTATTTGGAAAGGAGAGAGTAAGAGTAGCAAACACCTCTCATGAAAGGTTTTTAAAGTTCTGAACATCACATATTCGAATCAACTAACATATCCTTATTCTCTCACCCAACATGGAGAGATGGTGGTGAAGGATAACCTGTCTGGCTCCCAACAGTGCTCTTAGCAAGTCACCAGTCATATTCTTGAGAATGCTCTCTTGCATTCAGCTGGTAAAAGCATACACAGAGCTATACAACTGTCTGTCCCCCTCCCCCTCCCCCCATGAACCCTGACAAAGTCTGAGCTTCTGTACAATCACTACATGATTTATCTGTGTCATCTATATTTCAGGAGCCTGACTAACACTAGACACATATGGGATTTTCATTATGCTGCACTGGAAGATTAATCATACTACATTAGCTCTTTGAAGGAAGCTATACATTTAAGCATATGAATGAGAAACATTAAACAATTTAGTGGAAAATAAGGTACCTTGTTAGAAACTGTCCAGAACTGGCGTTCTGATGTCATGCCATGCAACTCAATTAAAATCTGGCGGATTCTCCAGGGATCCACTGATAATAAAAGCTGATGCTCCAGCTGACCAATATTCACACTTGCTGAAGCTGGAACAAAAATTGTCACAATAGCCATGGAGCAGCTTATATAAAGGCTGTTCTCAACTGTAACGAAGTGTAATCAAACCAGATAACTTTTTATAATTAATAGAAGCAATTGGTTAAGCAAAGATGTTTTTAATCTTAGCTAAATTAAAGAACTCCAGTGATGACATCCATCATATAGAATTTTGCTTTTACAGAGCTAACAAGAACCATTGTGTGGTGAGACTACCCAGAGATTCCCAGAAACTGATATAATTCTTGGAGCTGAAACCAACTACCAAACTTATATTAGCATATTGCTTTGTCATCTTGTTTTTAAAAAGCAAAACCCGAATTTCCACACTGGGTTAAGGCAATAATCTATTTAGCTCAGCGTGAAGCCTATAAAGGCACTACAAATAAATTCAGGGAAATTCCCTAGAAAAGCATGATGGCAATATCCTACTCTTTCAGGTAATGCCTCCCTCCTTCCTCTGACCTCTCCAACTGAACCCTCACCCCCAAGAAAAAATGGTCCATCCCAGCTGCAGCTTGCAAAGATAAAGGATGAGACCAAATCTATTTCCCCACAGGTACATCCAGGTGAAATAGATTAACCTATTAGAAGTGTTATTGATGCAAAAGTAGTCCCATTGTGCAATAAAAAGGTAGGCTGTAATCCTGCCTTACTCACCAGAAACAAACACCTCTATGAGGTGGCCCTGCTAGCTGCAGTGCAGAAAACAAACAAGGAGACTGATACTCTGCCACCTACAGCACCTAATGTGGCCACCATGGCAAGCAACATGTGGGTTTCTTTCTTTTTGCATGCTTGCCAGGAAGGTTACTGCAATTCATCCAAGTCGAAGAGGCAAGTGGAAGACTGCATGCCTGCTGCTATCTCATACTGAGTTGTAATCGCCATTACCTGGTAGACAGATATTACCTGAACACAGAAGCTGCATTTTTGGCTATCATGGTTAAAAGCCATTTACGACAACTGCCACAGAATATGCTGCAGGAACACGTCCCACAGGCCAATTATTTCTTCACCTAATGCATACTTATCATGGGACAGCCTTTTTTCTTCAAAAAGTAGTATTTTGTGAACATTGCAAGTGTAGTAGGAGAAAATAACCTGGGATATCATAAAATGAAGTGATAGGCTTAGTGCCTAAATTGATTCGAGGTGACCTCTTCCTCATTTGATCAATGAGCAGCTTTCGTTCATCATCTTTCAGCAATGCTATGAAGAGCTCATGGGAGGAAATCATGAAGACCAGTTGGAGATCTTCCAAACCTAAACAAAGGATCCTGCATAAAATCAAAAGAAAATAAAAAGTTGTTTCATTTGTGCAGTTTGTGATTCGTGACATTTGAAAAATTCATTTAATGATTACAAAAAACTTAATGTTTTTGTTTTGCGCTGGCCACTGCATTTACAATGGATCCACTGGGTCTCTTATACTCCACACAATACAGAAATAAACAAGTCTTGTATTTTGAACTATGCAATAAACACTGCAATCCTTGCAAAACACTGCTATATACTGTATGCTTAGAAGTAAATCACGCTATATTCAATGGAGCTTTCAGGTGTGTATTGGACTGCAGCCTAAGTGACAATGAAAGGTCTTCTATAGCTTGGGGTTAACTGCAGACTGTCAAGAGGACAGGGCCCAGAGCAGGTACCACCCCCTTTTCAAAGAAAGGCAAGAGGGGTAGAGTGGCTGACAATGACATAGGCCGAAATTCTTAAGTTTCTGCTATAAGCTTACAAAGCAATTCAGAGCTATTTAGTATGTGCATACTAAATAGCACACGCACACATTCCCTCCTCTTAGTATGAGTGACCCGTTCTTATTTTACTATAGCCTTTTACTATATTTTATTGTAGTATTTTACTATATTTACTATAACCTTTAGAGCAGTGGTTCTCAACCTTTTTTCCACCGGGACCCACTTTTTACTATGACAGCCTGTTGGGACCCCCAACCATAACTGGGAGCAAGTTGCATCAAACTCACTGACAGCGCAATTCTATGCATGTCTACTCAGAAGTAAGTCTCATTGTGTTCAATGCAGCTTACTCCCATGAAAGTGAGTATAGGATTGCAGCCTGGGACTCAGATCCACGTTAGCGCGCACAGACACGAGCAGCCCTCTGACTCTCCCCAAAGTCCTCCATTAGCTCGCGTAGCCTCCCATCTGCGCGAAAGGCCCTCTTTCTCCAGCCAGACCTCCCTCAGTGTGGCTGCACCTGCCCGGCGAGAACTTGCGCCTTTAACGCCACATGAGGCGCGCCCCCCCTCGGAAAGTCATCTCGAGAGGGATGAGAGCGTGGCGCGCGGACCGGATCCAGCACGCAAATCCCTGCTCAAGCCAGGCAGCTTTCCTGGGTGCCCTTGACCCGGTCCTCCTCTCTCAGCCTCGCTTACCTTGCAGGGTTGTTGTGACGGGGGGGAGGCGAAGCACCCACAAGCCTGACGTCGGGGCGGGATGGCTCACCCGTGCAGTGCCCTGCAGACTCTCTCAGGGCTGGAGAGCCGCCGCCCATCCTGCACGCTGCTCCCAGGGAGTCCCGCTCTGGCCCGTGAGTGCGCGTGGGATGGCGGCCTCGGACGTGCGTTGACTCATGAGTCGGCCCCACGCCGCCCAATGAGCATCCCTCCCGGGAAAGCGCACGTGGGCGGGAGGCCTCCCCGGGCAACGCCCCTGCGTGCCTCCTCCCGAGTAGTCCCATGGCGTGCCTCCTCCCGAGTAGTCCCATGGCGCCCGTGAGGCTTCCAAGGTGAGAAATTCCGCAGCTCCCTTTTAGTGTCTTCCTTTGTCTTGGGCCAAGCTTCGTCCCCCACCCCCTGCAGACCCGTCCCCCCCGTGTGTGTTTTGGAGGGAGGTGCCGGCGACCCCTGCAAAATGCTTGTTCGACCCCCAAAGGGGTCCCGACCCCCAGGTTGAGAACCGCTGCTTTAGAGCTAGAAGAGGACATTACTCTCTCATGCCTAACAAATAGAGGAAATAGTCTAATATGACATACCTCAGAAAATAGGCCATTTTCCTTTTTGAAGATTCGGAAGCGCTTTCTACACATATTGATTTTGAACACACCTAGGAAATTTAAATACTGAATTATTCAGCTTTATTTGAAAACAACCAGGATTTTCCAACAATTAACAAATACATTCAGGCTTGTGGAATCTTACTGTTTTGGTAGGTTATGTTACAAACATAGCACAGAGTGGCTCCTTCTTTAAAAGAAAAAAAAACATTTTACATAGCCTTTCTCTAAAAAGATACAAGAATAAAAGATAACATGCTGGAAAAGAGAAAGCCGTACCACACTGCCTTCCCCCAGCATTGGGAGCCTACAAATACTGTCACAACCACAAGATCACAGCAGCTGAATACACAGCACCAGACAGAACTGCTGCTTCACATCAACAATGCCTCCACACAAATACCATGATGCACACTGCTGAAGGGCTCAGGGATGGTGGGGGAAGG
>JAJKFI010000021.1:377541-422793 GCA_029204185.1 Lerista edwardsae
CAGGTAAGCATGCATAAGATTACAACGTGAGGCACCAAAAAAAGCTTTTAAGGAGTAATGCCTAAGATTGGGAACAATTTCTTACCTCAAGGAGAAAGTCTATTTTTTCCTTGGTAGGTCTAAGAAATAGTTGGTTAAACTGGACACCAATTGGTCGACCTTGCATTACATCACAAATACTGTTGCATGCAGCCACTTTGAAACATATTTCATCCAGGGCTTCAATCCTAAAAGGCATAATTTAAAAGGCATAATTAAAAACAGAAAAGGTTCCTGAAGAAGCTAGTGAACACCACAGTTGCCACCGCATTTCTGAACATCATGAGTAATGTATCTGAGGGAGCAATCCTGACTTGGAATTAGGCCAAACAGTGAGGCCAGCAAGGTTTGACTGGCCCAAGGGCCACCGTAACATACGTTTGGACCACTCTCAGAGTCAGAAAGGCCAGCACACAGACATGCGCCATCCTCCCTGACTGCAAGTTTAATCCAAACACGTTCTACAGTGGCCCTTACGGCAGCCAAACTTTGTTGGCCTAACTGTGCCAGCCTAACTCCTGGTTAGGATTGTGCTTTGATAAAGTGAACCAGACACACCACTCAGTTGTAGACATAAACCTGAAAAGAAAAAGGGTTTCCATTTTGCCATTGGTCTAAATATGATCAAGAACATTCAGATAGTCACGAAGTTAACCCGTGTCTGTCAGCCCTCTCATGAGAACATCAGTCACCAAGCGTCAGACAATTACAGTAACATATGTACAGAATTAAAAAACTATGTATGTAATTATATGTAACTAACTACATGTATGTAGTTACTATGTATGTAGTAAGTAATGTATGTACACCATAAACATTAACTGTTTTAGCATCTATATTAAATGACTAAAGGACTTCATTAAGTGCTCTATTATGTACAGGCATACAAATCTAAGGAGATAAAAAACCAAGCATTTCCTGACCTCAACGCCCGAATTCCTTTTACTTTGTTCATCTCACACTGAACGATTACTTTGGTGGCAATTGAAGATGAGAATTGCCCAGTTTTAAAGAACCTCCTTGTTTTCTGCTTATAAACCAATACTAAAATTATGGTTTAAATCTGCAAGTACTTCATTTTAAACTTCTGCACTTTTGAAATGTTGATGACACAAGGGTATATTATAGTCAAACACTATCAGATAAATATTGTTCTTTACTGGAACCTGCCGTCAGGCAAAAAGTGCTTCTTTTTTCACTCTTCTATTAACCATGCCCTTGTTATGACCACCAACTGCACTTCCATATTCATTCATATGAAATGAATGATTTCATATTCACCCTTGTACTATGCAGGAAGCCCAACCCCATCCTGTCTGTCAGTCACCATACCAAGGCTACCGTGAGCCTTCTACCACTGCACTTGTCACTATTCTTCAAGGAACCAATCAATCAGTCACTAGTATTTATATACCGCTTTTAAACACAAAGTTCACAAAGCGGTTTACAGGCAAATAATAACATTACAGTTAACTGGCTCCCTGTCCCAAAAGGGCTCACAATCTAAAAGAATGGAGAACACCCCAAGCAACAGCCACGAGAAAGACACTGCGCTGGGGTGATGAGGGACAATTGCTCTCCCCCTGCTAAACCAACAGAATTAAGACTGGCTTCATAGGCAACATGATTTGTGAAAGAAACATAAACACATAATTCTGATGCAATTGGAAAGATACAGCTGACAAATGCTTAGAAGGCAGGCCTAAGCTGATCTGAGAAAATGTTTTAACATGATATGAGTCTTGGTAATCAGGTACCCATTCTACTAAAGGAACTATTCCATTCCTTCTTGAAACACTGTTTCATCATCACTGAAAGCAAACAGTTTAAATATTAAATACACTGTGTACTACAATATCAGGCAAAATAATCAGGAACTTCACAATTGTGCGTGTCCTTGAACTCTGGCATTTAAACATCTTGTCAAACAATGTTATCAAGTCTTAAGCTGTCAATCGCCACCCGAAGGCTGGGGGGAAAAGCCGAATACACATCCCAAAAATTAATATTTCCAATTTTACTATTTTGCAATTTCTGAAAGGTTCTCTCATGCAAGTTGTGTCTTACCCTGACTGAGCTTTCTGAAAGAGTTCCCTCAGCACTGATTGCCTGAACTGAACAGGTAAACTGGGTGTACGGTTATCTTCAAGGAAAATCTTCACTAGCTCCTAAGATACAAAACACAGGAAAAGAGTATTAGTTTTATGACAATCTGGATACAAAGAGTATCCTGTGATGCAGTACTTATATTAAAACATTAGGCTTGGACAAGGAGAACACGCTAGAATTCTCACGCAGTCATACAGCCTTGGACAAGCCATTAACGTTCTGCCTACACAACTTCACAGTGTTGCAAGAGTCAATCACCCCTGGAAGGAAGGAAGAGCTACAAGACTGACAGACAACACACACTAAGAGAATAACTTAGGCTAGTTGGGCAAAGAAATCAACATCATCTGTCATCTTTCAAGAACAAAAAAATTGTATGAAGGTAAACTTCAAAAGATCTGAATAGAAAAAAGATATTATGCCTGTTTTAGTAGGGGATGGTCACAAAATCTGAGAGCCAAGACAGAATGTCTATGAATCCTGATTATTGCAGCACATTTGCCATTAAAATGTTTTAATCAGAAAGCACACTGAACTAATGTTATATTCAAGACATCTCTTGCATTATATGCAAATAGAGATGACATACTATTAACTAAGCCAATGCATAGAAAGACTACTTAAAAGTGGCAATATATGAGGGAAGATAACATGTTCACCTAAGCTGGTCTCAATGGAATAATAATGCATACTTTGCTAGTCATTTACCTGATAATTTCCAGATCTTAAACAGCTGTGGATTTGACTATAAGGAGTCGATGGTTGTGATGTACTGTCAGAAGGTGCAAGAACTCCACAAGCTTGACAGTAACCAGCTAACCTCTTCTCATCGATGGTGCAGTGAAGTGATGAACCAATCTGTAAGATGAGATTAAAATGTGATACTGTATCAACATAAAGCCCGCGCTGCATTGACTTTAAATAACCCACAGATAGGCAGTCTAATACTACACAACTCCCTGCATGCTGATATGGCTTCTCCAATGGGGCACGCTGCATCTTGTGGGGGAGTCTTGAGTTGCAAAGCCCTAATGCAAACATTAGTTCTCTTGCCCCAGGGTAAACCCTCACAGTCCCTTTAGGTCTACTTTTCTGCAGACCCAGCAAGTCTGAGTGGACATGGGTTGGGTATCAGCTGCTGCCTGTACAGTTCCCTTCCCAGTCTCTATACTATACACCCCTTCCCCTCCTCCCTTCTGCTCATCCCATGCTGACTTATCTATGCGGGGGCGTGCTTGGAGATCACTGGCAAGTGGACCCAGTCGCCAGGCTGCTGCTTTGTGCTTTATGGCCTTTTGCAAGAGCCATAAAGCACTTAGCCGCCTGTAAGGATTGGGCCTACATATTTTCAAAGCCTATATTTGGCAGCTTTGATTCAAGTGCAACATATTCCCTAAATTAGTTCCTAATGGCAATATATACATTATAAATCTCTTTAAAGTGTTTGGTTATAAATACTCAAATCCAACAGAAGTTAACCATGAAAACACCAACCTTTGCAATCAGTTCCTTTGTTCTGAAAAATTTGTCTCTGGCATTTTCATATAGAGAAGGGTTTGTACAACCTTGCTGAAAGTAAATGGCCCCTAAATCATAACAAACCTGAAACAAACAATACTACCATTAGATAATATTATGATTGCCAACATCTTTGAAGAAATGAGAAAACACTGGAGCAATATTAATTTGACTTGAAGAGATGAAAACCCTGGGACAACATTCAGACTCAAAAGGAACAATTTCCCTGCATTTCCACCTGCTCTGAAATATTTTGGTTTAAGCAGCAACTGGGAATGAAACAATGACCCAAGTGATTTGTGAGAACGCTAAACTTAAAGCCTAAGAAGCAAAACAAAATAGTTTTAAGTACAAACATCACAGAATGAAGGTTTTAGGTGCCATGCATCCCACAACAAAACCACCAAATTTTTAACCAGCAAGGTTTGTTAGTGGCTTCATTTTGTATGGCATACTTGACACTGCATTTCCTCAGCACTGATGTTGAATCCAGCTGTAGAACTTTCTGTTTCTCCATTCACCATACCAGGTTCCATGGCTAGCAAATCTAAAGTCCTTATTGTGTGAACATAAAGATCTTTGTTTAATTTGAGTGCTCCTTCTAGCACCAAGATGGAATCTTCAGCCTGCTCTTTTAGCTGCAACAGACCAAAAGTGAACCAGTTATTCACTCAGCACTCAAACTTATGGTAGTTCTAGAACATTCTATTTGCAAATTTATATGCCATTTTTACCCTCATAACACAATATTTGAGACAGTTCCCTCCCTTCCACTTCAACACTACACAGATAAGATCAACTTCCACGCTAACAGAGTTGCAAAAGGAAAAACTATGGCTTTCTTTTGTGTGCAAACAAATAAGAACTTGAAGCAATAAATGAGGATGCTGAAGCTAGATGACAAAGAAAACCCACAACCATAAAGAGATTTCTTCTGTATTCATTTTGGATTAGCCAATTTCATGCCAATACTCCACAGACATCTAACTAATAAAAATGGGAAACTGATTGCCAGGGGAGTAGACTGGTGGGGGAGAATTACTATAAAAACAGTTTAGATTGGGGTTGTGAGCAAAAACAAAATATGGCCACACTATTTTGGAATTCAGGATACAAAACAAGGCAAGAAGTAGCCGACTTAGGAAAATAGCTTTCAATCTAAGAACACAATGCATACTGTATATTCTTAGTTTAGGGTTACCAGATATAAACGGGGACAGAGTGACTATACCTTTCATCACTGTGCAGAAGAGGAAATTTCTTTTGGGAGGTGCAGCTCAACATGGAAGGGTTTAAAAAGCTGCACCTGCCAAAATTCCCTCTCCTATACAATGGTTAAAAGTATTTTAACCATTTTAACTAAAGTATTTTAACTAAAGTATAAAGTGGTACACTGTTTTAGCTATATACAAAATATTTCTAGCCTACGTTGAAAAAGGTATCATAAAATTAAAATGCAGCTTCATGAACTATTCACTAAAAGATAAGCAAAGACTCTTAGAAACTACTTTAATCCATTTTTTTTCCAACAGAAAATTGACCTGTTAAGCAGGCTCACCAATTCAAACTCCCTAGTCCATGATGTGAAATTGATCATCTTAGCCACTGCATGTACACATAGCCAGAAGACAAGAAATGGAGAGCAGTGTGGGGAAAGGAAGAACTCAAGCATATGGAACAGAGGATATGCTACAAATCAATACTTCTTTAATTGCAATGCTAGGTGAAGTGATAGGAAGACAGATGCAATACATGTCCAGAGACAGGAAACTACTTTCTAGCATTAGGCTGTGCTGTCAATTTTAAATTGGTCAGTTTGCTACATGGAAATGCATACACTCTCAACTATTCCCTGAGCCAGTGTCACAGGAGCCACAGCTCTGCAATTCTATGTAAAATAAATTAGACAGTGATCAAAAGAACATAGCTCTTTCTGCCTGCATTTGTGTGCACTAGAATGCTGCCTATTTGGCAAAGTTTTCTTGAACTAACTGCAGTATGGATTTTGAGCTATTCTAGCTCAAAAACAGGATAGAATCAAAAAGGCACAGAATACAAGCCATCAGGCTTAAATGGAAAAAAATCCAAATTTTCCACATAGGCACTTCTGCATTCTCTGCTCAAACACATCAATCTACCCACATTCACATATAGCGCAAAGACACCTACCACTTTCAAAATATTGTCCGTCACTTCCTTTTCTTGCTGTATCTGATTCATTCTAAACAAAAAGATAATAATTCAGCTTGTCAGAGTAATTTTCACACAGTGGTAAAATATTCTTGGAATCTTAAAAAAAACCACGAACACTTTGTTTTGTTACAGTTAAAATATGCTTAATACAGGTAGATGATCGCTTATCCGGACATCCAAAATCCATTTTTGTCCAAGACTTTAAAAAATCTTTCTACAGAAAGGAGGTCTCTGATATAATACAATTAAGTACAATATCCTTTAACAACACAAGAATTATGAAAAACATTTTCCAAACATACAATAAACTTGCAGCTGATCACATAACCTACAACAATATTTAAAGGCAGAACATAATCTGTATGAATGATTTGTCAGTGTAAACCATCAACACACTTCTCTGAATATCTGGCTCCTGAAGTAAAGTTACTTGAATTTTATTCATGCAATTGTTCATACGGGTCTGAAAGAAGAGCAAAAACTTACACATTTAATTGAGGTGGACCAGGTTTCAACAGCCTGACAGGAAAACTACTTTTGACTATTGTCCTTATAGCCCTTTTAAAAGAAAGTGAAAGGATTAGAACAGAATAGTAACATTTAACCCTTTGGATCTTAAGACTCAGTTATTATCTACTCTGCCTATAAAGAGGTGTATGTGTGTGTGTGTGTGGGGGGGGGTCTCCCACACCAGCATCTAACAGCCCTGAACAGCCTCTTCGCTTCTAAAACGTGCTAACTTAATCAAAATGTATTCCCATACCTTAAATGGCTGTATGGCAAGCAGACAGTCAGAATATGTAGTTTTTTATTAGTGCATATGCATGTTAAATTATTAAAGACACACAACTTCTACTTCTTAAAAACAGGAACAGATCTGTTGGCTTCCAACAGTACAATCCTATGCATGTCTATTCAGAAGTTGATCCCATTGTGTTCAATGGGGTTCATGCCCAAGAATATGAATACATATTTTGTATGGAAGATCCCAGAACATCTCTGAATATAGTCCTAATAGGATTATCGTCCTAATAGGATTAAATGTGACATTAAGTTTTCTCTCCATGTTTGTGCAATAATGACGTTAAAACACAATTAACACCTCACCATCTATTGTAAAGCAGAATAGCCATAGCAGTGGTTGGTGGCAAACTCGCAAGGTCCACATCGACATGTTTAGTTCCTGGAGGAACCTTACTAATGCACAGCAGTTCATTCAGGAGCATGTTCAATACAGGAACTGATAAGCTAAAATAAAAAATTGATTAGACAATGTCACATAGAAAATAAAAAGTTAGCAAACTTGGAACTAATCAGAACTTGATTTTACTACAGTAAAATAAGCAAATACAATCTTCCCATAGGAATCTATTATTTTCTATTGTTATATCCCACAATTGTTATATCCCACAATTGGCCTCAAGGCAATTCCCATACAAAGATCAGATCCAGATGTATTTGGCTTCAGTAAGGTGGTATTTATGCTCAGTAATCACTAATATACCATTCTAGCCCTTACAGTAGTTAGATTCATTTGAAGCAGAGACTTAAGAAACAACTAAAGAACATTAACTATAGCAAAATCACTAGAAACAGCCCAGACTGTCAAATATTAATAGAACTTCACAGATACCTTTTCTCCAGTATATCCAAATCCCATTTTAAATGTGCAGCAACTTTCAGTGCAAGTAATTTTAAAATGCGGTTTCTTTTATTATCAGGTGGAGGTTGAACCTGATTCTGTTCATTGACTAAAGGTTTGGAAGCTTGTTCCAAAAACTGAACAATCAGCTGAACAGGTGATGGATCTATTGAGCAAACAAGCAAACAAACATAAACTTAATCACATTTTGAATGAGGAAAATGCCCCATATAGGAACAAGGAATTGACAATGCACTGTTATGATTTTTGCTTGAGATAAATCTTAGCAAGTGACTGATGCAAGCCTACACATTGACTAAAGTTGCAAGCCTATGTATTTGGCCATTTGACACATTATGCAGCAGCAAAGGCATGGGAAAATAAACAGGTTTAATCAGATATAAGCACAGAACTGCAACCTCATATAATTGAGGCTAGCAGAAAGTAGCAATGGGCAGACCAATTCTATGGTGCCTCACTGCCCAGAGGAACAGCAGTGCTTAAATGGCCACTGCTGAATCATGTGGGTGCGGTGGCAGCTGTCAGAGCCATGTAAGATCACAGTGGCCCTCCTCAGATCATGCCTGCCTTTGAGTGGACGCAGAACCCCGGAGGTCTGTATGGGCCATCGTGGCTTGAGAGGGAACATAGGATACAGCAGCAGAGTCTGATGCCATCTCTACCCCGCTCCTGGGCCCATTCCTCCCCCTCCCAGTCCCATATCCACCCCGAAAAGGCCCATCAGTGAAACTTACTGTCAGGTGCTCCAGTGGTAAGCCTTCCTGTGGCTGTCTCAGTGCTGGCAGTATGCTAGTACCACCACCATGAAAGTGCATTACAGCAATTTCATTACATCTTGCACTGGCGGTACAAGAGTACCGCCTGCGCTAGAGCTCATAGGATTGGGCTCTTAATTTCATTTTGCTTACCAAAAGTAACATGCAAATTTCAACTACCCAGGCAAAACCAAAAAACCAGGATAGCAAATTTACTAAACCAGGATAGTAACATGCAAATTTCAACTACCCAGGCAAAACCAAAAAACTATTCAGGATAGTTTATCTGCTATGGTCAGTTGTAGAGACATGGAACACAGTTCAAATCATGAACTCACTAACCAGGAGACACCTTTTTCAGGTGTTTCTCAAGCAGAGATTCCTCTAGCAGAAACTCAAACCAGGAAGTCTGAGGAGGTGTGCATGGCCGGCTGGAGGTGGCAGCCTCCCGGTCGGCAGCTTCGACACTCATCGTCGTCTCTGAAGTGTCTTTTTGTTTTTTGGAGCGATCGCTTAGGATAGCAGCACCAAGATCACCAGATGTCCCTGTTGAAAAGTAATATGCTTTATTCCTGAAAATGACTGCTCCACAGAACATATGACATTGCAGAGCACCTGAGCCTCACCAAGATCCACATCACAAATACAGCAAACTGGAGTGGGAAGGTGTCATAGTTAGGCCCAAATCCTAACCAACTTTCCAGCACTGACCTAGCTATGCCAATGGGGCATGTGCTGCAGTCACAGTGGCCTCCTCAAGGTAAGGGAATATTTGTTCCCTTATCACGTAGCTGCATTGCCTTCATCCCAGTACTGGAAAGTTGGTCAGGATGGTACAAACACTGGTTGATACAAATGTGCATCAAATCAATTTAATAGCATCCTGCACCCTGGGGCACTTTAAAGCCTTTATTAATGCATACACGTCTATGGGATAGAGGCTACTTGGCACATAAAGTACTACAGGAAGTAGGCCAACTGCAGAGACATAAACAAAAATATGTAAATACAATAGCTGTAACACACACAAAACATTGACCTTCACTTTTAAAGTACTTCCAGGTTGCAGCTTTCATATTAACAAATTGCTAAATATGGAGAAACGTATTTTAAAAAAACTATCAGTAGTATCAAACAGATGTAGAAATAGATTAGAAGTCATGGGGAAATAAGATGGTCTTCTTGCCCCTAAAAGGTTTACGATACAAACACTGACTAGTATCAAGAATAACAAACAGAAATGGTGAGCTCTGCCATAGAGTTCACTCATCTTTATCTGTACTTATAAAAAGTGTTTATATATCATGTTTCAACAGAAAGATTTCACAAAGTGGTCTATTTAGAGAGAAATAAATGGTTCCTGATCTCCAAAGGGTTCACAATTCAAAAAGATACAAAACAAACACCAGGGAACAGCCTCTGTGAGGAATGCTACACTTGGGTGGGTGTTTCAGAGAAAGTTATTCTCCCTCTACTAAATATAAAAGGAACATTGCCTCTGTGTCCAATGCATAGATGTTTTGTTTTTAAATTTAATTTTTTCCCTACAAACATCCCTACCCACCCCCAATATTTCGTGCCTCTAACGATGCTAGATCTAATGCACACAGAAAACTAAAAGGTGGTTTCTTTACTGCACTTTGCTGGAACAGCTGGTTGGGGAAGGGGATTTGTCAGGGAAGAGTCCTGGGCGCTTCCCCCTCAGCAGCCTCCAGCCAGCACCTCTTACCCTCCCGTTTTTTCCCCCCACTATACAACCCAGCCCCTCAGAGGGACCCCCAACCTCCCCACATGGGCGCTGCCCCCAGTAACCCTTACGGCAGCCCAGCTCCCCTTTCAAGCAGCGCAGTTCCTTTTTTGTCTTCCTCCTGCAAAGATACGCACCCGAGATAGCCACGTCCCTGTTTCTCGCAGCCCGTCCACACATCCACGCACCCCTGTCCTTTCCTTCACGCAGGTGCTGCACCAGACCCTTCCCAGGCTGGTCTTGCCTTGCTCCGCCCCCTCAAACCAAAATGGCCGCCGACCGCCTCTCTTGCTTTTATCTTGGCTTTTATCCCCGCCTGCCTTGCCTCGAGGAAGGAAGGAGCGAGCGGAGCAGACTTTGGCTCCTCCTCCGCTCCTGGATTCTGACCTCTATAGGAGGCTGCGGGAGGCGGAGCTCTACGCTGATTGGTCACTGCGGCGGTCTCCCTTCTCCTGCCCGGGTTGCCTTCAAAACCGCGTTGCCTTTTGCACAAGATCGCCCTTAAGGCGTGAAGGGAAGAAGGTGTCGCTGTGGCACAAGTGTGACAGTAGTTAACTCCTTTATCCCCCGTCCCTGTTCGCTGCACAGCGGCCAGACAAGCAGGAATTTAAGCGGTAGATCTGGGCTAGGTAGCACGAAAATGCAGCGTGCAACGTGTGTAGTTAACATATATGTTCCTAAAAGGTAAACTCTTGCCCCAACCACCCGGGCAGCGGGTTCAGACGGATGCTGCGTTTCTCAGGATAGATTCATGGGGTAATTAAAAAGGGGATTAAGAATAAAACGGCCAATATTATTAAGCTATTGTACAAATCGATGGTAAGTCCACATCTGGAATATTGCGTACAGTTGTGGTCGCCACATCTCAAAAAGGACATAGTGGAACTGGGGCAGAAGAGAGCCACAAAAATGATTACTGGGCTGGGGCACCTCCCTTATGAGGAAAGGCTACAAAGGTTTTGGGCTCTTCGTCTAGAAAAAAGGCCCCTGAGTCGTGACATGATTGAGACTTACAAAATTATGCATGGGATGGATAGAGTCTATAGAGGGGTGTTCTTTTCCCTCTCTCACAACATCAGAACCAGGGGACAGGCACTGAAATTGAGTGTTGGGAGAGTCAAAACAAATAAAAGGAAACACTTTGTTTTTGTTACCCAGCGGTAATCTGTGGAACTCCTTGCCACAGAAGGTGGTGATGGCATCTGGCTTAGGTGCCTTGAAAAGGAGAATGGACAGATTTTTGGAGGAAAAGTCCATCGTGAGCTATAGGCCATGATGGGTGGTGCAACCTCCTTATGTTAGAAGTAGGCTAGTTCAGAATGCCAGGTGCAAGGGAGTGGCAACAGGATGCAGGCATCTTGTTGTCTTGTATGCTCCCTGGGGAATCTGTTGGACAACTGTGAGATACAGGAAACTGGACTAGATGGGCCTTTGGCCTGATCCAGCAGGGCTCTTCTTAGTTTCAATGGCTCCGGCATGAAACTGCTGAATTAGGTGATAGCAAGCGTGAATCTGTTCATCCAGGATTCAGTCAAGACCAGCCGCAAGTGTTAAATTAGGAGAGCGAAGCTAGGAAAAGTTGCCTTATTGCCGATGTGCTGTCGGGAATGGGTACTGTTGTACTTATTCAATACACAAGCTTTGTATAGAAATGGGAGACTGTACCTACTGCATATCACAGTAATTGGCTATTCTCTCCCCCCCCCCCACGGCAACGTATAATTCTCTATATCCATATCTGCAAACTGGATAACACTTCATGGTTCTGACATAATGTGTTGTAGATTACAAATGCTTCTTCCACAATAAATCTGTTAGTCTTGAAGGTGCCACGAGATTCCTTTTTGCCTTCTCTAAGATTGGTTTATTTTTGGAGTACTGTACTTGATAATCTAGAACAGCAGTTCTCAACCGTTTTAGCACTGTGCCCCACTTTTTAGAATGACAATCTGTCTGGGATCCATGTCACAGCTAGGAGTCCCAACATTGTGATGCCAGAGCCTGCTGCTTTCCAGGGAATGCAGCAGTAAGTTGGGCTACTTCTCAGCCATTTTCCAATAGCACAGTGAATCAGAAAGAAAAAAGCTTATTTATACCCTCGACACAAGCAAAACAACCACACAGCCCTCCCCCTTTCAAGCATCCCATCCTCCCATATGGCTGCTCTAGGTGCTTTGCAACCCACCTGAAATTGGCTTGAAACGAACCCGGGGATACCAGGGCATGCCTGTATTACTGAGGATGAGCAAGCACAGAAAAGAAGATTTTCTCCTTTCTCCCCGTGATCTTTTACAGTGAGAGGAAAAGGAACTCTATTCTGTATTGTCTCTAGCGGCTGAAGAGGAACTTACTCTTGTATGTACAAGAGGGTAAAAAAAGGTGCACCGCCATCTGCCTCACACAAATGTGTGAGCTTTTCTGTGTACGTGTGCAGTTGCATGTTTCTTTAATGCATATTCACATGCAAACTTCCCTCTCACATATACAGTTGCATAGCTGGCGTGGTAGTGTTCCACAGGCGTTGCATGACATCAAGCAGCACTCTCCCAGGGTGCCTGTTCCCCTCACAGTTTACTACGCTGCACTGAGGGAGACTCTGTGGGTGGGCCTAACCCACTGTCCTGGCTGGGAGCCTTCCTTGGTGCTGAATGGCCAGAGCAAAGTGCTCTGACCATGCCGAGAAAGGCTCCTGGAGCCGCCAAAATATGCCCCTAGAGCCTTCCTCAGCATAGCCATGTAATTGTGATGACATCAGAGCAATTACTTCCAGGTTGAGATTGGGGTGGCAGGCCACCTGTGTGTGTGTGTGTGTGTGTGTGTGTGTGTGTGTGTGTGTGTGTGTGTGTGTGTGTGTGTGTGTGTGTGTGTGTGTGTGTGTGTGTGTGTGAGAGAGAGAGAGAGAGAGAGAGATGTTTTTAAACTCTTGTAACTTCATAGTACATCCTGTTTTGACATGGTTTTATGCGTTTAGGGTTAGCAATTCAGTATGTGTCACTTGTAGGCAAAACATAGCATATTACATTAGTAATCTGTAAATAATTTTAATCAGTATACACTGACACACTTTCAGTCTGGTAACACTCACCAAGCTTCAACAAATTTTATACAAATTATGATATTTTTACCGTTTGGCTCTTGCTGCTGTATAATTTTCAACTGCATTATCCTCTTAGAGGGAAATTAGCTAAGGGCTGACCAAACACCCTGAGTAAAATCTGGTGTGTTGTAAAGTATGAAACATTGTTATTGAAGTTCAAATACAAAGAAAGAGAGAGAAGCAAGTAAACAAGAATACAAATTTATTGTACAATATCTACACAAAACATTTGGTGTAAACAGGACTGAATAATGCAAAATGGAAGAAATGCAAACATTTACACTTACAGAATATTACTAGAAAGTCACACACTGACAGCACAAACTTTACTCAGAATTAAGTCTCATTGCATTAAATGACTTATTTCCACAAAAGTGTTACAGGACTACAGCCTGAGGTAATTAAAGGTATTTCAGTGCTACTAAATTTCATTTCAAAGTATTCAGTAAACTTCACACATGCTAAAATTCCTCTATTAATAAAGCACACAGAAAAATGTATTTTGATCATTTAAGGGAATAAGAGAACATCACACTACTGTTCTCAAATAACCAGCATTAATAAATTGGGTATTAATACAGTTAAGACATCAAAAATTTCAAGAGTGCGTTTTCCTAAGAGTAGAATCCATTTCAGAGCAGTGTGTTAGGGGCTCCTATCTCCATGTTTTATAACTGATCACTTGTATGTTCATAAAGCTCTTTCAGCTTTACAAACTTTGGTCCCCATTCTTTGTAATCATAATTTAGATCTTCCTCTATGCTGGAGGTATCTAAAGAGCTCAGGCTTCCAGCCAAAGAGCACTGGTCCTCAAGGCAATAGAAATGCATGCTGTCTGTTGAAAGATTCTGCAAATCATTGTCTGCATCTTGTATTATCTGAGAGACATAGTGCTTGAAGTCTGGGACACTGGCAACCAAAAACACAGATTCTCTTTGGCATGTATGATTCTGGAGTGGGTATCTTTGTGGTCCAGAATGTGATTTGAGGTGTGGAACAGCGGCTGCTGAGGAGAGTTGGGGTATACTTTGTTGCAGTTTCTTTAATGCGTCTACATTATAAGCACTCTGGGGAAAAGATGTAAAGAAAAAAATTAAAGGAAAAAAAGCCTACCTCTAATGAGGAGCTTCCAGTTTATTATTAAGGATATTTATATAACATTTGTCAAACAAGTCCAACTTGAATTTCACCAATTCTCAACTACTCACTGAAATCAATGGTAGGTTTTACATATTGCCCTCCCCCCCATCTACCAAATACGTATTATTAAGGCTATTTCATACAACTTTTTGACATTTTTCTGCGTGAAGAGCACAGACTGGCCAGTTTTGGAACACTCAGGTACTCATGGTGGGAAAAATACTCATTCCATACTTCATTTTATTTATGCTTATTCCTACATATATCAACTTCTTTGTTAAGGTACTTATATATCTTAATATATAATATATGAAATGTTTTCAGAGACTTCTTAGGAACTGGTTGTTGAAACTCCAGTCCAAGAGCAGATCCAGAAAACAAGGATGGAAGAAATAACACAGTTAAAGCCTGCTTTATGTATTCTGTTGATATATCATACACAAGACAGAAGAAGTAGATACCTTTTCTACTCAAGTGTTGGTTTTGCCTCAGCTGAAAGAACTGTATTCAGTTTTATCTCTTCCTTTAGGGGTGGCGAACAACAAAAATTGCAAGTACTCCAGACCCATCTTCTGGATTTTGGGGGCCCCTCGGACAAGACCACCTTGGCCCCCTTAACCTGGAAGAAGCAGGTCATGGAAACTGAGAACCCTCTCATGCCACTTCTGGCCTTCTTGGGCATTCCACACAACACAAAAATGGCGGCATTGGTGGAGTGGGTAGATCCTTAACTGCTCTTGAGGACCCCAGAGCTATTTTCCTAATTACCCCATACTATTCCAGCCTTGGAGTACTCAAAGGGAAATGACAAGGATGAAAAAAGTAAAACATGTGACATGATGGGATGTCTATAGGAACTTTTAATCTAAAAAAAAAAAGAGTTTGGATGAGTGGCTGTGATCCAGGACCTGGGATGTAAAATTAATTTTATTGAGCAATTGGGGGTAGATGTCAGGGATAAAAATCAAGGGGGACAAAAAGGACCTTATTTTGGAGGGAACATTCCACTCCCACTACCATTTTGGAAGAGGATGCATGATTCTCTCTCCTCCTGTGCCACCCACCCCACTCTGACATTTGTTACTTAGATGTGTCAAATTCACATAGCCCACAGCACAATCAATCATGTTTTGCAGCACATGAATGTTTTGTAAATTCCCACTTAGAAACACCCAACAAGGGGTTATCAAGGACTTGATGGACTGTGGTACATGCTTTGGTAAACTGGATACATCTTCGGGGCTATTACCAGAAACACGTTATCCTAAATTGTCTCATTTTTCCCTGACAAAGTTTCCAATTCTTTGGGCTTCAGAATTTCACCTCTCTGATGCGTGTTTGAATCTGGACTATTTTAAGTGCTGAAAACATTATAGCAATGTCATACTAGATCATGCAAAACCATACCAGGTCATGTTCCCTTCCTCCCTCCTCATTATAATTGAAGACATTTTCTCTAACATCTTCCCAACTTTCATGTTCCTCAGGAATGTGGTAAATTCCTCCTTTTCGAAACCTTGTTCTTCCCCACTGACTCCATACAGTATAGGAGACTAATAAACCTGGGAAAAGAAGAAAGACAAATATGTTACCAGCATTATATAATAAGTTGTATTATTTTCATAATGTGAAAAAGCAACTTGAGAAAAATAAGCCATCATTTTAATATTTCTATGGTAAAAATGCAATGCTTAATTTAAGGTCCAATAAAAAGGTACACTCTTCAGGAAGGTAATGAACCATCTATATCTTATAATCAAGCTTCATTAAAAGAGTATTTTACTTACCTACAGGAATCCACTAGGACATTTAAATAGAAGGCATTTTGGCCAGTCTTTGGCCTTTCATCAATCCTGAGTAAATAAAATACCCACAGTAAGTAAACCACTGTTTTAATGAAGATTAAAGTGGTAATATAATTATTTGAGTCATTACTCTTCTGAGATTTGTACACTGTTTTGGGGGTTGCTTTTTAACTTTACTTCAAGAGGGTAAATAATTTAAACTCAAAGTGCACTTTGAAACTCATTTTCTACCGATGAAGCACTGAAGATTGAATTTCCACCAATGTTGCTCTAACGCATCATTGGTAGAAAATGTTTAAGAGCAGGTCCCAAAGTCCTAGGCACAATGTTAATCTAGAGAGACAAAATCAAGATTCCCCCTAGATCAAGTGGGACTCCCTTCTGTCAAACTGCAGAAAAGAGAGCCATTTGCATTTGCTGAGCTCCATCTAACACATCAGATAATGGGAGCCCCTAAGATTTAATATCTTGGATCTGGGAAAATTTTTTTACTGACTTCTTAATTTTAGTTCTAATAAGGAGAGCTAAAAAGCAAGGAAAAGGAAGATCACAAAAGATCAATAGATCACTTCTTGTCAATCCTTTGATACCTAGTTGTGTTGTGTTGCACCAACACATCTCCCTTCGATCAAGGGTCAGTGCTGGAAATTCAAGTTGCCCAAACCAAACACATGTTTCTTTGGTCCAAGGTACAAATGCATTCACCCCAAGCTGAATTAAAAGAACATTTTTCCCTTTGCCTTATTTCTCCCCTTCTTGCTTGGAGAAGCAAATGAACATCTCCTGAACTGTCTACACATGCCTAATTGCTTTATTGAGCCTCAGCACCTGTTTGTGGTTCAAGGAACCATTCAAGGTCCTGGTTTTGACCTATAAGGCCTTTAACGGCTTGAGACCAGTTTATCTCAAGGACTACCTGCTTACATAAAATCCGGCTCTCCTCTTAATATCAACTGAAGGGACCTTGCTTTGGTTGCTGCCTCCAAAGGAGGCAAAAGGTATGGCAGCTAAAGACAGGACCTCCTCTGTGGTGGCTTCATTTCTCTGGAACTCTCGTCATATCCATGAAGGACATCTTTCTTTTTATTGATGTTTCCATTTTTAATGTCAGTTGGCTTTTAATTAGGCTTGTTGCTGCTGCTTATATTTTTCTAAGTATGTTAGATGCTGTTCTATGTTGTTATTATGAGTTCTTCATGCAGTAATCTTTTTATGTTGTATTTTACATTACTTTTATGCTGTATTATATATTGTTATCGTCAGTTGCTGCTTTTATTGCCAAGGCCACATGGCCAATTATGGCCATATTACACGATTGCTGTATTTTGGCCGTATCATATGATGTATTTTTAAAAATGATGTATGATGTATTAATCTGATTTAATTCTCTTGGTCGCTAGCCACCTTGATTTTATTGTTAAATGCGGGATACACATTTTTAAACTAACAAATATACAAGTTCAATTATCTTGTTCTGGTTCAAAATAGTTTACGAACGCAGAGCCCAATCCAAAGCCCGTTACCACGGGCAGTACGCTCGTATCGCCCTGTCAACTGTTGTACATGGCACCATAAAGCACCTCCAAAGCTGGCAGTAAGCCCTTACTGCCAGTGCCGGGGCGGTGCCATGGCAATGCCATCCACGCATGCCCCAGAGGGAGCACCGCTTGCCGGCGATGCAGCCTTTTGGACCGGGATGGTTGGTGTTCCTGGGCAAGGGGGAGGAGTAGAGCGGGTAGTGGCAGCCGATTCCTGACCTCCAAGTAAGGTCGTGCGGCCACGACCTTACCCAGTGGGTAGTTAATCTGTGGAACTCCTTGCCACAGGAGGTGGTGATGGCATCTGGTCTTGATGCCTTTAAGAGGGGATTGGACAGATTTCTGGAGGAAAGGTCCATCGTGGGCTATAGGCAATGATGGATTGTGCAACCTCCTTACAAAGGTGGTGGGCTACTGGTACCGGGTGCAAGGGAGTGGCAACAATCTTGTTGTCTCATGCCTCCCTGGGGCACCTGGTGGGCCGCTGTGAGATACAGGAAGCTGGACTAGATGGGCCTTTGGCCTGATCCAGCAGGGCTCTTCTTATGTTCTTATGCCCTCACTTCTGCGATGGCTAAAAGGTTGGCACAGGAACAGGTAGACCCATCGCCCAACCTGCGTCCTTTCCCCATGGAACCTCTCATGGCTGCTATGGGATGCAGCGGAAGCCGCCTGGCTACCGCTGCGCTCCTGGGCGGTCAGACAATTCAGGATTGGGCTAGTTTTATCCAGTTAACTCAAGGAAACTGAATTTGCGCACCCTTAAGGAACAGTTGTACATAACCAGACCTCTTGGGAACACAAGAAATTCAGAAATGAGCCCCTATGGACTCAGAGGGCAATGTTTTTCCTATGTTCAAAAACCCACTCCGTCCCACTGCCGTAGTGGCCAGATGGCACTGTCTTGCCTGCCCTGACCTTCCCAGAAGAGGAGACAATGGTGCACCAGCTGTACAGCTATTTGGCTCTTCGAAAGAGGCATGGAGAAGGAGGATGCAGATCGTTTGTGGGGACATAAGAAGTTGAAGTCAATCATAGTAAGCCACTTTGAGCTTTGTTTGGGGAAAAGAGTAGGCATGAATTTGAGAACTGGACTTAGACCTGGAACATCCAGGTTCAAATCCCCACTCAGCTTCCTGCTTTCTGGGTGACCTTGGAACCAGTCACTGTCTCTCACCCTCACCTATCTCACAGGGTTGTTGTGAGGACAAAAGGAGGGAAGGAACCATGTACACTGCCCTGAGCTCCTTGGCGTATACACTTTGGAATGATATAAAAATGAAAATAAATAAAGCACAATCCTAACCTGGAGTTAGGCCGGCAAAGTTTGGCCAGCACAAAGGCCATCATAAAATGTGTTTGGACCACTCTCAGAGTCAGGGAGGATGGCGCACATCTGTGTGCTGGCCTCTCTGATTCTGAGAGTGGTCCAAACATACTTTACAGTGGCCTTTGTGCCAAACCAAACTTTGCTAGCCTAACTACAGGTTAGGATTGCACTCTGAATCAATTAATTGTGCAAATATGTTCTATGATTGCTGCTACAAAGGTCTTATTTCCACCTCCTCTGTTATTGGCCACTATTAAAGCAAGACTAGGATACCAGTGTGGCGGCCACATAGAGCTAGAAATTGTTTCTATGTTGTTTTGTTTGTGAGCCAGTTTCGGCCACTAATGAAGAATTAGTTCTCTTTACCGCACTGGGGGGGGGGGAGAGAGAGAGAGAGAGAGAGAGAGATGCAGACTGACCTGCTCACTGTATCTGCACTATCAAGGTTGATAAAAATGCAAATGGAACTACAGTGCAGGGACCTAGAGACATCATCTACCAAAGGCCCATATTTATTCAGCATGACATGCAGTATTGAAGTAACATAAGAAAGACCAACATTTCCTACCTAAGAAGACAAGCAGGCACATGCTGATAGCTAAGATGGAACCAGAACTGAGTCCCACTGGTCTTCCTGCTTTCACAGGGCTGGTTTCACACCATTTTCCTTTGTAACCTTCAGGGCACTGGCAGACATATTTGTCTCGGGACTGTGCCACGCAAGTCCCTCCGTTCCGACAGTTCCGGTGTCCACAGGGAGATGACGTACACTGCTTAAGGCCTGTAAGATTATCTGTCACTTCCACCTTTCCAGCTGGACACCTGAATGAAGAAACCCAGTTTTACATTTGTTTTATCTAGTTTATATGTTGTGTTACCTACACAAACGCAGTATTCTGAAATGTTCAAAACCGAGAAGGATTTGAAATGCCTTCTCAATAAGTAAGAACTTTTCAATTAGTAAAAAAGCATCCTCCCAAAGATCCTCTATAGGAGCATGTAAAAGAAACAGTGACAAACAGGGAGAGATACCTGGTTTCTGGGTAATAGTCTATTACTCAGTTGAGAATATAGCCTACCACTCTGTATCAAGGAGGCTCAGCCACTATTGGTGTCTGTGGCCACACTTCTCAAGTGACCCTGGTACCTCCAGGTAGTGGGTAGGTACGTACCTCCCTCCCCCAAACCCAGACAGCAACTGCCAGTGCCAGGGATTGAGGGCGCAATTCTAACCTGGAGGTAGGCCAACACAGTTAGGCCAGCAAAGTTTGGCCGGCACAAGGGCCACCGTAAAACACATTTGGACTACTCTCAGAGTAAGGGAGGATGGCGTACATCTGTGTGCTGGCTTCTCTGACTCCAAGAGTTGTCCAAACATACTTTACGGTGGCCCTTGTGCCAGCTAAACTTTGCTGGCCTAACTGTGCCGGCCTAACTCCAGGTTAGGATTGCGCCCTGAATCATAGATGGGCCAATGGTAAGGCAGCTTCATAGGTTCACTTCCTCTCATTAAAAAAATATGTATTTTCCCTTTTAAAAGTGAAAAATAACAGGTATACCTGCATTCATACTTCCTCCATAGGTCTACACACTGGAAAGGACTGTAACACGGCTGATTGCTGCATGAACTTGAATGACAACCTATGTTGATGCCTTGCTGCTCCACAATTAAACTGGATTCAGTATTTTTACCATCCACAAGAAGAGGCTGGCCATTCAGCCGGACATCCTGCATGCAGCCTAGAGAAGGAAGGGAAATATATAAGCTCAGTGGTTCCCAAACTGTGGGTTGGGACCCACCAGTGGGTTACAAGCCAATTTCAGGTGGGTCGCGAAGCACCTAGAGCAGCCATATTGAAAAATATGGGAAGATGGGATGCTAGAAAGGGGAATGGGCTGTATGACTGTTTTGCTTGTGAAAGTTGGAAATAAGCTTTTTTCTTTCTGGGTGCTAGGGTAGGACGTTACAGCTCTATACTTCAGAGAAACTTGACAGCCCTAGGAGTAAACCGTGCTGGGCTAGATGGATACAGGATCTGCCTTGAGGGAAAAAAAACAGCTTGCCTTCTCGTATCCCACTATGCTATAAGGATGGAAATTCCCTGCAGGGAGCCACAGCAGTGCTGCTGCTAGCTGGACATTGGTATAGTTACACATTATCGGAGGCCCCACATAGGATATCAATTTTTGCAGGTTTTCAATTTTTCTTTTTAGTCAGTCAGTCAACAGTCAACAGTCAACAGGTATTTATATACCGCTTTACAACACGAAGTTCACAAAGCAGTTTACAGGCAAATAGTAATAATAAAGTTAAATGGTTCCCTGTCCCAAAAGGACTCACAATCTAAAAAAAAAAAAAAAGGCAGCCCGCCAGCAACAGCCACCAAAAAGACTGCGCAGGGGTGATGAGGGACAATTACTCTCCCCCTGCTAAATATAAGAGGGACACCACTGGAAAAAGTGCCTCTTGCCCAGTTAGCAGTTTTAGGAGTTGTTTAATCTCATCACATACCTTGAAAATCACTTTCCGGACTATTTGCAAGGTGGTTTCCCAGCACAATGCTTGCCAAATCCACTTCAAACTGTCCATTTGCTCCCAAAATGGCTGACACTTCATGATCCCCTCCGCCATCATTAATACGCAAAGAAAATTCATTGTGATACCGGTCTAGGGATAGTACGACCCACTGGCCGTTGTCTATGTGCACATTGCTTAACTGAAGTGCGTGATCTTTGTCTCCCAAGCTGAAACGCACACCAAAACGTCCTCCGATTATCTGTGTACAGGCAAAGAATTATGGATTTTATATATAAAACAAACATTGCACCTTTATTTAATAATTGATCTTTATACTGGTGAAAGTATTCTGTATTAAGAGATTCATTCAGCATTAAGAGATTAATATGTTCCAGAAATTAGAAGTTGCTATTGCAAAGCCCATCCAGCTTTCCCATCTGACTTTTTTTTTTGTGTGGCTCTGTTTTGCCATCTCTGCTCTGCAATTTCTTTGTTCTCAGTGATTTTGTTATTAGTTAATTATTTTAATTTATTTATCAAATATTACAGAACTTTGTTCTGTAGAATTGCTGTTAGGTGCCTTAAACATTTGAGAAAAGCAGGATATTCTTTATATAAACAAAAATACATTTTGTAATTTAAATAAATAAATTTCAATACATATGTAAATTATTGCACCATATAATGCATCATTATGTACATTTTGCACATCATAATTGCACTATATAATGCATCACCACAAAGGACAACAGCTCAGGAGTTGTTTACCTCCATTCTAATATAGCCACTTCCATCTGGAGAAGACATACTGAGAAGGGTACTGGAAGACATTCTTGTGCGCACTACAAGCTGGACACGAGTGTGGTAAGCATTAAAAACTGTTTTTAGCTCATAGTGAATCCAACTGTCCTTTCCGAAAGTCCATTCTGGAAGAGCTAAATTTGAAAGAGCACACAAGACAGGTAATGTAGAACAACTGAGCTTCTTGTTTAAACAGGAAGTTTATATAACCAAGGAAGTTGCCCACAATTCAAGTGTTTGCCTTGAACTCAAACTTCTGGTGAGGAGTCTGCATCCCAGAGCTTAAACACACAATAGATGGGCCTTGCTAGCTCAAGACCAAGGTGTGTGATGACCACAGGTGCAGCTGACATAACTAGCCCACCTCTGGGTTGCATGCCTCCACTGAGCCCAAATCATTGTAACTTTCACTTCCAAGGAGAAAGGAAAGGTGTATTTGCATCCACACTATTTTGCATTTACCATCTTACTTCTCTAACCTTTTCTTGGGATTAAGAGCTCAATCCTAGGTGCTTTTTGGACCGGCACAAGACACCCAGGAGTTGTTCATGACAACTCAGGAGTGGTCCTCCCCACGTCCATTCCCCGACCTGTGCTGGGAAGGTAAGACCAGCTTAGGGGTCAGGAAGTATGGGGGAAAGGCAGACCAGAGCATGGGGAGGGAGGGCCGTGGGAAGACTGGCAGGAAGATGGGTGGGACACCAACACCAGCCATATCCAATGCTCAACCCTGTCAGCCTTTCCTGGGCCCCTTGGAGTTGTGTCAGTGATTTTGCTAGCACAGCTCTGAGAAGTCTTATTGGGTGAGGGGCCTCTGTCACATGACATGGGGCAAGGGCAATGAATTCTTACGCTTGGTTGCACTGCATTCAGCCCCAGCCCACGCAGGCAGGCTGTCCTCCATGCTCCAGGTTAGGACTGGGCTGTTAGAGTGCAATCCTAACCTGGAGTTAGGCTGGCACAGTTATGCCAGCAACATTTGGCTGGCACAAAGGACGCCATAAAGTATGTTTGGACCACTCTCGGAGTCAGTAATACCAGCAAACTGACGTGTGCCCTGACTCTGAGAGCGGTCCAAATGCGCTTAATGGTAGTCCTTGGGCCGGCCAAACTTTGCTGGCCTAACTATGCCTGCCTAAGTCCAGGATAGGATTGGGCTGTTAGTTTTTCCACAAAGCAAACCGTACCTTTGTCACACCGTGATCCGGTGTAGCCAGTGAGACAGTCACACTTGAAAGAGCTCCAGTCACCAATGCACTTGCCATGGATGCCACAGGAGGGGACTCCAGCTTTCTGACACAGCCCATCGGTCAAAGCGCAACCTGGTGCACTATTTAAAGATTCTGCAGGATGCTCCAAATTATACACCTATGGGCAAGAAGCAAGAAAAAAAAAAAAAAAAAGAGTAAGTAAAAGAAACGGGACAAGCCACTGCAGTAAGATTTCATACCTGGAAGAAGAGTGCACAACCTCTTACCTGGCTGTCAATGACGACATTGCGTATGCAGCCAATAAACCCTCTGAAGTGCTTTTGTGACGTATGGAATGGCACAGCCTTCTTAACACCACCCAGCTGGAGAGGCTGGTGTACATTAAGAAACCTACCAGCAAAAAGACCACATAAAACAGTTATGACATAAACACAAGACAGCCAGTTTGGACAATTACAGCCCCGGCCAACTGCCCGTGTGTGTTAAAGGGCGCAATCCTAAACTGAGTTAAGCTGGCATAAGCTAAAACAGCAAATTTTGGCCAGCACAAGGGTCACCGTAAAGTATGTTTGGACATACTTTGTAAAGTATGTCAGGGAGGATGGCGCACATCTGTGTGCTGGCCTCTCTGACTCCGAGAGTAGTCCAAAAACACTTTATGGTGGCCCTTGTGCTGGCCAAACTTTGCTGATTTAGCTTATGCCAGCCTAACTCCAGTTTAGGATTGCACTCAAAATGACATGTGTGCGCATAGTACACACATACATGCCCTGGAACCTCCCCACACCCCCAAACACCACTTCCTTTCTGAGGAAAGTAGTTAGGGATTTCCCTAATCATGTGTGGGAGCCATTTGGTTCAACTGCCCCTCGACAATGCAGTTAGGGAGATTTATGGGGGGAAAGTTCAGGACATGCACACCCATGCCGTTTAATGCACGGGTCCAGTTGCATGGGGTAAGTATTGTCCAAACTAGTCTATGATAAATTTCCTTAGCAGCAAATTACTACCCTTTATAGCTGGGGTGGGGGAGCTTAATTCCTCCGTTATTGTTTTTACTAGAGCAGTACCGAACAATTTCATACTTCTTTCTGAGATACTGAAATTTGATGCAACTTAAATTAATAAACAAGTTAGGTTGCCCAATCATCAAATCACAATTTGGTAATTAGGAACACAGGAGGCTGGCTGATTGTTTATTCATTTGTCACATCTATATCTCACTTTTCTTGCATCATAGAACTCAAAGTGAATACTGGGGGTTTCTGTACAGACATAAGACACTGACCAGACGTAGACTTGCTTAGCTTCAGCATGGTGGTTGCATCACGTGTCTATCCAGGGAAAGTTAGAATTAGCTTACAGCCTGACCCAATGTAATTCCCCATGTGCCTATCCAGCCATGCCAAAGGGGTGCATGCTTCATCCCACAGGTGAAGTTCAAGCTGCAAAGGTAAGGGAATATTTGTTCCCTTGCCCAAGGGTATGCCCTCACTGCTCTGCGGGGTCTACTTGGACCTGTGTCAGCTGCTGCCCCCTATAGCACTCCCTTCTCTCCGCCCCTTCTACCCCCCCTCTGCACTGACTTACCAGCACAGGGTCTCTTTTTCCGGCCGTGAATGGACAGATCTGGCAGCCTGGCTTCTCGCCAACTGCAGCCACCACTGCCAAGTCACACTGGATGGCATAGCATGTCTTGCAACACAAAGGACCAGAATGCTTTGGAAAGGTCCTCTTAGAATTGGGCCATCAGGCTGCAATCCTATCCACACTTACCTTGGAGTAAGCCCCATTGACTATAATGGGCCACTCTAACTGGGCAAGCATAGGTTCGGGCTCTTGTTTTTGCAGTTTACCTGAACCAGTATAACCAGAATTTATTTTTAAACGACAAATTTTAACAACTTGTAATATTGCTTTCATTGATTGGATAAACAATGTTGAAAATAGAACATTAGAGCTACAACTTTTATATAGTGATGTGCAATGATCTATTATGATTATGATGTATTAGGATTATGTACAAAACACATATTAAAGAATGAATAGTAGAAATATCCGGGACATGGTGGCGCTGCAGGTTAAACCGCTGCTGCTGGGCTTTCTGACCAGAAGGCTGGGAGTTCTAGACCATGTGATGGAGTGAGCTCCTGTTGCTTGTCCCAGCTCCTGCCAACCTAGCAGTTTGACAGCACATAAAAATGCAAGTAGATAAATAGGTACCACTTCTGGTAACGGCATTCCGTGCGCTATGGTGTATAATCATGCTGGTCATATGACCACAAAAACTTTCCTTGGACAAACACCAGCTCTACAGGCTTAGAAAGGGAGATGAGCACCGCCCCCTACAGACGGTCATTATTAAAATCAATAGACACTAAACAGAATGACTATAACTTGCATGACCTAAAGTCAAACAAAAAAATAATATTTCCTTATTTAACTTTTAGACCTGCCAGTTAAAATTAGTCCTCTATTATCTGAAATTGGTTAAGCTAGTGGTTCCCAAATGGGTGAGTTGGGACCCACCTGTGGATTATGAGCCAATTTCAGGTGGGTGGAGAAGCACCTAGGGCAGCCATATTAAAAATATGGGAAGATGGGATGCTGGAAATGGGGAGGGCTGTGTGGTTGTTTTGATTGGGTCAAGGCTGTAAATAGGATTCTCTTTCTCATTTACTTTGTTATTGGAAAATGGCTGAGAAATAACCCAACTTACTGCTGCATTCTCAAGAAAGCAGCAGCCTTTGGTGCCACAATGAGGGCACTTACAGCCATTCATTACTTCTGGTAGGGCCTGGACAGGTTGTTATTCCAAAAAGTTTGAGAACCACTGAATTAAGCTATCTGCTAAGCTTGCTGCCCTAGTTTTTACCTCTTATTTCTTGGAGTTTCAGAAGAAACTTTACAAACAGATTCATCCACCTTTGATCCTTCATCCAGAGCACCATTGTCATTCTTAATGGAGACATTTATACAGTGGTCCAGGATCAGCTGTACTCTCTAAAGTGAAAAAATATATGTAAGTGGTGTGTGGTGGTAGTTGTGTTTTTTTAAAAAAGTGGCAAATTGTAATTTACACAGCAGCACTAGGATTTTCAATTAAAAGAGACAGTTCATTTCTGATTCTCAAAATGTTTCCAGAAGGGGACAAACATGGACATCTCTCATTGGAACCAGACATAGAAAACTTGATCCTTATGAAGTCTACTCAGAATTCTGGGAACAAAGAAAGAGCAGGTAACAAAAATGTCAACTGTTTTGCAAGCAGCTGCTCCCCCTCCTCTTTGGAGCTCACATGGTTTTGCTCTAGCCACTGGGAATGGCTCCGAAGAGAAGGGGGAGTGGGTGCTTACAAAACTTAGTGCTATGATCCCCCTCTAGGTATGCCTCTGTGTGGGTTGCCTAAACAACTTTTCAAGGTAAATCCAGAACAGAAATCAATCAATCGTATTTATATACCGCTTTTCAACACAAAGTTCACAAAGCGGTTTACAGGAAAATACTAATAATAAGGTTAAATGGCTCTCTGTCCCCAAAGGGCTCAATCTAAAAAATGCGGAACATCACCAGCAACAGCCACTAGAAAAGACACTGTGCAGGGGTGAAGACTAGATGAACTAAGTCTTGATGTCTTAGTCTAAGTCTTGATGTCTAAGACTAGATATCACTACTCTATCACTTACAGTTAGGTTGGACACAATCCTTCCTCTGACCCCTACATGTGTATAAAGGATTCTTAATGCAGTTTTCTGAATAAAAACTGGGTCTGCCATGTCTCCAAGCTGTTGCACTGATGTTCTTTTAAAAGCATCACAAAACTGTTTCCCATCAAAACAGATCTGAGATCGGAATTTTCAATCGCTTACAGCTCAGTCCAAACCCAGGCCAGCACTGGTCTCCAGCACACTGTCCGGAAGACAGCAGTCACAATATTCAATTGTAGTATTTGTTCACTTTTGAGGGATCATATTTTACACTTGCCTTTCCATCATTTATTATTTTTATGTTATGCCAGCGACGATCTGCTACATTGATTTTCTCTGACAGCCGCAGGAACAGTATTCCTGAGCCATGGCTTAACGTTAGTGATGGAACGCCATCTGAGAGCTCTATTTAAAACAAAACGGGAAAAACATATTGAATGGATTGACCAAACTCAATTCTAAAACTGATTAAGGGCGCAATCCTAACCTGCAGTTAGCCCCGCACAGTTAGGTCAGCAAAGTTTGGCTGGCACAAGGGACACTGTAAAGTATGTGCCGGCCTAACTCCAGGTTAGCATTGTGCCCTCAAGTTGTCTGACTTCAGGCAGGCTGTTGGCCTTTTTTATATTGTACATACCACCCGTTCATTTAAATGTTGATTTGTTAACTTTTTAAAACTAAACAGTAAAATCAATAAAAACATTTGAAAAATTTCTCTAGGAAAGGAGAAGAGTTAGGGTGCTATCCTAACTGACTTTTCAGCCCTGGGGTAAGGGTAATGCTGTTCTGAGGAAAGGGAACAAACATTCCCTTACCTTGAGGCCTCCGTGACTGCCCCCCCCCCCAACTGCAGGATGCAGCACATGACCCATTGGCATAGTGTTGGAAAGCTGGTTCTCTTTCCAGCACTGACATAGTTGTGCCAATGGGACATGTTCTGCATTCTGCAGTGGAATAGTAGTCCAACTTACTACAAAGTAAGTAGTCCATTTACTTTGAGGCCTCCACAAAGTAAGGGAATGTTTGTTCCCTTACCTCAGAGTTGAATTGCCCTTACTCTGTTGCCGCACCTTTAATGACATTGTAAGAGTCAACCAATCATCAATGTGCTTTTTCTTGAGCAGCCAATCAGCTTCATGACTTGTGCAATGTCCAATATAAATATGATTTCTTCCTACAAGGTACGTTATATATACACATGGAACAAATTTTGCAAAGCCATCATCCAGAAATCTTATCTTGACAGATGTGCAGCTACCAGGGCTGGCCTTAAGCCAATGTGACCGATGTCATTAAATTGGGCCCCATACTAGCAGGGAGAGCATATCACTTGCTGCTGCATCTCTATGGGCTGTAAGGCAGTGGAGCAAGCACAGCAGATCTATCCTGAGCCCTCCCACCTGCCCCTGCCTCTGAACAGCCCAAAATGGACCACCTGGAAGCAGTTGGCAATGACGTTATATCACCACCAACTATTTCCACATGCCATTCTTTGCTCGCAGCACCAACAACACACTTCTTGGTGGGGGGGGCACAGAGAGGAATGCCCTGCATTGGGCCCCACCACTGCTAGAGGGTTGCCGGCCCTGGCAACCACCTTCTGCCATATCACAAAATCCTTCTGAGACCTCCCAGGGTCATAAGGCAGTGAGAGTTAGGAGGCAGGAATGTAGAGTAGAGGTTCTATGGCATCTAGGCCATGCACTACTAGATCATAATTTAACCAGCTGCCTCTTAAGGCAGTCACAACTGCCTCTTCCAATCACATGCAAAAGCCCTATTTTCCATCAGCCGCCATGCCCAACAAGTTCCCAGTTTTAAATAAGACAATGTTACAGTATTGTCTTATTATGAAGCAAGCATGCAAAATTAAAGTCTTCACTCAGAAAAGAAGCAAGGTCCACAGGATTCAGCTCGGGCAGAGGTATAGCTAAAAAGTGCAGGGGGGTGCAACTGAAACAGGCAACAAGCTTTATATTAGGGGAGGCAACAAGATGACATTAGTGGTTAAAACTGTGAAAACATTGGTAATTACAAATAATACCATCATGCTATACATCATTGGAAAGGAAATTTAATGCAGAATGCGATGAAACAAACCGGCGTATAATAGTTTTATTCTATCAAATGTTATGGCCAAAAAAACATGAATACAAATGTGACATTACTTTCTGTTGTGATGTCACTTCTGGGGCATCATTTTGCCCTCTGCATTGGGCTACACGTTCATTAGCTATGCCACTGAGCTCAGGTCACTGAATTTGCAGGAAAGACTGACAAACATTTGGTGAAGATGAACACTTAACTAAATGCACATGCTAGACAGCTCAGGGAGTGTTACGAAGTATGCACCGTGGTGAGGCCTCCCCCTTCAGCAGGTGCAATTATGAATGAGGGAGAGGGAAAGGTTGCTGACTGGGTAAATGGGGGCAGTCAAAACCCTTGAAAGACACATCACACAGCTGTGCAATACTCAGACTTTGGCTGCTGGACTTGCATCTCCTTTTCACTGACTAACCCTGTGTGTTTTTCTTTAAGATACAGTGAGCAAACATTTAACACCAAAGGTTTTCAGAAACAAAGGTCTGCTTTCATATATGCAACAAAAAAGGAGTGTAAGGTATTTAACCTAGTGCAATAAAATCCTCTGCTTCCCCAGGCTTCACGCGTGCTACTGGCCCATTGTAAAGCAGAAGGCCACTGGCCACTTCAGTAATGAAATCCAAGGAGATCCGGCTCTGAAAGCAAGGTTTGATGGCTGGGAACCAGGCATACCCACGTCCTCTGAAAGTGTGCTGTGTCTGCTGGCATTCTGGCCCATGGAAAGCCACAGGGCACTTGCAACTGCAGAAATAAATTGAAGCATTATATCTGATCTGAGCTCATACCACACCAGAACATGAACACAGATACCCATCCCTGTCCCCTCCCCAGCAAATCCCTGCTACAAACATGTCCTTCACTCTCTAGCATAGCCGTTTTCAACCATTGTACCACGGCACATTGGTGTGCCGCAGATAGTCTGCAGGTGTGCCGTGGGAATTTGGGAAAGGAGTATTTATTAGTAGGGTCATTGGGGAGGCGAGCCCCCCCCCCAACAGCAGCACAGTGTGCCTTGTCAATTGTGAAAAAGTTGATGGTGTGCCATGACAATTTTAGCACCTTGCCAGTATGCCATGAGATGAAAAAGGTTGGAGATCTCTGCTCTAGCATAAGGACAAGCTGCCCAGTATTCTCCCTCCACTATGTCTAGTTTTTCAAGAGTATAACTGATTACAATGAACCACCACTACAAGCAAAAGAAAAGTTTGTTGTACCATGAAGAGTACCACAGAAATGACAATATTCAAGAGACGGAGAAAAAAAATCTTACATGACAGGGAAAAATAATTTCTTTTGGCCTTTTAATGTAGCCACAGTGGTTCATATTTTACATATTTCTTTTCACAGAAATAGAAGATTAGAAGTTTGGACAGCGTGTCAAACAGGGAGAGGAAAGCAATGCTGTTTAAAGAAAGGAATACAGATGATCCCAGACTTGCAGGCATTCAAGTTATAAACATCCAACTTACAAATGGGCCTGGTCATTTGAGGCAGGCTCAGCTTCTTCATTGGCAAAACTAGAAGCTGCTTGGAGACAACTGGAGTACCTCAATAACTTTGACAATAGTTGAACCCCTTCCTGTGGTTAAGGGGAAAACCCAACTATCTCCATAGCACTGGATAATGTTGTCCAATGACTCAGGGAACCACTAACACTGTATGAGGCAAAAATGGGCCCGGAATGGCAGTGATTACAACAACAGAACACAACCACCTTTTATCACTACCAATCAGTAAAGGAGAGAGGTGAAGGTTAAAGATTATTTTGATCAAGGAACCTTACAGCTGCCATCTACTCTCTTGTAAAAGCAAACACCAGAAAAGTCTAAATGGTTTCTTTGTTTTGTGTGACTAAAAATTAAGACCAAAGGAACATTCTTATGGCAGAACCTTCTATGCTGTAATTGCTTTGGCCTACTGGAAGCCCAAGAGTCATACTTCTGCCCACATGCTCCCTGAGTTACAGGCATCCAAGTTATGGACAGCTGCGATGGCACTGTAACCAGTGGTGTTCCTACAGGGGGGCAAAACACCAAGTGTTGCAGGAGCCTGAGCTCCTGTGTAATGCAGACACACCCCCTTGCCTCCAGAGCCACTTGTGACTCGAGAGCTGGCTCTGAGTCTTTGCTCTCCTAGCCACGGATGGCCCTGAATCCAATTGGGTGGAGATGCACTACACAGGAGCTCAGGCTCCTACAAAATTTAGCATCCCCCCCCACCGTAGGAACGCCACTGACATACATGTAAATTAGTTTCCAGTAGTGTGAGAAGAGACCCTCACAAGCCACCATTTGAGTGGTTCCCCAGCTCACCCGTCATGCGATGCCCTTCCTCCAACAACTCTGGTCACGCCCCCGGAAGGGAGTGCCAATGACATGCTATGCAATGACATCATTGACACTTCCGGGTTTGCACCTGGGAAAAAAAGCCTCAAAACAGGCGCAAAACCAGCCAGGGAGGTTGGGTGGATGCAAGTAACAATATGCGTGGTCCTCAGTTCACAGAGCAGAGCCTCTGGCTCTGCAATCTGCCGCGCTCACACTACCAAGCAGCTCGGCTGACCTACAGCCCATGATGCCCCTCGAGACGCATCGCAGTGCCCCAGGGCGTTGCAACACACAGGTTGGGAATCTCTGCACTAGTTGAATGGCTCTTAATGGAGAACAAAAGTATAACCTAACCAGGCTGTATATCCACATGCAAGCCTACAAATTCTACAAATATCTAAGTGTTGGAGTGCATCACTCCTGCTCCTGCAGGTCTCCTCGATAGTCTTGGGGGAGGGGTGTTGTAGGAGAAGGAAAGAGGTGTCCAGGGAGGAAAGCTTGGAGAAGGGATTGAGATAGAACCCCTCAGAATTCTGGTGGGGAGGAGGTTGATGGGTCCTACAATGGACCAGGATGTGTGGCTTTCCTGGGCTCCATGGCTGGTCCCCTTCTTTTAGGAAGCCAGCACACACAGAAGCCCTCAGCTCTGGAAGTTGTTAGCTGACAGGAGGGCTTTTAAACTCAGCCACCTGGTACGCTCATCTCCTCGACCTGCCCTTCTCCCTCCCTCCCACTTCTGAGGTACACAGATCTAGTGTCCTAGTCTCCACTAGAACTCTACTGGGGCTATCGTTGGCTGTGTGGATTGTCCCTGAGCGGCTCCTGCCATTTCTTCCATCTGTGAGGCTGATATAACAGTGTTTTAAGTAAATGTGAAAAGCACAGTGCATTTTAAAAAACACATAAATATAGACATTTAGGAACAATTTACTCACCTATAGCCCAGCTCTGTGTCCGTACAAGTACCGCCATTAAAACAGGGGTTAACCTGGTAGGACGAACAAGAGTGATGCTTCCTCTCCCGAGCTTCACAGATGCATTGGGCACTGCTCCACACTGTAACAGCGGCCAGCAAAACACTTCCAGAAGTGATGATGGTGGGATGAGGGCTGAACTCATGTTTGCTGATGCACCCAGTGCTGTGAGAGCAGTTTGTGTCCAAACACTCATCTATGCCAACTTGGGTTATGTTGATGTTCAAGATGGATTCCAGCTATAGACAAGAGGTAGTTTGTGCCTCTTATTTTTTTCCATTAAAAAAATATAAAGTGAACCAAACACAAACCACAATCTAGTAATACTTTCCTAGGAAGAGGGCCAGTACAGAGATGAGGCAAGGTGAATCAGGCTGCCTCAGGTAGCATATGGGGGCAGGCAACCCCATGAACCCATCGGCCACCTCCGTGACTGCCTCAGTGAGCCCTCCCCCTGCCCATTTGCCTTCTAACCTGGGCTGCGTTCTAGCTTCTAGCACTACAAGTGCTAGAGAGCTGGGCTTTTTTAAGCTTCCAGCATGCTCGGGTTACATTCTTTTTTTAAGATTCTAGCATAAGCCCCACACTGGAACTTTTAGCAGTTAGCTTGGAGCTAGAAAAGATGGCTGCCGCCATCACTTCCATCTATTTTTCTACTGAAACAAATGCAGGACTCTATGGAAAACATGGCAGCCTCCACACTGAACAGACTTTATGGCAAAAACATGGCAACCTCCATGCAATTGATTTCAATGAGGGGAAGTGAGTGGACGCTGTTTTGTTGTTTTTAAATTAACCGCGCTAGAAGCATGCTAGTAGCATGCTGGAAATGTCACTTCCGCCAGTTCTCCTAGCTGAAAAATGAACTCAGCCCTGTCCCTTCTGGCTTCAGGAACTCCAGGATTTGAAACAGAGTGGCAGAACAAGGAAACAGAGACACCTCTCCCCATTTTTGCTTCTCTCAGCTTCCTGGTTCTGCCCCAATATACTGTGTTGTTTCAAAATACAGAACCAGAAGGAAGCAGGTAAACAGGATGAAGGTAGCAGCAGTGAATTGGGAAGAGGGCCACTGCCACCATTACTGTTGTCACCTTCTCCCCTGCAAGCAAGGAGACACTGCAGCTGCCCTCTTAGCCTATCCAATGTTGCCACATGCTCATCCACAAGCAAGGAAGAGTGGTAGCAGCAGCCACTCTATGCTGCAGAGGAGGGGAGAGGGTGTATGCATGCCCCCCAAACTGCAGGAAGCTGTGGGGATTGTTTCAGTTGCTGTTTCTCCTTAGGCCGGGCCTGGTTAGGAGCAATCAAAATCACAGCATTGAGCTTTGTCAAGCAGGACTGCAAAGCAAAAAAGAAAAAGGTGAGGGGCAGGACTGGATTTAATGTCAAAATGAAAGAAAACTGCAGCAAATAAAGCAAAATGGCAGATAGTTGTCATGGTTAAAAGCAGTCTTGTTGCTACAGCCCAGAATTTTGCCTTCCTGTTTTTAAAAGGGTAGACAAGAGCTTCTGCTACCAGAACTCCTCTTCTGGAAAATGTCCAAGCCACTTCAAAATGGTCCATTATGCAAGAATGTATATCTCTCATCACCAGCAAAATCACACAAGATCTTAAAGATGCCTTCAAGACAGTCTCACAACCATAATGCCAATAGTACCAATGACAACAGATTAACTTGCTGGGATAAGAATAACTATTTCCTCAGCAAGTCAGTTTAGTTCTTAAGAGTGCTAGGAAACTACAATACAATGGGCCCTCAGTATCTGGAGGGAATCTGTTCCAGGAACCCCTCCCATCAAATTTTCTGTGATGAAATCTGAACCTGAATTCTGCGGATAGTGAAATCTGCGCGCGGGGGGGGGGGGCTGTCCCTGCCAGCAAACCAGAAGTGCCTCCCAGAGGCCTCCAGGATACAACTGGGAGGTCCCTGAGGCTGGCATCCACAGTTGGAGAGCAATCTGGAGTTAGGCCGTCAAGCCAGCAAAGTTTGGCCACACAAGGGACACTGTAATGTATGTTTCAACCACTCCCAGAGTCAGAGAGGCCAGCATACAGATGTACACCATCCTCCCTGACTCAGATTGTGGCCCAAACGCGCTTTATGGTGTCCCTTGTGTCGGCCAAACTTTGCTAGCCTAACTCCAGGTTAGGATTGTGCTCTTAATCAAATCCATAGATACCGAGCCCACAGATAAGGAGGACCCACTGTATCAATGAAGCTCGCTGGGGAAAATGTGATCTTGATTGTGCTGTGCATTTTCCACACAAAACCACCAACTGAAGAGAACAAAGAATGCAACAGAGACAAATCAACAGTTTGATTCCATCAAACAACTTCAGCAGACGCTCAAAAACTTTGCCTATAATAGCTATTATTATAGGTAGGTAGAAAGAAATGCATACCCGTGTTTTGGATACAGCAACATTGCCATTGAGTTTTTCTGCTTTGTAGTAGGGAGATCCATGAACTGCAAACCATACATCTATTCCTTGTATTTCACCTGGACTGTTGAAGACACTGAAGATGTAGATATTTTCAAGTTGGGCTGGTATGACTTCTGAAAAAAGCTTCTTCATTTGGTTGTACTTACTTTCACTCTCAGACGGCTGGTGTATGAACTCTTCTGCAGTGATACCTGTAAAAAAATATAAGCTTTTTGTATCTTTGCATCTAGGAAGATATCAGTAACTTAAGTTTACAATGAGAGTTTTCGCGTTCACAATGGTTCTAAGTTCATGAATGGATTCCACAACTCCCACCAAATTCAGAACTTCTAAAAATCTTTTCTGCTAATTAAGGGATCATTACTATCCAACTTTCTGGCACCGATGCAGCCGTACCAACAGGGTGCTGCCTGCAGTTGGGCACCAGTCATGGAGGCCTTCCCAAGGTAAGGGAACATTTGTTCCCTGACCTCAGGGCTGCATTGCAGCTACATCAGTGCTGGAAAGTTGGACAGGATTGGGCCCCAAGTCTTTGAGGCAGCTTTATTTATTTTGCACAGCATTCCTGGTCATACAAATTAAGTTGCTTTTAGAGACGTTCTGAGATCATCCTCATTCTATTGTTTGGGGGATTTTGACGTACACTCTGAAGCCGGCTTTCCAGGGCTACCTCATTGCTAACTATTGGCCTAACCCAAATAGTAAGTCATTTCTCACACATATTGCAGAGCACTTTGGACTTTGCCCTGACCTGGAATCAATTGACCTAGTTATTGGGAAGATGCCAAAACTGCATCATATCACGATAAAATCATTAATAGCAGGTGGTCAACTTCCCTACTTTCCTATGCCTCTGTTGAGTCTGAGAGTGCAATCCTAACCAGAAGTTAGGCCAGCAAAGTTTGGCTGGCACAAGGGACACTGTAATGTATGTTTGGACCACTCTTGGAGCCAGAGAGGCCAGCACAGATGTTCCCCCTGACTCAGTGGTCCAAACACGCTTTACCATGGCCCTTGTGCCAGCCAAACTTTGCTAGCCTAACCCCAAGTTAGGATTGCACTCAGAGGGAATGTCTCAGATGCTCTGAGGCCCAGGCACAAATGCACTGTAAAGCGTGTTTGGACCACTTTTGGAATCAATAAGGACGGCACACATCCATGTGCTGGCCTCCCTGACTCAGAGTGGTGCAAACAAGCCTTACAATGCATTTGCAATACTCCTGACACAAGTCCTTCGTGCTGGCCTAACTCCAGGTTAGGATTGCACCCAGTGGTGTCATTCAAATGATTTAGGAACAGGAACTCATTTTTGATTGGCACTTGTCGGGGTCCGCCCACCGGAAGTGACATCATAAGCTGGAAGTGAGGTCATGGCAGGAAGTGAGGTCATGGCAAGAAGTGAGGTCATGGCAGGAAGTGAGGTCATGGCAGGAAGTGAGGTCATGGCAGGAAGTGAGAAGCTTCTCCCCTGTAACAGTTACCCGGAATGCCGTTTTTGCATCACCATGGAAAAAAGATTATTTCCTAAATGCTCCCTGCCTGGGAAACAGTTCAATATGGAAATGCCAGTGGACCAGTATTGATTTGCTAAATGAGACAACAAAACAGCACACTATCACTTAATTGAAAAAATGGCCTAAGTGTACCTTTACTATCTGTCATTGTTGGACACTAGCAACCATCTGACAAATACTCAGGTAACTCCAGAAAGTAAAATGAAAGCAGTTGGAATAGAGTGCATGAAGTTCATTTGAGATAGCTCAGTGAGATGAGGAGACAAAGGCTGACTTGTCACAAAATATTGCTTAATTGTACCTCTTCATTCATTCTGACAGACTCTCCCATCATCTGGAAATATTGCTGCCTTGGGCATATTTGGCCTGCATCAGATCAAGACCTTATTTGCATTTGTCCTTCTAACATTGGGAGGCTACTAATACAGAGGAGAAAAGACCCCACTTCCCTAACAGCATTGCAAAAACTATATGCCATATAATTGCTAAAGATTATGATTATGAAATCTGATACACATACAGTATATGACTTGGATATACCAGGGACTGCACCTGTCACAAGTTTATGCCCCAGTGCGATACTTCCTCCCTACTGTACTGATCCATGGTTAAAAAACAACAACCCATGCAAACAAATACTTTGCAATTAAACCTTTAAATCCCCCCCATACTCCAACATTTACCATTTTTGCACACTTGGTGCATGAGTGGAGGTAGAAGAGGATTAATTCATCCTGGCCAAAAACTTTTTTTATTTTACTTAGAAATGTTGCTAATGCAACTAATGCAAAAAGAGGCAGGGGGGGGAGAGAGAGAGAGAGAGAGAGAGAGAGAGAGAGAGAGAGAGAGAGAGAAGACTCTTTTATTTTGACAGTGAATGTTCCGTTCATGCTAATAATTTATTGAACCTGTACACAGCCAAAAAACCTAAGAAAGAAACTAACACACAATGTTAGAAGGGAGAGGAGGGCAGTGATGAGGTTGGGAATGGGAGGTGGGGGAATTTATCCACAGGCTGAACCCTGGCTCCCCAGGGGGAACCCTCAATCCTAGAGCGATTTGAAGGTGGAAGGGGAAATAGGCATGGGCAATTGCTGCAACATTGCATTAAGAAAAACATTATAATCTATTTACAGGGAAACTGGTAAAAGGAAACCATTTTTAAAGGAGAGGGAGAAAGATATGTATTTACAGCAGTGGGGCAGGGAAAGATGGTCAGGGAATTAAAACTAGCCTTCTCCACACTCCCTTTGAGAGCCCCTGCTCTTCAGTCACACGATTGACTTGCGTTGGGGAGAGATCTGCTCTGGAGGAACAGATGCAAGAGAAAAGGGTGGGCTTCTTCGGTTTTATTCACTGGCTAAGAGCAGCCGGGGTGGGAGGAAAAAGGGGAACGTCCAAGGTGCCTTCGAGGATGGGTGGTTGGAGGAGCAAGGAAAAGTTGGCCATGCCCCCCCCCCACAACTCCAGGCGTGGGGGAGAGGAGGTTCTTGTTCCCAAAGAAAGGAGATTGCGGCAGAAGCACAGCCAGCCAGCGACAAGGCTGACAAGGGAGAGGGTCTGGGAAGAGGAATGATCCTAATTCCCCACCTAACTGGGACACATTGCGTTGCTTGGGATTTTCTTTTTTCTTTTTTCTTTAAAAAAAGGAAAAAACTGACCCGCTTAAAAATACAGCATCCGCGTTTCAGAGGCAGACAAGTCTGGGAAGGAGGAAGAGCACCCAGCGAGGGGAGAGCGTAGCGTGAGGGGCCGCAGGGCTGGAATTAAGACCGCGTACGTGACATGAGACTGGAAATAAAACTTTTTTTTTTCTCCACGGGATGTTAAAATCGAGAGGAAGTTAAAATCAAGTTGGGGGAGGCGGGGTGGGGGGGAGGAGAAGAGAAGGGCGGTGGATGTGTTTGAAGAAGCCCCTTGCCTTGGCCTCCGTTCCGGCGGCTCCCTGTGGCAGCATGGGGCCTCCCGGTTCCCCTGAGGCTTCTCGGCCTCCGCTTCGGCAGCCGCCTGCTGCAGCGCCAGGCCTCCCGGTTCTCCCGGGAAGCGCCCGGGAGAACCGGGAGGTCCCGCGCCACGGCCGCCGGAACGGAGGCCGAGGCTTCTCCTCCAGGCCGTCTAAGAACCAGGACGGCGTGGCTGGAGGGAGGCCTATGTGCCTACCCGTTGCTTCTTCCCTCGCCGCTGCCTTCACGTGCTCTGGCCGCTGCCTGCCTGCTGCCTCACTTGCACAAAGTGCAGGCAACGGCTGCCGGGGCGCATGTGCGGCGCGAGCCAAGCAACATTCAAATGTTGGTTAAAAAAAAACCTGGAGCGGAGCAGTTAGGATCCGGAACGCCCGTTCCCCCTGAATGACATCACTGATTGCACCCTAAGGGTGCTAAACCTGGTCTGTCCCAGAGCCCAGTTGGTGAAGACTGTTGCAAGAACAGTTGCCCTGTATCTCCTAATCTATCAATGTAACACCAATGTTCTGGACCTTGTGGCTTTAGTCAATAGGCTTTCACCAAGAAAACGCACCCTATAGATCCTAAGAACATAAGAAGAGCCCTGCTGGATCAGGCCAAAGGCCCATCTAGTCTAGCTTCCTGTATCTCACAGCGGCCCCACCAGGTGCCCCAGGGAGGCATGAGACAACAAGATGCTTGGATTCTGTTGCCACTCCCTTGCACCCAGTACTCTGAAGTAGCCTACTACTAATGTAAGAAGGTTACAACCCATCATTGCCTATAGCCCACGATGGACTTTTCTTCCAGAAATCCGTCCAATCCCCTCTTAAAGGCATCCAGACCAGATGCCTTTAAGATCCTGTTACACTCTATAACTGCAGATATTATACATCATGAAGGATTGGCAATTCAACCACAAGACCTAGAGGGCATTCATGAAACGTCCAATATTTGGCAGGCCTCTTTCACCTCTTATCCGGATAGACCCTGCATTGCGAGCAGCTTCTTCTCTGATTTCCTTCACAATCACCTTTACAGTGGAGATCACATCAGGCCAGATGCCATCTGTAACTTTCACTCTTATATCGTAAGTTCCAATAGGAGTTCCTTCTTTTATACTTAGTAAACCAGAATTATGATTGAGCATAAAATTCCTGCAAGAAAAAAAATTCATGGCATATTTCAATCATACTGTGACCATATACTTGCATGGTCTGTTATCTGTGCACACTGCTTAACCCCTGCTAACTGGGCAAGAGGCACTTTTTCAAGTGGTGCTCCTCTTGTAATTGTCCCTCTTCACCCCAATACAGTTTCTTTTCTAGTGGCTGTTGGTGGTGGTGGTCTGCTTTTTTTTAAGATTGTGAGCCCTTTAACTTTATTGCTATTATTTGCCTGTAAACCACTTTGTGAACTTTTTGTTGAAAGGCGGTATATAAATACTGTTTGATTATTTTATTGCTGTGTTGGCCTACTATACTGCATTTGATGGGTTTTCATTTCTGGCTGTTCGCTTCCCACATTAGAATCAAATCTCACTTCTGTATGCTTACCTTTCACCAGCCAAGCCCTCCAAAAGATTCGTGAATCCAGAATAGTACTGTGTTTCATAGTTTTACACTGTCAGCACTGAGCTAGTTTGATTTATTAATTTCTATGTTGCAAGAACGCAATCACATGTAGTCATTCCAATAATTTGAATTTACAGTGCTTCCCATATAAACTGCCTTGCTACTGATACAATTCATTATAAGAGCCCCAAATAAAGATCTATGTTGTAACAGGTCTTTAAAGGCTTCTTGCGGCATATAAATTTTTGATCACCTGATTTTCAGGAAATGTGGGGATTAAATTACAAAAACAGCACTGCCTTAGGGATTTCAGCATTTAGTTTTTTGTTGGATTAAAAAGCAGACCCAGAGAACTGAAATGTAATCTTCCTTGTGAGGAGGAGCAGAAGAGCTTCTAAGTAATGCAGATGCAAAAGAAAGAACAGAAAAAGGGAATGCGTTTTATGTCAGGCACAAGGGACACTGTAAGGTATGTTTGGACCACTCTCGGAATCAGAGAAGCCAGCAAACAGACATGCACCATCCTCCCCGACTCTGAGAGTGGTCCAGATGCGCTTTACGGTGGCCCTTGTGCTGGCCAAACTTGGCTGGCCTAACTGTGCCAGCTTTACTCCAGGTTAGGATTGTGCCCTCAGGCAGAGGTTTTCAAAAATAAAATGACAAGTTACCTGGGTGCTTTCCCTTCAAAGTGATATGTCTTGTGATCCCAGTCATCATTATCTGGAGCATGAACCCGGCCCAGGACAGTGGTGGGTAGGATACCTAAAAGAATGGAGGGGGGGGTTGTATGCTTTTCTTAAATGTGAGAACGTATTCTACATATGCATCAACTTACTATAAAACTCATAATGTTACTGTCACATGATTATTACTTTTCAGATGTTCTGCAAATATACCATGTCACTACAGGTAGATGATCTCCTAATCCTGACATCCCAAATCCAGATTATTTCAGCATCCAGACATTTTTCACCAACACTTTTTAGAAACTTTCTATAGCAAGAAAATCTACCATCACTGTTTTCATTACAGAGTCGTCATAAAACTCAAGATTGAAAATCACTGAAAACAGAAAAGGGGCTGTCGCTCAGGGGCATGTTTTGAAGTCTCAGGTTCAATTCCTGGCATTGCCAGGTACAGTAGAGAAGGGTTTTATTGCAAATACATTAAATCTTCTCAATCCCTTCTTGTCCCACTCCCTCAAATGAGTCAACATTCACAACTCCTGCAAATGGTAAGGCGGAATAAAGTAAAGGTTTCCCCATAACCGAATGGTCTAGTCATGACCGACGGTAGGGAGCGGTGATCATCTCCGTTTCTAAGCCTGTAGAGCCAACGTTTGTCCGAGGACAAGCTTCGTGGTCATGTGGCCAGCATGACTATACGCCAAGGCTCACAGAACGCCGTTACCTTCCCACCAAAGTGGTTCCTATTTATCTACTCGCATTTTTAAGTGCTTTCAAACTGCTAGGTTGGCAGGAGCTGGGACAAGCAACGGGAGCTCACTCCGTCGCGTGGTTTCAAACTCCCAACCTTCCACTCAGAAAGCCCAGAAGCAGCGGTTTAACCCACAATGCCACCACAGCCCTAAGGCAGGATACCAATCTTTAAAATAAATAAACAAACACTTCCAAAATATGCTTTGGCTGGGCAAGCAATAAGGAAAAGGTGATCCAAAACATTGGGGCAGCTGCCAAGTATGCATTTATATGCACTGTACCCTCAAGCATGGAACAGGGAAGGTCTTGCAAAAAAAGACACCAAGTCAAGTTTAAGACACCAAGTTAGGGAGCCTTGGCCACAATCCAGACAGCTCCATCGTGGCGGGCTTACCATTGTAACTGTAGACGAGGCATTCCATGAAGCCAGCAGCATGAGGATGATCATTCTGGTCTCCAATGCTAACGGTTAAAGTGTTGGTGGAGCTCATGGGTGGGCTTCCACTGTCAGCAATCAGAATTTTCAGGTAAAACTCCTTGTGAACTTCCCTGTCAAAAGTCTGCAATGCGGTCAGCATCGCGCTCCCATTGCTGAAGTCCTGCAAAGTAAAGTACGTCACAGCGCCAAAGTCACTCAGTAAATGGAAGGAGAACGGTGCCCCATTTGCTGGACTGTCTCTGTCCTTGGCGTACAACAACATCGAGGTATCGTTCATCTGGACAGTTTGAGGAGAAGGAGTGTTTTCCCAAACTATTGGGTCGTACGGAGCATCAAACTCTGGGCCATTGTCATTTACGTCCTGAAGGGTCACAAGAACTGTGGCACTGCCACTCAGGGCTGGATGCCCCATATCCACAGCAATGACCACCAGCTGGTATTGCGTCACGGCCTCGTAATCCAGCGATCCCACTACCGTAATCCAGCCATCACTAGCCACAGAAAACTGCCAGCTTGGGTCCGACTTATTTAGGAGACGGTAAGAGAACCTTCCGTTCAGCCCCGAATCCAAATCGATAGCAATAACCTGGACAACCTTAGTGCCAACAGGTACGTCTTCTGCCAGACCAGACACTTCATAGAACTGGGGGAAAAACATGGGGGCATGGTCATTGCAATCTTCTACATATATGACACAATGAGCTAGGGAGAAGAACATCATGTCCTCTGCTTTCAACGTCAAGTTAAAGACTCTCTCGTGAGGCTTCTCAAAATCTATCCATTTCCTAAGCCGAATCACGCCGCGCTTCTCTGCTTTGATGGTCTCAATGAAGAATTTGCGATCTTCATCTCCATCTAGGATGCTGAAAGTCACCATGGCATTCTCTCCTTCATCTCGGTCGGTAGCAACCACCTCAGCCACCACGGTGTTAAGGCTTGCGCTCTCAGACACAAAAGCCGTATAAATCTTTTGCGTAAAGGTTGGTGCGTGGTCATTGATGTCCGTCACCAAAATAGTGGCGGTCCCTGTTCCAGTAAGACCTCCTCCATCCTTTGCTTCGACCACCACCAGGTATTTGTCTTCTTTCTCCCTGTCTAAGGATCCCAACACAGTGTAAATGGTGCCGATAAGCGGACTGATGGCAAACAAGTTGAGGTTGATCTCATTTTGGACATTCTGAACAATGCTGTAGGTTAACACAGCATTCTTCCCAGCTCTGGGGTCATCAAGGTCTACTGCTGACATCTCCATTACAGCTGAGTCAGCTGGAGAATTTTCAGGAATCTGTCCCATAAAGCAACCATCCGAGATACAAAGGAAAAGAGGTGGATTGTCATTCACATCTGTCACTTCTATGATGACATCTGCAAAGCCAGTGAGGCCTTCACCATCTTCATCAGTAGCAAGAACAAGGAAGCGCCATACAGATCTCTGCTCTCGGTCTAGTTTTTCATTTGCAATAATCTCTCCTGTGAACTCATGGATACTGAACTCACTTTGGGCATCTTGTCCATGCAACGAGTAGCGAAGGGCACTCTGACCACCTTCCTGATCAGGATCAGTAGCAGAAACCTGAAATCAAGTAAATAGATTGACTGAGATTTCTAAAAACAAATAACTCACACCATGCTCATTTACAGTAAAGCATCACTAAGAGCCGAGCAGAGACAAATAAATTCTAGTACGTCTTAAGAATTCTTAGCAGGTAACTTTACTTGGATTAGAGATCTCAAAGAACCACCATTCTTGTCTTCTCCCACCCCTGCCCCGCCTTACACACAAGCATTTGAGTGCAGCCATAATACATAGCACAAAAAGAAATTCGGATGCATTTGTAGGCTCATTCAGAAGCCCAGTTCAAGCTAATCCAGCATCCAAAACAGCCCCAAATGTTACTGCCCGATGCCAACAGACATGCACACACCCCTGCCTTCCCATCCCTACTGCTGCCTCACCTCACCTTACCTTACCTGTTGCCTCTACTTCCTTTAAAATGGCTAGGAGAGAAAGATCCTAGGAACGGAACCTCTCGCTCCCAGCATGCTCCCCACCCAACCAGTTTAAAGGAAGTGACAGAGGCAATAGAAGCCCAGAGGCAGCTACATCCTCCTTCAGCTCTACCAGCATAATCCTGGACAGCACAGCAGAAAAGCTGCACCTCTATTCTCCTTTTTTTTTCTTGGAGAGTGCATGAGAAGAGGATAAGGCAGTGACCAGCTGGAGTAGCTAGGCAGGCGGTGGTCAGGGGTAGGCGGGGGGTAGGCCAGCACACTGTTCAAAACTGCCCTTTTAGTCAGCTCCATGAATGGACTGCCCCTGCTCGTTCATTCCGCTTCACAACGATTGTTTCTGTGCATCAGTAAGGCAGGGGGAAAGAAGACATGGACAACATAAATGGTTTCCCAGCCTGACTGACTTCACAGGGTTGTTAAGAATAAAATGGAAAACTTCATGTATACAGTACTACCTGGGCAGCCCAATCCTAAATAAGGCCGACGTAGTAAGGCCGACATAACAGGGCTGTATCCTAAAGCCCATTAGGAGACGGCAGCAGCCAAGTGCAGGCCAAGTGGAGGTTTTCCCAAGCATACCAATGGGGCTGCTCAGATCTGCGCCTGCTGTTTTGCAGGCGCAGGTGCACGTGTGCAGGAGAGGTCCAAATTGGGGCCGCCGAGGCTGGGGACAGAGTTTAAGATTTGGCACTATGGCCGTCCTGTGTCACAACCCCCGCCTCTGCCCACTGTGCCGCCCAGTTATGCCCCTGGCACGCCTCTGGAATCCTCAACGGGGCCCAGCACCAACCACGTGCCACCAACACTCAACTGGCACAAGGGCGGCACTGCTGGTGGTCGCAGCGGTGCCCAAGCGTTGGCACTGCTGCTTGCACCGGTCCAGCGCAGTACCGCCAACACTCATTTGCTTGACGGCACGCTTGCGACAGCGTTTGGCCAGTGCAAGAGCGTAGAGCCGGTGCAACGGGGTATAGGATTGTGCTCCGAGTTCATTACTGAAAAGTGGGATAAAAGCATAAGACTAATTAAAGAAATGAAAATGGTGTACCTGTACAACAACAATGGGCAGATCAGCCATTTCTTCTAGGATACTGCTGTGGTATTCGTTCTGCGAGAACACAGGAGCTTCATCATTCTTATTTATCACATTGATGATAACCAGAGTTTGGTTCTCCCATTTTCCATCAGAGGCTACCAACTGGAGCTCATAACGCTGCTCTTGTTCATAGTCTAGACTCTGAGCAATCAAGAGAGTGCCTGCTTCTGGTTCCACATCAAAGTCTCCTCGCACATTTCCTGAAGTGATCTG
>JAJKFI010000021.1:447793-538043 GCA_029204185.1 Lerista edwardsae
ATTCTGACATTGGGAGGATAAGCCTAGTCAGCACCTCAGAATCAATACAAACTACTAAGTGGAGACCGATGCCAAGGCTGAGGTTCTGCTTACACAGGCTTGGAAAACACTGGGGCTTCATCGTTGACATTTGTCATGCGAATGCGCACAGATGCAGTCCCTGTCCGAGGAGGATACCCTTTGTCTACGGCAATGACCACAAACTCATACATGTGGTTGGATCGCTCAAAGTTCAGTCGCTGGCTGGAACTGATGGCACCCTCAGGTGCGATGGAAAATTCTGCACTTTGAATGAAATAGACGATCTCGGAATTGGAGCCGGAGTCACAGTCTGTTGCAAGGACTGAAGCCAGGAGCATTTAGAAAGAAAAAAGCCATAACATGCCGGGTAGCAATATTGCACACAACACTAGTAGACTCTGATTAAATACAGAATTCATCATTAATAAAAGACTATCTGAACACATAAAGATATTTCTGCAGCAATTTTACGACCACCAAGCAGAAATAATCCTAATTGGTGATGCAATACTATTATACAGCAGTGAAGCCAGTTAAAAAGTGGTCTCATTGTGTTCTCTCAAAATACAGGGGGGGAGGGGAGGTTAGAGCAGAAGCTGGCTGGGCATAGTGCTGACTGGTTGGCGCCTGTGCTGTCAATAAGATACCTCCTCCTTCATCCCATCCATGCCACTCCTGGCTTTGTTCTGCAAGTTTTTTAGAAATAATTCAGTTTTTTTAAAAAAAATAATAAGAGAAACAATGAACAAAAGCAAATAATCATTAACATGACTTTTTTTACAAGGTGGGCAGTAAATCTTAAACATAGGGAAGGTGAAAGATCAATGGCTCAGCCCCAGAAACAGAAAAAGACCAGATGGGCAGCCCAATTCTAAGCTGCCTAACCGCCCAGGAGCGCAGCAATAGCCGGGCGGCTACTGAGGCATTCTGTGGCAGCCAGGCAGCCGTGGGAGGCTCCATGGGAAAGGGGACCGCACTGCCTATTTAGTTCTCATTTAAATGGTGTCTTATGGCATTGAAGGAGCATAATGAAGAACAGGTCACCCCCGCACATATATGTTGTTGTTGTTCAGTTGCTAAGTCGTGTCCGACTCTTCGCGACCCCATGGACCACAGCACGCCCCCATGGACTTCCCTGTCCTCCACTAGCTTCCGGAGTTTGCCCAATTTCATGTTCATCGCTTTGGTGACACTGTCTAACCATCTCATCCTCTGCCGCCCCCTTCTCCTTTTGCCTTCAATCTTTCCCAGCATGAGGGTCTTTTCTAAAGAGTCCTCTCTTCTCATGAGGTGGCCAAAGTATTGGAGCTTCAGCTTCAGGATTTGTCCTTCCAGGGAGCAATCAGGCTTGACTTCCTGTAGGATTGGCCGATTGGATCTCCTTGCAGTCCAGGGGACTCTCAAGAGTCTTCTCCAACACCATAACTCGAAACCACACATATATAGCCACATTTAATTGGAAACCAATAGTGTTGCTGGGACTTCACTTAGTCCTTTTGGATGAACCAGCACTCAACTTGTCATTTTGGATGAACCAGCACTCAACTTGTCATTGATAAGTAAATTTCAGAGCAAGGAATTGTAAGGACCCAGTGCAGCCTCAACTTTAATGTTCAATCATTTGTCAATTTTTAAAGTTAGTACTGAGTGCTGATTAGGTTTTGTGTGAACACAAACATTCCTAAGAAACAATCTGTTTGGTGCCTGCTAATCTAGCAAAGAGCTGATGTTTGCACTACAGAGTCAAACGTGATTGTAAGAAAGAGCTCATCTCACTGTTTTCCGGCATTTTTAACACCAAAAGGAGATGCTTCACAACGTCCTTTTAGCCAGTCTGAAAACACTGATCAGAAGGGCTTTAATCTCAAGAGCAAACACTCTTTCTGTCAAAATGTCCAATGCAAATACAGATGTTGCTCAGCAAACAGCTGGCATTCATTTAAGGTACTGGAGAAAATGGGCCAAGAATGATCACTTTGTTCACTAAGTGAAAAGCAAAATATAATATTATCATCAACGTATAAGAGTGGGAGGCGGGAGGAGTAACAGGCTTCCAGAATGAAATCTTGTTATATGTAGATGGGTTCTTTACAGAAATATTTGTTTTACACCACTTAAAAGGGGATATGCCAGAGATATGCCATTCAAGACAACTATTTTAGGCTGAACTAGAAGTCAGAGAGAGAGAGAGAGAGAGAGAGAGAGAGAGAGAGAGAGAGAGAGAAAGAAAGAAAGAAAAGACTCCACCAATGGCATTTTATATTCCAAATCATGTAAAACAGAACCATGAATAGGAACATACTGAGAAATTGAGCTGGTCCCATTGGGCTGGTCTTCCCATTCCAGCATCCAGAGGGGGATATCCCCTCCCACAAGGACAGACCTCCAAATTCACCTTGGAACGTTGGTGAATATAGGGCACAATCTACCAGAAGCCTCTCTTGAATAGGCTCCTTTAAGGAAAGGAACTTCCTTGAGAGGAGCAGTTCACACAATCCAGTAAACCACAGTTAGTGTATTGTTTGTGTACATGACTGTGAACATGAATAAAAGAATATGATGTCCATATCCTCTCCGCTTCCCTTTTTCCCTACTGCAAAGCTGTGTGAGAGGAATCCTGGTTTGGTAACCAGCTCCATATATTGTCTAAATCCAGGATCTGTGGTTTAAATGTGATTTAACTGGAGGCTTGTACCTTAGCTTGGAACTTAAAGTGAATCCAGTTCCTGGTTCTGGACAACAAATGTAGTTCAACGCCCTTGGATTTCTTTGCATAGGACGGGAGGAGGGCACATGGAAGCACGGAACTTCTTTGGTTCATATTCACAGTCCAACAAGCCATCATTTGTCAACTTGTCAATACCGGACCACAGATTCTCCATGTGGCAACACACAACAAAGAACAGAAAATACTTTTTATTTACCTTGCAGTAAAGATGTTCCTACTGGGATTGATTCAGGAATATTTTCTTGACTATAGATTGATTGCTGGAATTCTGGAGAGCAGTCATTTTCGTCTGTGATATGAACGATGACCTGCATGGGATCAGGAAAGAAAAACACATGGACGAGCAACAGAAAATGAACAGAGGACCATGACTGATTTCTTGTAACTGAATACATGCTGCTTTTAAAACAGAAACGTAAGTTTGTTTCAGAGAAGTAGTCCTTACATACTACATATAATATGTTCTTTTGCATATTAAGCACAGCATGATGAAGATCAAGCTGTGGGCTCATTTTTAAAATGCACACCAATAGATGTCCTTTTTATATGTATCTGTACCTCTATGGGGCATATGTTCTATTTATCATGTGTTACATGATATGTACATGTCATGTGCAACACTTATCTCGTTCACAATTATAGCACTGTAATTATTTTAACCAGTGCCTTAGGTTCAAACAAGAAAATTTCATGTAAACCCCAACATTAGACAATAAGTAGTCTTGAGTGAACCTGATCCCATTTGAAGAACAGTGGTTTTCTTTTACTTCTATGCCATTTTCCTACTGAAGATGCCCACTGAATTTGCTGCAAGTCCCCAAATACACCTTTTGTTTTGTTTACATTTTTTTAGTTGCTAAACAGCCGGGGGGGGGGGGCGGGGGCGGTGACAAACTGGATCAAAGGGCAGTGGCATAGCTAAGGGAGGAAGGGGTAGCAACTGCACCAGGCAACAAGCTTTGGGGGGGACGGGACAACAAGCTGAGCTTGACACTAGTGGCCAAAATTGTGAAAACCTTGTCATGTGTGAATAATAGCATGTTATATATCAGTGGTTCCCAAACTGTGGGTCAGGACCCACCAGAGGGTGGGGACCCAATTTTTTTGTACCAGGTGAAGGGATCATTTTGACTTTACACCAAGACATCTGGAGATGGCCCTGGTTAGGTGATTTTAAAGAAGCCTCCATGCAACAGTCTTAATACAAGCATCACTCCTTGGGAAAATCACTCCTTGGGAAAATGGTTAGTGAAAGAGCACATGCTTTATATGCTGAAGGATCAATGTACCTAGTTCCTATTATCATCAAACAGGGCCTTAAGCTCAGGAAAGAAAATCTTCACTCTACCTCAGTCACACTGCTGAGCAAGCTCTCTGCTTCCAAGGCTTTTACTAAAAAATGGTAGAGGCGATGTTCGCTCTCGTAGTCCACTGGATGAGTCAAGCTTAACTCTCCAGTCTCTTGGTCCATTCTGAATAGGCTGCTGGGATTCATGAGCAGAGTGTAACAGAGGGGTTGGCTCTGGAAAGAAACTGCTTCAATGACAGCCACTCTGGAAAGGAGAGATTAATCACAAGCCAATGTGTTTCTTTGGGGTTCTTTAAGACAAAAAAATGTGAACTGGTACCTCCCCCCATAGTAGTCATAGCACAAGCTTTAGAGATTTTTTCATCACTTACCTTACCCCACCCCTCACTTTGTTTTTAGAATTCAGGTTAAAATTGATACATGAAGTGAGGTTTCAGCCCATACACCACACAGGTAAGGACATATACTTTGCTATCTATACTGGCTATTGTGTTGTTTTAAACTTACGTTTCATCTGCTGGGGTATTTTCTGGAACAAACACATTATAGGACATGTTAGTGAACTGAGGAGGTCTGGAACCAGCCAAGATGGAGATGAAAGCATAAGGGCTTTTGTTGCCATATTCATCAATGGCCAGCACAGTGATCACATACTCCTGGTTCAATGATAAAGGCAAGCCAGTTGTCAGTACGACACCTGTGTCCATATCGATATCAAATCGTTCTTCACCACCTGTGGAATTGAGGTTGGAAAAAAAATTAGGAAGGGTTCTCAGTATCAGGTCTCACCATCTCACTGATGTTTCATCACAAACTCCTTGTTCCTGTCATTCCAGCCACAAAACCTTCTCCCATTGCCAGTTTTTTTACCACTTCTTTTTCCACACTATCATGAATCCTACAATATGCTTTTTCCAGGTAACGTTCTTGTTACCGGAAGCAAGTAGCTACAGCATATGCAACAAGCAGTTTTGATTCACAGAACAGAAGTGCAGAGCTGTAACAAGCTCCAATTATGCAGGGGGGAGACAAAATCGTGATGTTGCCCCCTGTGTCAGCATGCCCTGAGCACCAATTCCCCATGCCCTGCGTCACCTCCATTTCAGAGCTGTACAAGCACAAGGGAGGGTGGGCAGGGCAAAAAGCGCTCGAGGTTTTTTTTTCCTCCGCCATGCCCAGCGCAACTGGCCTTGCAGCAGCCAAAATACACCGCTGCAGAAGTGGTTCAGTCCTCCATTATAAACGTCTACTCAGGAAGACTTCAGGACTTAGAACCATCAAACAAATGCAAAACCTGTTTACCTGCAATCAGGGCATATGATATCCCAACACTGGTGTTTTCGCTGTGACAATAGCGGGCAACAAGCTGGTAGACTGATGTGCCTGCCCTGGCATCAGGGTCAACACGTGCCAAATAGGGATAGGGGTACATTTCCCAAGATATGGGCTCCTCTTCCACGGCAACAATCACCACATGGCACAAGTACCAGTCACTCTCTGTAAACAAAAAAATACATTTTTTAAAACAACAACAAAAGAAAAAGTTGGAGCTTACAGAACCAATTTCATGACATTTTTAAACCATATTGTTTAAACAAAATGTGAGGTTCCTTAGTTATATATGCAAGACAGAGGCAGATCTAAGGGAGGGCAAAGCTCTAAGTTTTGCAAGAAGCCTTACCTTGCAGTGGAAATCACTCCTCTCCTGCACCATTTTAGCCAATCCTCACAGGGAAAAGCAATATCTTGGCGTTGCTTACTGGCTACAGCAGCAAGGGAGAGGAGGGATTTACATGATAGGGTAAGGCACCATGCAAAACTTAGAGCTTTGCCCTCCCTGTAGATCTGCCTCTGATGCAAGAAGGTCTAACTAGATGTAACAAAAGCAAATCTGATTGAGAAGATTTGAAAGGTGGGGAGCAATTCCAGGAGGAGAAGAGACAATGAGGAAGTGGCTGCTGGAAATATCTACATTTTCCTTTCAGAATCTTCGTCCCTGCAACCTTCTCAGTTGCGTTTCTCCTGACAAGACTGAGACCAAAAGGAAAACCTAAGAAATGTCCTGGGCAGGTCAAAGGACAGTCTCTAGGCCAACATCTCATTTCACACAATGGCCCAGCCAGTCACCCCCAAGTAGGAGGAAAAGGCACACTTTTTCTCCCACCATTGTAGTCCTGCAACTGGTGTTCAACTAGTGCCACTAAACTTGAATTATAACACACAGCCATTAGTAGCCATTGATAGACCCATCCTCCATTAATTTGACCAATCCCCTTTTAAAGCCATCTAAAGAAGTAGCTATCATCTCATCTTGTGGCAATGAATTTCCCAAGTTAATCATATGTTGTGCAAAGTACTTCCTTTCATTTGTCTTTTCGGTTGGTTTCATTGGATAACCCTTGGTACTAGCACTGTGAGAAAGGAACCTCTCTAGCCCCTCAGACCATGCCATGTATCACTTGATAAGTCTCGGCCACTGTATCCCTGGGAAACCCCCCCCCCAATGTAACAAGGAAATACACAAGGAAAGTATTCCAGGATGATCATTCTGGATGCCCTTTTTTATACCTTTTCCCAGCTCTGCAATACCCTTCTTGAGGCATGGCCACCAGAACCACACAGTATTCCAAATGTGACCACAGTATGTATTTAAATAGAAGCATTATAAACATAGCAGTCTTACTTTCTATGCCTTTCCTAATGACCCTTCAAATAGAAATAGTCTTCTTTGCAGTTGCCCCACACTGGGTCAACATTTTCATTGAGCTACCGAGCACCCACCCAGGATCTCTTTCCTGGTACATCACTAACAGCTCAGACTTGATCAGCACATTTGATGTTGTGTCCTGGCTGGAACTAACCTACCCTGATGCTCATGCCAGCCTGAATGCCCCATAATGTCTTTTATGCAATGTGGAAGCAGCAAAAAAATTTTTAAGCAAGCACACCCAGACTTGCAGGGAAAATACATGTGTCGTTTTCCAGGTTCATGACTCATTTTGAGTCAGTGGACCCAAGTCTCAATCCAAGCCCAAATCATTGACACGAATGACTCAATTGTACATGAGTCAGTAAAAAACATGTGTTTTTGCAACTCAGTCACATGACTTGGGTCTCCATCCCTGCTAATTACACACAGGTCATTGAATAGCCAGAGGACTAGAGCTATCAGAATCAATACTAACCGGCTTGTGTTTGAGCTTTGACAAACCAGTTTGCTCCAAAACCTGTTTGCCAACAAAACACAAATTATAACATATCTGGAACTGTGATCAGATTTATACTTCACACTAAAAAAAAAAAAAAGAACAGAGGTTGCTTGAAGCATCATTTGGTTTGAAGCACCACAAAAAGGGATTTGCTACCATTTTCAGTAGAATGTTTGGTGCCACAAATACATCACAATCCTCTTGGTGCCACAATCCTCACAATTTAGATTATCTAAATGTCCACAAATCCTGCAAGGCAAGTCATTAACAGTCCTATTGCAAACAGCAGGGAAAGCTAAGATCAAAAGAAGAGATTATTTAAGCAAATTGGGTTCATCTTGAAAATTTGGGGGTTATTATTCTCATCATCTTTTCCTCCATTCAGAAGTAGTTCTTCTGCTCCTAGCAGGGCCACAGTGTATATTTGTGCAGGTTGCACACTGCACAAGGGTGCCACATCTAAGTAAAGGGGGAAGAAACTTTCCCTGCATCTAATTTTGCTGGCATGCAGACCTCTTCCTGACATAAAAGATCAGACATGCAAATGCACTAGCAGCTAACACTAAATCAATACGGTCATGTTTTTCATTGACACGAATAGCTTGAAGTTACAGCCAAGCCATCTGTCAATACTAATCAGTCACCAGAAAAGAGCAAACTGACAAATACGAAAACAGTGGGCTCTTTAAACCAAAATGACACCTGGGACAAAAGCCATCACCTGGTTAATATACGGGCAGCGCAAGCCAAACTTTTCCTTGAGCCAGTGCAAGTCCCTCCACAAGTACATAAAGCACATTTGCAGCTATAGGGGAGCAGGTTAGGCCAACACAAGGACATGTACTAGTCTAGCAGCACCAGCTCTGCACCCGGAAGGTGTATGTTTGAGCCAGCCTGGGCAGGCTGATGCAGGGGATGGGAGAGGGTGGCAGGGCAGAATGGTGGCAGGGAGAGGTGCCTTTGGGTGGAACGATGTCAGACCAGGAGGACCAACTGTGGCAGAGTCAGAAGCAAGAGTCAGGGTTAGACAGCTTTTGTGCAATTGAGTGTCCTGAATGTCAGTTCCAAATTTACACCGGCCTAAACAGAGGATTATACAGCCCTAAAACCAAGGGTCTTGCCCAGTTCGTTTTGAAATGCACATTGAATGAGGACAGCATCAACATCACAGAAATCAGATAACATTGTTCAAAGCAATAGTCCTGGCATTACACCTCATTTTCCTAATATGCACAGGGGATAACAACATTTGTTGCAGAAGAATTAGACATTTGCAGTCATGCAGTTTCAACTTAATTTTGGACAGCTGCCCTAGAAGAACCACAATGGTGACCTTGACCTACATGATCACTGGAATTATCTTTACCCTGAGGCCTTTGTCTTGTCGATACATTATTGGGCACAAGAGGACATAGAACACAGCTTTGTGAACAGGATGACTGTAAAGTTAGACAAAGTAAAAGAACAATGCATTGGCTGCATCTGTTTTACTAGTTAAAACATAGCATTCCTCCCTCCTCACTGCCATTAATATAGTTCAGCTATTTTAACTGGTTAGGTTAGTTAGAACAAAGCTGCACTAAGTCTTGTCTTTTCATTTGTTTTGCTATGAACTTTTCATTTGTTTTGCACTTTGGGTGCAATCCTATCCTGGAGCTAGGCCAGCACAAGTGACTTGTGCCAGCCTAACACCAGGTTAGGATTGCACCCATGGTGAATTTATTATTGTTGTTGAAAAATGGTATACGCATATTTTTAATAATTTGTATTTGGAACAGTGGTGCAAACCTCTGATAACCTCAATTTCCATGTGACAGAATACTCACCGTCACCATACAGTATGTGCCACCCATGTGCCACTTTCAAACATCTTAGGGCAAACATTTTAGCACTGGGACATTCCGTTCTGCCTGAGACCCACCAAAAGTGATGTCACGGCCATGCGCCATCATTGTGACACCAGAGACTGCTGCTTGCCTGAGAATGCAGCAATAAGTTGGGTTATTTATCAGCCATTTTCCAACAGCAAAGTGAGTCAGAAAGAAAAAAGCCTATTTACAACCTTGACAAAACAACCACCCACCCTCCCCCTTTCCAGCATCTTCCCAATATGGCTGCTCCAGGTGCTTCGCAACTTACCTGAAATTGGCTCCCGACCCACAGTTTGGGAACCACTGTCTTAGGGCACTGTAGCAGGCCAGGTGGCTGCCATTTAGCCTTAACCTTTTGCTACCACTATAATTCTGATCCAACTCCAGGAGTTCCCCACCTCCTCAATCCCATGGCTGCTATTTGCCCCAGGGGAAAAACTCCAAATTACACTAAGGGTAGCTTTCTTTCTGAATCAAACAGCAGCAACAAGGGATCTGATCCAAAAGATTATGGCCTCTCTTTCTCCCCCCACCCCCATTCCACAACATCTTGATCCCAATATGCAGGCTGTTGCTATTTGAGACACGGAAAGCAAGCACAGAAGGGCCATTGTGTATCTGGCCCTCAGATATCAGGCACTGGCAAGACGATCTTTACTCTTGAGGACTACTACCTTGCTTTTTTGTGTAAAGAAAAATTGAAGAAGCAGATCTTATATTTTAAAGCAATCTGAATGAAGCAGCACTTGTACAAAGAGAAATGACTTATTTCAAACAAACAACTCTCCCCCCCCCGAACAGATTCTTCTGTCCACACATTGCTGACCAACGATAATGAACAACACAGCTCGAGGGGCACTTCAACATTTCTCACATTTGCTTGTGAATGTTTGCACCATCAAGACACTATATCACCACACTGCTGAAATGTTTCCAGGGCTAAGCCTGCCATGCAACTAAGCTGAAGACTGAAGTCACAGATATTGTTACATGGGACCAAGTGGAAACCAGAAATGAATTAAACAATAAACACAAAAACAACCAATAGTGATATAAATTGCTTCCGGAAGAATGGGAAGGAACAGAATGTAGGCTCAATGTGTTTCTTGTTCACATTGACAACACAATCCTATACATGTCTACTCAGATGTAAGTCCTATTGACTTCAATGGGACTTACTCCCATGTAAGTGATTGCAGCCTGAATGTTTATTAATTTAGACAAGCAATTTTAAATTGCTTTTAAATACCAGCCTTTTAAATTCTGTGCTAGAAATGAATTGAAGTTAAGGGTATGCTTAAAAGGTACACTCCAGGATGCTTTTACAATGGCACAAAAGATGCTGGAGAAAGACTCCATGCGATTTCACTAGCAAGTGTGTGTCCCAATATTGTCAGCCAAAGAGATAACTTGGAAGGGTTGCTAATGCAATTAGGCCAGTGCTACTAGCAAAGGAGTCTTGTGCCTGTTTCTGTGCATGCCAATTTGAACTTCAGTCCCTATACTGCCAAAAGCTGCAGAAAGTGAAGGTGACCTTTAAAAGGCTCAAACTGAGGAGCAAGCTATGCAGATGGACATGGCAAACTCTACACAGGTCCACTTTACCTTCATGCACAACATACCAAGCTGGTTTTGAAAGACTTATTTCATGATGGGTTTTTTTTCTTAAGTGAAAAATAAAAGCATAAAAGCAAGAATTAAGACACATCCTGTCCTCTCTGAAGACCTATACATTTCACTGCACCCATGTCACTTGCATAGCTAACTGTAGCTTCCTTTGGAGCCAGCTCTTGGAGCCACAAATGGCTCTGAAGGCGAGGGGGAGGGACCGTGTTACACGGGAGCTCAAACGCCTGCCAAACGTAGCATTTTGGCCCCCCTTTAGGAATGTCACTGCCATAGCATGAGAAAAAGCCCTGTGCTGGCCATCACCCCATCCTGCAGCAGAGCCTTCTGCCAATTGCATCCTAATTGCAGAGAGTTCTGCAGGCAGCTAGTCCCCAGCATTTGCACTGTACATGCTCAGAGGCACTCACGACTTCACACGTGTCAACTCGCAATTTAGCTGCGCAGGCAGCCTTACCGTGCCCATCCATCCGGTGCACCTTGACGGTCACCTCTGTCCGGCCACCACGCTCCAGCGGGCGGCTGAGGTAGAGTCGGCCAGAGCGCCTGTCCAGCTCCAAAGGGAAGGAGCCCGCAGCCACTGGGGAAAGCAGCTCGAACCAGCTGCCGCCGGATTCCTGGTAGCGAGTGTCCGGGACGGTGAAGATGGACTCCCCAGTTGGCGCCCCGACGGGGATGCGCACTTTGTAGATGGTGCCGGAGCCTGGCTGAAGAGACCGGGCTGTACGCACGGAAGGAGAGCCGCCGCGGCCCTCCGCCGCCACCGCCTCCTCCTCTTCGTCCTGCCGAGGCGCTCTCCTCTTCCTGACCGCCAGGTCCAGGCGCTTGGCGGGGCTACGCAGCGGCTGGGGCAGCCCGTGGTCCTGGGCCACGACCCAGAGGCTGAGGCGGTGCAAGCCGAGCAGGGAGCCCACGGTGAGCACCTGCCCGCTGCGCGGCACAACGAAGAAGTGCGGCCCGAGCTCAGTCCCGCCAGGCCACGAGCAGTAAGTGAGGAGCGCGTTGGCGCCTTCATCAGCGTCCAGTGCGCGCAGGCGTGCCACCTCCGAGCCCAGCGGCGCCAGCTCGTCCACCTCGAGGGGCGGCGCGGGGCCCGGCGGGAAGCGAGGCCGGTGGTCGTTGCGGTCCAGCACCCGCAGGCGGAGCAGCGCCGGCCTCCTGGCGGGGCCCTGCAGCGAAAGGCTGTAGTGGGGACGCGCCTCCCTGTCCAAGCTTTCCACGGTGCGGAGCAGCAGCAGCCCAGAGCCTGCGGCCGGGCGCAGCTGCAGGGCGAAGTGGGAGGCGCCGTCACCAGCCAGAGCCCACTCCCCTAGCGGCTGCCCCCGCGCCAGGAGCAGTCTCCGCAGCGGCACCCTCAGGCCCTGCACCCACGTCCCTGGGGGGCTGTTCTCAGGCACCTGCCCGAAGAAGCAAAGCGCGTGGGCGGAGCCGTGCCAGGGGCTCCCCAACGGGTGGCGGCACAACGAGCTGCCGAAGCCGGCCAGGAGCCAAAGGCAAACGAGCCGCAGCCTCGCAAGAGGAGTCACAGTCCGGTCAAAGTCCCTCATTCTCCCAGCAGCTGGAGCGCCGGACGAACGGCTGCGAGCGCATAGGACTCGACCTCGGACAGGCGGGAAACTCCGCACCAGCAACACCGACTCCACGTGGAGGGATGCCTGGGCCCGCCCCTTCTGGGAAGCTCACCAATCGGCAGAGCGGGATTCACGAGAAGGCCCGCCCACCTTCACTGTCCTCTGCCTGTCCCCGTTGGAAAAACAGAGCGAGGAGTAATGAGGCCAGCGGAGAACTAGCCGGGGTTAATTACACCGCACAGTGCCAATGTGCACACCCAGGCTTGAACCAGAGGTACACCATCGTTTCCTTGATTAAATAACTGTCTTAAATAATCTCTCGCTATGCAAGTATATTTTCCTACTGTTAAAAGTGATTGAGTTTTAATATACGTACATAAACATAACAAAACATGTACATGACAATTGTATGTGTACACACACAATTTATTATTTATTTTTATTTATTATTTATTGAATTTTTACCCCGCCTTTCCGCCCGAAGGCACACTAATTTCCTCTACAAAATTCGTACTCCACCTCTGTGGACTAATACAGGTTGATTATTCCTCATCCAGACTGCTCGGACGGGAAGGTGTCCAGATTTTGCATTTTTCTGGATTTTGGAATAATTGCATAAATATGAGAAATATTTCCTCTTGCTCTTTTCACTGTGACCCATTTGGGTGTCTGCTGGCTGTTTTTTTCAACAGTGGCTATATAGGCACACACCACAGAGCAGAGAATAGAAGTTTCAGCTTCTACGTGGGAATGAGCACAAGACCTTCTAGCGTTCACACTACAGAAAGTTTTTTTTTTAAAAGCCTTGAACAGAAATGTCTGGATTTTGGAATAGGCTGGATTTCAGGTGTCTGCAAAAGGGATTGTCTACCTGTATTCTGAAAATAGTCAGTCTAGACCTTCACCTTTCCAGCATTTTCAAATTGTGCATTGACATCCAAAATCTTACAACAACCTTATAACCATTCTGCCTCACAACTTACTGGTTCTACGTCAGTTTCACATGCATCAATTTGCAGCCTTGCAATATACCAAATTTTCCCCAGCTAGGAATGTTCATATTTTGAGTACAAAAAAGAAGTCTTGTGGCACTTTTTAAAATGTACAGATGTATTGCTTAATTCACTTATGTTAATGTTACAATAAATCTGAATCTTTAAAGGTTGAGCAAACATGATTTAACAAAACTATTCTTTAATCTTATTTTATACAAGATGAGATTCAAAAATATTCCAAAGTAACTCTTACAGCAAGCACAAAAATGGACTGGACTATGTGTAAATAAAGTGGAAGGAAGCACTGATATTGTTTAGTATTTCCTTGAGCTTAAATTGGTAGGTGGCAAAATGTCATTAACCTTGTGCCAGAGGGAAGATTAATCATAGGCTACCTATCAATCTACTGGATTTGTCGACACTTAACAGAAATGAGGATAGAGAATACACACAGCATACCTTGCACAAGGTACATCTGCATGCATGTGTTTAGGTTTGTTGCCATGAATAATTTTAGATGTTCATTATCTTAATTAAAAACAAATCGCTGAAGTGTAAGCTTCAGTGTTGGAGGGCTGTGTCTAGCATGGCCTCATCCTTTTTCAAAACCTGTAAAATGTTCACAAAATCAGGGCTGCACAGCCAAAAAGCTCAGTGTTATTCAAGCCTAGCTCAGTGTTATTCAAACTGTGGGCCAGGGCCAGTGGTGTTATTCTACCGGAACGCTGGGCGGGACATCCAGGTGATCGACAGCCCACCCATCGCGTTCCGCAGCATTACGCTGTTTGCGTAACCAATTATGCCGCTTGCGTACGTTACGCAAACGGCGGAACGCTGCGGAACGCGACGGGCAGGCTGTCGATTACCCGGATGTCCCGCCCAGCGTTCCGGTAGAATAACACCACTGGTCAGGGCCCACTTGGTGGGTCACGTCCTGATGTCAGGTGGGTTGTGGAAAACTGGGAGCAGCTATCTTGGAAACTGCAGGCCTTACCTTGTTATATTCCTTTTGTGTGTGTTAACAATTTGAATTTTCAAGCCAGGGGTTTTTCTTTTTAATCCAGTGCTTTTACATATTTTGCCCTAATCCTGCTTTTTGTCAGGGATGTTTTACAGTTGTGCAATTGCGGCAGTCCAAGAATGCCAGCTTGCTTGAGTGTCATTTGATTACATTGCAATGACGGCACTTCTTGCTTGATTATGTCACTTCTGGCTATGACATCACATCCAGGTTAATTATATCACTTCTGGTGGGTCCTGGCACAAGTGCCGTTCTAAAGAGTGGGTCACAGTCTAAAAGGTTTGAGAACCAATGATCTAAATATGGTCCGATGATACTTCCCTAACCTTTTTTTACACAAACCAATCAAGTGTGTAATTCATGAATTAGGAGCAGGAGTCATGTTTTTCTGCAGGACAAAAAGATTACAGTCAAATACTGTCAAAATGCATCTTTCTAGCAAGTGAAATGCTATCAGGGAAAGATGTCTCAACCTTTTGCAAAAACAAATCTGGCAAAACTATTGCATGATTGTTATCCCATGAACCAGTAGTCTGGAGAACTTGACTTGAACCAAAGTCAAGTCACCTGTCTGCATAATGCCATCCATCTGCATGGCACTTTACAAGTAATGAGGAAACAAATCCCTGCCCTGGTGGGCTCACAATCTGAAAGAAACCACTTAGTGCAGCAAGCTTGTGGGAAGGTTCACAAGCAAGGCACAATTGTAGCCGTTGTTCCCTGCATCGGCCATCTCCTAGATCAGTGTTTCTCAAACTGTGGATCGGGACCCACTTGGTGGTTCGCAACCTGATTTCAGGCTGGTCACGAAAAGCTAGGAATCGCCACTTTGGAAATTGCAGAGCCCACTCTTGCCGTATCCTTTTTGGGAGTGTTAACAGTTTGAACTCTCAAGTGAGATTCATTGCACATATTATTTTGACCTAATCTTGCTTTCTGTCAGGGATGTTTCATGGTTGTGCAATTTCTGCAGACCAAGAATGCCAGTTTGCACTCCAGGAGTGTCATTTTATTATGCCACATTGACGGCAGCTCCTGCTTGATGACGTCACTTCCAGCTTTGACATCACTTCCAGTGGGTCCCTACACAAGTGCCATTCAAAAAGGTGGGTCCTGGTCTAAAATGTTTGAGATCCACTGTCCTAGAAGAACCTTTTTACTCACAAGTTCATAACTGGAATCATAAATGGAAGTAGTCTCCTTTCTTAAAGCAAGACTAGACCCCACCCATTCAAATATCCAAGTTAACATACAAAAATACCTACACATTGAGTGAAGTTTGTGTTTGTTTCTTTAATAAAAATTTACAAGGCACATTGTCCAACTGGATTACAACAAATCTGAAAGCAAGCGTTTGGAATGTTTCAATTTAAAAATAATCAAACTACAGTTATTTTTCCTTTTATTAGAACCATAGTATGCATCTGTGATTAATACCTGCTATGGGCAATGCTGACATCTAAATCTTTTTACCTCTGAAGTCCTCAATAAAGTGATAGAAAAATGCTGCAGTGTATGCGCAAGTGTGTGTGTGTGTGTCTACACTTTGCTATTGTTGCCTGTGGAAAGATAAAATAGTGTAATGATTTTTTTAAATTATTGCTCTCCGAACAGGCATCACAACTACTGCCTCTTCTCCCTCCCACATCTGGTTGCAGGAGAGCTTTAAATTCAAATATTGTAATAATGTTTGGAAGCTTGAAATCTGTCTCACTGAAATGAGATTTTAATTCTCATCCAGCAAAATCAATGGGGACAGTAAGCCATTTCCCTGCTTATATCAGGGTAAAAAAGTATCCACTACGCTCTAGTTTAGAAGGCAAATTTAGCCTCACTGTGTGGAATGGTCTTGTGCTGTAACTGATCAACAAAGGTTTCTAAACTATCTAATACATTCAGTACAGCTCAAAAGGGAGCCCGTTTCAGGAGCTGAACTAAGCTGCTGGGAGCAAATATCAAGACTGAAGCAGCCAGGGCAATTTAGCCAGCCCAGGAGTGCAATAGCTAGGAATGGGGTTAATGAACATTAGTGTCTGCTTCAAAGGAATCAGTATAACTAAGGGCACTCTATTATGGTGCTGACCAGTTATTATGAATCATCAGCTCTTCAACCTGTATTTGTTAGAAAGAGATGTGGAGGCCTGTAGAAATCAAAGTAAAGGAGATACACAATGTTAACGTATAGCAGACCGAGTCTTGGAGAGCTTTTTTTTTTTTTTTTAAGGCAAAAGCAACCACATTTATATCAGTAAAATACTGAAAAGTTAATTTCCCTTAGAGATTCAAAATAAGTGCATTTTTTTTTGTAATTTACTACAGAAACCAAAACAAAAATCAGTGCAGAGGCATAAATGCAGTTGAACAGAAACACCGAGAATGTCTAAGATCATAGTATACAAAACAAAAAAACCACACTCACACAGACAGACGTTCCCCAAATGAATGCCATCTCAAGGCTACCGGTTATAAGGCTATTTTACATCAAGTCGTCCAGCTCTACAAAATACCTACAATATAACTACCAACAAATTACAACCCCAATAGGATTTAACATTCTGTGACCGGATTTGAATGTATTTTCCCATGGCAGGCAATTTTTCAGCCTCAATTTAACAAGCATAAGATGACTTATTGGACATTTCCAGAAATGACATTTTTATCCAAGTCTTGCATTCAGGTTGGTTTGACCTGCAAGGCTAGCACTGATTATTAGCCTATAAATAAATACCACATACCAAGAATGCGATCAAATATACATATACTCAGGCTGCAATCCTATGCACACAGTTACCTGGAAGTAATTCCCACCAAGCTCAATGGGACTTCTGAGTAAGTAAGTCATCCAATGCAGAGGATTGTGCTGTTCTCTTGCTGTGCAGGGTCATATGTTTATGTAGGCAAAGTCAAAAGGAGAATTTCAGTTCTGGTCTTTGGACAGAATGCTTTCCAGAAGCTACATAAGGAATGTGTTCACAGCCCACACTTTAAAACAAAACAAAATCCTGATGTTTCAGGATTGTAGGAGCAAGCTCTAAGGAAAAGGCAGAAATACTTACAGAAGATAAACAACGTGAAGATGCAGAGAGGAATACCACCATAAAAAAAGGGAACAAATATTTTAATTACTGAAGACGCAGCACAGCAATATTTGTTCAACTGAACAATGCACACAGCATGCTGCTTTGAGTCTGGTGTTCAAATTGTGAATTTTAGACTCTAATTTGCAGAAATCTGCAAGACTATAATTAAGCTAACCTGATAAACCAATTAGTCAATGTTAAATAGGCAGTCCCCTGAAATGGCTGAAATCTAGCAAAATAGTGACATTAAGGACGCAATCCTAACCTGGAGTTAGGCACCATCCTCCCTGACTCAGAGTGGTACAAACACGCTTTATGGTGCGTTTGCAACACTCCTGAGCTGGCACAAGGGACCTGTGCCAGCCTAATTTCAGGTTAGGATTGCACCCTAAACCTCCTGGAATTTCAGCCTTTTCTAATTTAGGGAATGAATAAAGGGATTCAATAAGGGACTGAATTGTTAATTGTAATAAATGAAAAGCTCTTCATAAAAACAGAGGTGTAGTCTTTTAAGACACACCATGTTTTTCATGGTGACACACTAGAGGTTTTTCAAAGAAAATTATACATAAGCTTAAACTCTTACTTTAGATACAGACTGTTTTATATAAAAAAGACACACATTCTGCTGTGTGCATTGCCATCTCAAGTGCAAGTTTGTTTTTTCTGTCCAAAGTTGTGCTCCAGCAAAAATTAGATATCTGTCAACAGTTTGAACAGAAAGCTGATTTCAGTCAATAGCTATGATTAAGTTTATATACAGGGATAATACACTTCCCCCCTTCTGTTAAGTTCAGCAGCCTTCTGAACCAAAACTAAGCCACTTTTTAAACTTCCCTGAAACCTTTAGTAGGAGCCCAGAGTAACTGCAGGGGAAAAGCAGCCTCAGAAATTGGTGCATAGTTTCTAGATCATATCCAGCATGCTTGCAGGTCTTCTTCTTCTTCTTCTGCATCTACCATAATAAAATCAGTTCCATTAAGATGACAATAATGGCTATAACATTGAAAGCAGAAAATTAATGCACAAGAAAACAAGGTTATGAAATCTGAAAAAGCTGGAGAGAGGTATTTTCAAACATGGAAGACGGTTATATTTTGTAACACTGATCAGTATTTTCATGGTCCTGAAAGGTATTTCCCACATGTGCTGTAGTAAGCCTGCAGTATTCCAGTGGAGTAAAATAATGTGCAGAGTGAGGGTTTACGCACATGCACATACACTGTATATGCAATATAAAAGAACATTTCATAAAATAATCTCAACCCAGTTAAAAATTCTGCACACAAAGTCAATCTTCAAAAAGGAAAGTCTTCAAGACCTCTCAGGACTGGAATGATATCACAGTGTTGATTTTATATACAAAGTACGATCTGTTCCAGTATACGCGAGTGAAGTAGTTCACATATGGAGAATAGTTCATTTTTATCTCCTGACAAAATCGTCCATATTTGGAGTAGCCATAGCTGTCATTTTCTTCGTAGTACACCTAGAAGAAAGTCAGAAAAAAATTCATTCAACTCTGAGACAAAAAATAATCTTAAGGATCTCCCATGTACTTAATAATTTACATTTTTATATGCTAAATAAAATTTGTATATAATTTTACAATTTAACACCTCATAATAGAAAAATCAGTAAAAGTAACTGTTCTGAAGAAAAAAAAATTTATTTGGGAGCAAAAATGTCCAAAAATAAGAATATTGTAGTTAATGAACAGCTTGATAAAACCATCACGTTTGAGAAAATTCTATGCAAACAAGGAGAAGACCAAATAATGGCATTTTTCCTGATGCAGTTTTCAGTAACTGAAGATAGTTTACCATTGCTGCTGCAACCACAGCATGAAATAAATTTTATTACAATCTAAATAAGACACAAATGAATCATGAAAGTTGCTGTGCATTAAAAAAAAATACATCCACACGTGATCTAACTTCCTTATGTTCTTCAGCCATGATTGCTTTCAAGGGATGACCTTAAATCTGACTTATCTATCTTCTGGGCAGTTGTGGAGAATGAGATTCAGGCTGCTGTCCTATCCATATTCACTAGGAGTAAGTAAGTCCTACTGAATACTGTATAGTAAGATTTCCTAGCAATTGTACAAAGCTGACTGCATCATAATACATTCAGTACATTAAATGGTGCTACAGAAGTTACTAATGGCAAGGCCACCAATTATGCAAAATTATTCCTTCTAAAAAGCAATACAATCTTGCTCATAGCCAGTATTTGGGGGGAAAAAATTGCAACTTTTACTTACATGGCCATTGGCAACGTCCAGTAAGTCTTTGACCCGGCAGCCTCTCACAGGCCCCACCTCATTGCAAATTGAATCCTCAATAATCAAGTAATTGGCTTTGTACGATGCAAGTACCTTATAAATATCCTCTGCTGATCTTTTGGAATAGATCTGAAAAACCTGTAGATTTAAACATACTCAATCAAAACTGAAAAACAGCTAATGCCGTCTGCCTGGAATGCTTGGCAGGTTTACGTGGATTAAAGCTAGGATTTCTACACACATACTGTACGTATGCAATGCACACAAAGCAAGAACACAACTGAGCAGGCCCCACTGAGTTTAGTGGCGCTTATTTCCGATTAGCTGTGCTAGGAAGAGTCAAGCAGAGTCTTAAGAATACATTTCAGCACTAGGGCTGCAGTCCTGTATATACTTACCTGGGAGTTCCATGAACTCAATGGGACTTTCACTCAGTAGACATACATAGAAGTGCACTGTTAGTTGATCTCGGTGAGACTTAAGAGGCACAATTCTATGCATGTTTATACAGAAGCATGGCCAACTGTGATCAAAAAACGTTATTCCCATTTAATAATGGGATGTGCCTAGGATGTGCATAATCTTCTCTGGATTGTACCAGAAATGTTGTTTGCAGATCTGCGTTTGAGTTGATTCCATCAGCCTAAAGTAAGTTTTACCCTTATTTTCCTCTCTGCAAAACAGGAATAGGAGCAACATCTCTCATGATAAATATTGCACAATGGATGTCAGAAATGCTGGACAAGTTATTTGAAAAGGTGCACTCACATTTTCATTTCTCTTCTGCAAGTCCTCATCATTATACAAGGGCAGATTTGTCACCATCCATCCAGTACACAATTTGATCACACCCATTAGCTGCGGGCTACCAGCAAATACAGCAGCAACAGGAGCCTGTCTCCTGCAAAAATGACAATAGGCCCTCTCACATATTCCATACCATTATGTCGCCTACAGTAATGATTAGTGCTGGTGTGTGAAGCCCCTAAGCAGGTGCAATGCAAAACCCAACATTTTAAACCTATGAAAATGCTGACGCATTAAGATGTTGCACATTCAATTGGAATCACACAAAAGCTAAAAGGTTGGAAGAAGATTCTGCATAATCTGAAACTTGCTGAAGCAAAGCACTGGGTCTGGAAAGTACCTGGGGAACTTTCTACACTCCTCCTTTGAGGCCTCCTACAATACATGCATTGTTGTTGTTCAGTCGCTAAGTCGTGTCTGACTCTTCGCAACCCCATGGACCACAGCATGCCAGGCCTCCCTGTCCTCCACCAGCTTCCGGAGTTCGCCCAATTTCACGTTCATTGCTTCAGTGACACTATCTAACCATCTCATCCTCTGCCGCCCCCTTCTCCTTTTGCCTTCCATCTTTCCCAGCATGAGAGTCTTTTCTACAGCGTCCTCTCTTCTCATGAGGTGGCCAAAAGTATTTGAGCTTCACAATACATTGTCTAAAAGAACAAGGTAAGTAAGCTCAGGGATTCAATATCAATCAATTTTACCCAAGTGTGTATTTAAATTGATTAATCAACATATAATTAATCCATGTGTTGTATTTAATTGAGTTCTAGTAGCAACCCCAATAGTATATGCAAAGCCCCTAACCAAGCAGGCACCCAAGAACCTGGACGGATACATAAACAACAGTGTGTGATAGGCAACTATTGGAAACCACAGCTAAGATCACAGAAGTAGCCTGCAGTAAGAGGAAACAGATACTTACTTTATCCAGGTCATGAGTCCTACTGTGTCAGGGTCATAAAATTCCTGCAGTTCTGAAAGTTCTGCCATTAGCCTAGGAAAAAACTAAAAGGAAGCACCAAGGCTATGAACTGTGGGAAGACATACTACAGAACTTTAAAGCATGCAGGAAATAGGACGGAAGACACCTTTCTGCTGCAGTTGTACCATCAAGCCAATACCATAAATGTTGAGGATTCCTTCCCTACACTATTTGGCTGGCTTGTATCAAGGTGAACTGTATAGCAAAACACAATTTACTCTTCTGTACTTATAATTATAAATATAACAGTGTTTCTCAAACTGGTGTGTCATGACCCAATGTGTGGTGGGTTACAACCCGATGCTTAATGTTCTGCCACAGAGCCATTCCACCGGCCTCTGCAGGCCTCAGGATGCTTCATGGAAGCATCTGGAAGCAACTTCTGGGGCCAATGGTGCGGGCCGTGGGCCCGGTGCAACCCAGAAACAGCCTCTGGAGGCTCCCAAAGGTGCTTTGTGGTGGAGCATTGAGCACTTCCATCCATCATGGAAGACAAGGTGGATTGAGGTGGGGAAAGGTTTGGGAACCATTGCAATATACATTACAGTTAGACTACCTATAATAGAATAGAAGGTCTGTAATAGAAATATATACAGCCAACTCAAATACTTCCACTAATATTCCTACCATCTTATTGATAACATGTTCTGTAAATATGTGTTTTGTTGTAAATATGTCTCTTTTCATCATGAGACCAAATGCAGCTTTTATTTGGGGAGCAGCTCAAATGGAATGTATTTGAAGCTTGCAGTGCCATCTAGTGGCCAAACCATGTTGCTGCCACAATTTCAGTGCAGATTTTTGGTTTGGGGGCTTTGTCTAGAACTTTTACCACTAAGACAGCAATATATAAAAGGCAGGCAGGCAGGCACCTTCCCTCATCAAAATGCCTTTTCCAATTTTCCTAACTAGCTAGTTAGCAGGTTATTTTCTTACCTCCTTCCAGAGGCTGAAGCCTATGATAGTAGGAACTGCCATGCTCAGAATGAGAGCCTGAAATATTGAACACAAACAGAATAAATAATGAGTTCCTCCTTATTCATAACCTGGATGCTTTCATATCTATACAGCACACTTATTACAGCTGATTACAGACTGCAATATGTAGAATGGAGCTTTAACTGGGTTCATGTAAAGGTACAAGGTAAGCACAGTATTAGAAACAAATATTTCTCCCCTTCATGTACAGGCATGCCCCGGTATCCAGTGGGGTTCCGTTCAAGACATCACCATGGATACCTGAAACCGTGGATACTTGGTACACCTTTTTAAAGATAGGGGAACATCAGTGCACAAGGTATCCATGGATAACTGAAACTGTGGATACCAAATCAGTGGATACCGGGGCACGCCTGTATACAACTAACTCCAGTGTTTGGCCAATCCTGCAAACATGCCTCACACACAAGATTTCCCCACAGGGCAAGATATAGATAAAAGGATGCTTTGCCTAAGAGGAAATAGCAAGACACTTTTAAACACAAGCTCTTTCAATTTCACTTTCAGAAGCAAAGGCAACTGACCAAAGCTTTTCTTTTGGTTCTTGCAATGAATGTTTAGGACAGTGTTTCTCAAGCTATGGATCTCAGGACCCACTAGGTGGGTTGCGCAGTGCCTACAGCAGCCATCACTGAAAATATGGGAAGATGGAACCACTGGAACAGGGGAGGGTTGCGTAGTTGTTTTGCTTGTCTCAAGGTTGAAAATAGGCTTTTTTGCCTTTCCAATTCACTTTGCTATTAGAAAACGGCTGAGAAATAACCCAACTTATTGCTGCATTCTCAGGAAAGCAGCAGGCTCTGGCATCACAAGGATGGCATGACATCCCTTCTGGTGAGTCCTGGACAGATTGTCATTCTAAGAAGGGGGTACCGGAGCTAAAATGTTTGAGAACTACTGTTTTATGAGATGTGAACTGCAGCTCCTGGGGAAGACTGTACAGCCACCCCTCCCCTAAAAGTGACATTGTGGAGGTGAACAAAATGAGAGAAAAAGGTGCAGGTTATGCTGGCATTTACTAATTCCCTCCCCATTCCCTTCCCCCTACAGTTTTAGCACAGTGAAGCCAACTCATTAACGTATCCCCACAGGCAAGATCATGGCTTGCTACGTCCTACAAAATCCTCCATCTTACTACAGCTTTGGACTTGTTTTCTCTAGCCTTTGACATTTCATTTCCTTGTTTGTTGTAAATGTCTAGTTTATACAGCTTTTAGCCGACAATGTTTAGGGTGCAATCCTAATTCCAGGCTGGAATAGGCAGGCCGACACTCCTGCCCAGTGGCATTATTCACCCGGTACGCTGGGCGGGACTTACCTTTGAGCAGCAGTCCGCCCGTTGCGTCACGCCGCATTCCACCGCTTTCCCGCCCACCCTGGAAAATATTCCTCTTCCCCTGGGTAATGCACAGTGACCCAAATGGAGCTACTCGGAGCTTCAGGCAGCCAAATTGGGGCTGCCCGAGCTGTGGACAGGAATTAGGATCCGGCTCAAAGGCTGGCTCTTGGCTCCGCCCCTGTCCCCAGGCCATGGGCCCGCCCACTCCCCCCTGCTTCCTGCTGCCCTTCCAGTGCAGGCCTAAGAAGGCTGGCCTTTCCTTCGCACCTCTGGGCTCAGGCAACGGGCAGCAAGGCCAGTGCACAGACATACGCTGGCCTCTCTCTCCTAGGACTGGCACAAATGCGCTTTATGGCCGGTTAGGATTGCTCTGTCAATGTGCTCACTCACCAGCAAGACGGGATGTACGGCTTTCAGTCGGAGCCACTTGAAAAGCGTCATCCAAAGCTCAGGCGAGCATACCCCAAATGCAGCAAGCATGCACACGTAGGGGGTCCACAGGTACTTCATCCTAGAAAGCCACCGTAAGAATCCAAAATGGCATTACAGACAAACTATGAAAGCAACCCACCCCGTAGTCACTCCTGAATATCTTCGGCTGAAGCCTATTAAGTGCTCAAAATATTAAGAAGGTGCCATCAAAGACTGCAAGGTGATCACAACAGCGACTTCAATGCTCCAAATACTTTCCTGTAAAGTATTTCTGCATGGGCTTCCCTTAGATTTAAGCATTGTCAGGGCTTATCAGGGACATAGAAAGGATGCCTCCAAAATCAACTTTCATTTGAACATCAACAAGTGTTTTTTCTTCATGAGTGGGCAGCTTGCTTCTGCATTGTGACCATCCAATTTAAAAACCGGAGTACATAATGGATGAGCTCCAAACTCCGCCCCCCGCCCCAGGCATGCAGAAAATACTCATGCATAGATAAGCTAGGTGGACCCATGATACAAGGCAGATTCCCTATCCTTGGGAAATCACCACTTTGTTCATCAACCATTTTTGAGAGTCCTCTGCAACGGGTGCAGGAGGCTGCCACTTGAAGAGGAGAGTTTCAAAGCTCTCATGTGCTGGTATAATAGTTGTTCATGTCAGGTTGAATCCTGGCTGCAGTTTTGCACCCACAACCCTGGCAAAGGGCCATACTCAGAAATGGAATATCCCACAGTTTCTCTTGGTCCTATCACCTGCAGGCAAGAAGCCATACTCTTTATAGAGGACAGAGCTGATTCCTGTAATATTCACATAAACAACGCAGAAGTCAGTACATTGCCCCTTGGCTCCTTACTTTGTTAACTTAAGAAGAGCCCTGCTGGATCAGGCCAAGGCCCAGCTAGTCCAGCTAGTCCAGTCTAGTCCAGCTTCCTGTATCTCACAGCAGGTGCCCCAGGGAGGCATGAGATAACAAGATGCTTGGATCCTGTTGCCACTCCCTTGCACCCGGTACTCTGAAGTAGCCTACTACTAATGTAAGGAGGTTGCACGATCCATCATTACCTGGCCTATAGCCCATTCTGGATTTTCTTCCAGAAATCCGTCCAATCCTTTCTTAAAGGCATCTAGACCAGATGCCATCACCACCTCCTGTGGCAAAGAGTTCCACAGATTAACTACCCGCTGGGTAAAAAAGTACTTCCTTTTATCTGTTTTAACTCTCCCAACCCTCAGTTTTAGCGGATGCCCCCTGGTTCTGGTGTTTTGAGAGAGGGAAAAGAATATCCCTCTATCGATACTATCCCTTCCGTGCATAATTTTGTATGTCTCAATCATGTCCCCCCTCAGGCGCCTTTTTTCTAGGCTGAAGAGCCCCAAACGCTGCAGTCTTCATAACCAGCTTGCATTGGAAGAATACTGAAACTGCTTTTGCTAAACCTTCAGGTTAACATGGCCTTTGTATATTTGACATGGGGTCCATTTGACACAGCTGCCTCTCCAGTATGACAGTCATATGGCAACATAGCACGTGATGACCAATAAGCCACTAGCAGATGTACTGCTTTTGACAATATTATAATGAGAGACTGTGGTACTTAAAGCATTTATTTTGTTTACTTTTGTGGGAGGAGTTCCCACTGCTTCAGAAAAAAAGCACCCTGCGGCTACAAAAAGCTTCCTGAAACATTTATCAGCAACTGTGAGAGTTTTAACAAAATAATAGTGACGAGACCCACTTGAAGAGTTTCCCAAAATATAGGACCAGAAAGAGTCTCTTGCATGAAGCTGAACTAAAACAAACTGCTTTGCAATTAAAGCTATTTGAACCAACCTCTAGTACCACCCTAGAAATTGTTTCCCTCTCCTCCCTCAAAAGAAGGAAACAAAGGCTGCAGGTACAGAGAAGCAAAATAAGATCCACGTCTTTCCCACGTTCAGGAACATTGTTGCCCCCCCCATTGGTGCATAAATGCACCAGATCAATCCTTCCCACTTACCCTTCCATCATCATGGCAAGCAACCCCAATGAAACTGTGTGAAATACATGATACACCACTTCTGGCCTTTCTCCGATCCTTCCGCATTCAAGTATAGTTGTTTCATTGGCTGATTCGCCACTATGGCGTCTGAAGGAAAAAAAAAAGACTGTCTTTATTTATCCTGTTTACTGTGACACTTAGAACAGCCAGTATAAAGCTCACTGCTTGCCCTCCCCCAAATGCCCTTTGTGTGCTGCCACACTTTTTCTGGTATCATCACTGCTATGAATACAAGCCTTGTCACAGATACAGGTATATATCAAAGAGATGGGGGTCTACCACAACGTTTTCTCCCCTCTCCTCCCCACCCCCACATATGCACAGGTTTCCAGAACTGAAGTATTTTTCTTTTAAGCTGTAGCTTTGACATAGTGCCTGCTTGTCAAATATAAGAATTTTAATTCCCGCAACCTTTATTGGCATAATACAACAACAATAATACAAGACAAATATAATAACATGATACCAAAAAAAACAAAGACAAATTAGCAGCAATGGTTAACACCAAAAACTAAGATATAAGAAGAGCCATGACATCAGCAAGAATCTGGCAACAAAATTTGTGTACAAAAGACAGCAATCGCTCAAAATTATAAATAAGGAATTAAAAAAAGACAAAGAGAGGAAAGAAATCCAAGGCTCAAGAAATTCTGAGCGATAGGCACTATGAGCCGGACACTTCAAAATAATATGATCTAAAGAGTCGGGGGAAAGTTGGCGAAAATAACAAGCACGGTGAAACGAAGGGATATGGGAAAAACGACCAAAATACTTGATTACACCTACAGTCATTTGAAACCCGTTTGTACAAAGGGGGAGGATCTGAAAAAGGCGGGGGGAAAGCACCATATTTAGTAAAAAAGTTCTAGATCATTTTGCCCATTTTTGCATTAAAGTCCCCCAAGATGACCACATGAGCAGAAGGGTGTGCCTCTTAAATCTCCCTGAGGTGTTTCTCAAAGTTGGTCCAAATCTACCTTAGAATGACTAATCCTGCAAATGGCGGAAAATACACATTTACCAGTATTAGAGGATTTGGCTGTAGACTTTTAATTTTAAAATTAAAGCTGAGAATTTTAATATTCTACAGCTGTCTCTTTGTGTACATTCACACGCTCGCTGGTGTGTGGTGGGGAGGAGGGTCAACATCTCACCCATCACATACAATGTAATTTGTTGCACAAGCCTACATGCATATATCTACACATGCAACATCCCAGATTTATAATTATTTTCTATACCTTTTACATAAGAACACCAGAAGAGCCCTGCTGGATCAGGCCATAGGCCCATCTAGTCCAGCTTCCTGTATGTCACAGTGGCCCACTAGATGCCTCAGGGAGACAACAAATTTGAGATAACAAATGACATCTGAAATAACAAATGCCTGCATCCTGTTTCCACTTCCTTCTGTTTCCACTCCCTGGCATTCTACTAGTAGCCTACTACTAAAGTAAGGAGGTTGCACAACCCATCATGGCAAGTAGCCCGCAATGGACTTTTGCTCCAGAAATCTGTCCAATGCCCCAGATGCCATCACCACTTCCTGGGGCAAAGAGTTCCACCAACTAATTACCCGCTGGGTTAAAAAGTATTTCCTTTTATACATTCTAACTTTTGGGGGAGGAAGGATCAAAGGGATTCAGTATTGATACACTCTGATGTGTACATATGTGCACGCAACACAAATTACATTCTTTGTGCACAGGGGAGGGGGGAGAAATACAGCTCAGAAATCCCTTTCATGGTTACTGGTATTTCCCAGGAAAGGTTAAACCATTACATCCAGCACCTGGCATGTAAAATCTTTAAAGAGGATTGACTCCCCACAAGCATACTCCTGTCAAAGTAATTCCCCCAAAAGGTGCTCCTGAGGGTCAGATGGGGCACAGGAAGAATTCCCCCAAACTGGAAGTGCATCTTTTATGAGCAATCATTAAATGCCAGCTTACCTGATTCTCCTAACGATGGCCTGCCCAACAGAGAAAAGGCAAATAATTAGCACTAAGATGTAGAAAGGCAACAGCGAGGACTGAGTGAGCCGCAGAAAAAAGTCTTGGGATGGAGTCTGAAAAGACTCTTGACAAAGGAGCCAGTTCATTGTGAAGTTCCTATTAATGCCAAAAATGAAACAGCAAACATAAATAAGGTCCTGAGATTTCCCAATTAGGCAGAGCTTGTGCTCTCTACAGCATTTTCTTTACAGACACAAAAATTTAAAAATTAAATTTGCACAGTTGTAAAAAAAAAAAGATAGCCTTGAAATACAAATAATGCTTTTTTATTTATTTAGAGAATGCATGAGCCTTAGACAGCAGGCATTGTTCCAGAAGTAAGAGGCATCCCTGCCTGTATGACGGAGGAGAGAATACGTCTTGTAATTTGCAGTTCTTTTAAATGACAGGAATTAAAAACCTTTTTTTTAAATCTTCAATTCTTCCTTCTTCAATTGTGCTGCCAAAATTACTGGGGCACCCTCTTAGTCAATGAAAACGTTTTTTTTAAAAATGAATTTGTCAAAAATGAAAAATCTGTCAAAAATGAATTTGCCCGTGTCAAAAGATTTTCTAATAAGATGAGAAAATGCTATAAAATTATCCTTGAAAGGTAACTGCATTATACACAGGTGGTGCTGATTTTGCATTTTATTTAGCAATAAAGTAGTAACATTCTGCACTATGCTAATTAAATCCTGCAACCTGGTCAAGTTCTGCAAATTCAATCAAAAAGTATTTATATACCGTTTTTCAACATGAAGTTCACAAAGCTGTTTACAGGCAAAGTTAAATAGCTTCCTGTCCCAAAAGGGCTCACAATCTAAAAAAATGCAGAACACTACCAGCAACAGCCACTAGAAAAGACACTGCGCTGGAGTGAAGAGGGACAATTACTCTTCCTCTGCTAAATAGAAGAGGAACACTACCTGGAAAAGTGCCTCTTGTTCAATTAGCAGGGATACAAATTGGATATATAATAGTTGCATTATTTATTCTGCTTCTGCTAGTCAAAGGAGTTAAAGAGCTGCACAGGGGATTGATGCTCTTCCCTTATTCAGCTATTCCTCTAGCTTCTGAGGCATCACCTGCATGTTTTTAATTGCAATGCCTTCGCAATTATAACAGCTAGAAACTTAGAGCAGAGCTACGATTCTGAGGAAATGAAATGCAGCCATCCTGTGGCTTTTCTGTTGCAGAATCACAGTCTATATCAAGTGGCTCTGTGCCAAGGATCACCCATCCCAAAGATACCAACAATCAAATCACAACAGAGCACTCCCAGTCTCAGTTTACAAAGCCATGGGGTGCGGCCCCGGAAAGCTGCTGCAAGGTGAGCCTGAAAGAACTGGGCAGCCCAATCCTAACCTGCGTAGGAGCAGACAAGCCAGCTGGCATGCGCTGCATCCTACACAGGTTAGGCAGCAGCTGGAGCTCACCTTTGGGTAGGCCCCAGCCAGCCTTAGGGGGCTGCTCAGATCTGCACCAGCGAAATCGCTGGTACAAATCCGAGCAGCCCAGAATGGACCCAACCGGCTGAAGACAGGAGATAGCATCTTGCATAAGTGATCCCTGGGCTGGCCCGCTGACAGGGCCGCCCGCTCTCTGCCCTCCCCCCACCCATTCTGCCTCCCTCCCAAAGCCCCCTTACTGGTCCAACTTGGCTGGCCCAGGGATGGCTTACCTGGAGTTCATAGAGGCATCCCTGGTAAGGTGTGACTCCCCATGCCAGCCTAGCACCTTCTACTGCAGCACAGACATGCCTTACAGCATGCCTGCAATAGTACTGGGCTGGCGTAAGAGACTTACGCCCGTCCAGCGCCAATTTGGGATTGCGCCCTTAGACTGCCTCAGCAAGGTCCTCCAGTAATCAAGACTTACAACTTCTTATGTATGTGCCACAAACTTAGCACTTTTATCACTTCAGACTTACTTAATTGCATTTAAGCCCAATTTTACTTCAAGAACTTTCATTAAATGCTCGTTTTCTTTATGGGGAATGAATGTCTAAGAAAACAAAATCAACAAGGAAATAGTATTAGTGTAACTTTTCAACAGTTTTTCACACCCATTTCTCCAATCAAGTCATTGCCAAAGCTGACAAAACAGTCACTTCAGATAAACATCCTGAAATGCCACATTTTCTACAATGCTAGTTTTAGCCTTACACTATTATTTTTTCTTATTCTCAATATAACGTAATTTTATTGTGTGGGATTACTGTAGCCAAAAGCCCAAACAAACAAGGTCAACACTAAACTTCCAAATGGTGCTTCTGCTGCCTTGGTTTATTTCTCCCCTTCTTCCCACACCCCAAATTATTCTAGTTCTTCAGAGTGCAGTTCAGCCTTTATCCAACCACTGTACCCAATATCAAGTGAGATTTAAAGTTCACAGAATTGTAATTTATGCTTTCCGTTAGCCAAAACACAATTTTTCTGAGATAACTAGTTTCTTCATCAGATTACTATCTATTTCACTAGAGAGAATACCAAATGAAAAATGGTGGGGCTTTTTGATAAGACAACAAAAACATTATTGTATTTTATTGAATCAATGGTTCTCAAAAGTTTCAGCACTAGAACCCACTTTTTAGAATGGCACTCATGTTAGGACCCCTTGAAAGTGATATCATTAACCTGGAAGTGGTTGTGGCCAGAAGTGACATCATCAAGCAGGAAGTGCCATCATTGTGATATAATCAAATGACACTCCTGGAATGCAAACTGGCATTCTTGAATTGCATAATTATGAAACATCCCAGACAGAAAGCAAGATTAGGACAAAATACTATGTAAAACACTGAATTAAAAACACAAATTTAAAAGCCCTCACTTGAAAATTCAAACTGTTACCACTCACAAAGGGAATATAACAACAGTAAGGTCTGCAGCTTCCAATATGGCTGCTCCCAGTTTTCTACGACCCACCTGACATCAGTCTGACATCAAACCCCACAGTTTGAGAAATACTCTATTAAATGCTTTTAAAAAATGAACCTTACCTTCACAACAAGATTCAAAGTGATGGTCATTGTGCATACCAAGTAAAAATAAATGACTTTCAACATCCTTGAAAAAAGTGTCCCTTTTTTGAGATTCATCTGTCAAAGAGAGAAATGTTTAAGAGTCTATTCGAAGGAAAATGGTAATACGGACAGAGTTAGCCAATGGAGAACAATCCCATAGTTGGGATATTACCTGAAGGCATTTTGCAAGCAGTGCAGCTGCAACAAGGCTTAGCAAAGGAGATACTAATAAAGCTGGATTCTCAAATTGTAAAACATATCCCAGGAAGAGAGAAAACAGGTAGATCTTATACACTTCGTGTATCTGTAGAAAGGAAGAATAAAGATCAAATCTTCGAAGGATGGAGAACACTAGCAGTAAGAAATAATCCTGTATCTTTATTTTTTTTACTACAAGTCTTTTTCCTCCTCAAAAATTGATTTTAGTCTTCTCTAAAACACACTTCGAAATGTTAGACTACTATCCTGCCATATAATACAGGATAACTTTGACTTTCTTGTGCAAAAGAGTGGCAAGACTTTGGAAGCCAAGGGGTGTATCAGGATTTTAATCCATGATCTCTTTGATAAGATGTGTATCTGTATATACAGTATTTACCCTTTCAAAAAAGGTAATGAGTTATGGCCCTTGTTCTGGCTAAATCCCTTACTGGGTTTTTCAAAGGGCCCATAGTAGTTGCTGTTTTGCAGATTCTCTGGGCCAGTTCATATAGTTCAGAGTTTGACAGTTCAGTTAAAAGAGCTGCTTGCCTGAGAGTGGGATCTGCTTCAGAGGAAAAAAAAATAGTACAAGTTCTAACCGCACATGGTTCCTTTACATGCATGCATTTTACTTCTTTGGCGTATAAATGATGGCCAGGATCCAAGAGGGATCCCTCAGAGGCACTGGTTCCCAATCCATGGACCACAGGAAGTTCATGAGACCCTGAGAAATGGTCCGCGAGGTCTCAGAAATAAAAGAGATGGCCTTCTATCGCTTCCAGTGTCTTGCCGAGTGACCACCTATGGACCACTAGAGAGGGCGGAGAATGGACCACTCACAGTCGGTAGCAAAAGCAGCAACCCACCAATCTTCTCAATAACAACAACAACAACATTATTTAATAATAAATCTCTAATCCCCTCTAATTATTATAAATTCAATTGTATTTTTTGTGTGCAGGATGTGAGAGGGGTTGCATGTGATCCATGAGAATTCCAATTTTTGCCCTTTGGTCCACGGGCTCCTAAAGGTTGGGAACCACGGTTCTAGAGCAGCATTTGTGCAGCATAAAGGGAAAAGCCAACAACTTGCTTCCTCCCTCCAATGTGGAAGTTCTTTAAACCCTGACCAATGGGTTGATATTAGTCACGTAGGGATTTGGCACAGTGTTTCCCAAACTGTGGGTCACGAGCCCATTTCAGGAGGGTCACAAAGTACCTAGAGCATCCATATTGAAAATATGGAAAGATGGGATGCTGGAAAGAGGAGGGCTACGTGGTTGTTTTGCTTGTGTCAAGATTGTACATAGGCTTTTTTGTCCTTTCTGGTTCACTTTGCTACTGGAAAATGACTGAGAAATAACACAACGTTTTGCAGCTTTCTCAGGAAAGCAGCAGCTCTGGCATCACAATGATGGCACTTCCAGCCATGATATCACTTTCGGTGGGTCCCGGACAGATTGTCATTCTAAAACATGGGTCCCGGTGCTAAAACGTTTGGGAACCACTGATCTAGCATATGACAAAAGAACTTGGTAAGATGTAAACATTTGTTCCTTTTCAGCAATAAGTTGAAACAATTAAAAAAAAACTTTTGCCTGTTCTGTGGCTACCCCAGAGATAACGGATGGTTCAAACTTTGAGAAGGCAGGGAGGGAAAAACAAAGAGCATTAAACTAACAATATGTATTTAGTTCTAAAAATTGAAATACCTTTTCTGTCTGCGCAAGAGTCAAGATGTCTAACAGGAGAAGGCACACCGCCTGGACAAAGAGTAGATAGTGACTGTATTCCCACATAATCATAAAAGTATACGTTGAGGCACTCACCAACAGGTAGCAAAACCTCTGCAGTGGAGAAGGAGAAGAAAAGGATAGAAAGAAAAGTTATCCTAATCAGCCATCAGTTTATTTCAGGCCAGGCAAACTGTATTGCTGGGTCTGGCAACTAGTTCAGAATGGAAAACTGCATTTGAAATTTTTGCCATTACATTTTCAAACTCAGCCTTGCAAACTTGAGATCTAGATCTTTTAAAAAGAAAAAAAGGAATCAGGAATTTCAGGATTTCAACAAGAATTCAAAGAAGAACCTCAGAGCCAGAAGTCATATGGATGAAGACATATTTATATTTTTATACTGATTTCATCATACCTCAGCAGAAGAGTTTATGTTATGCTTTAAATAGCCTGTAAGAGCAGCAACTTGACAAGCAAAATAAGGGAGTGCCCAGTTTTCTCTTGAAGGGATAGAGTAGTCTATTCTTGTTGTATCTGCCCTGAAAAATATTTTAAAAAATTATTAGAGTTGCAGTACTTATAGAACATACACATTATGCAGCTTTTGACTACTACTCTTAACAGAAGCTATGTATCTATTTTTGTCTAAAATAATGGGGATGTTTCCAAGACTGACATCATTGCTTCTATTCCTATACACAGTAAATCATTAAGGCTGCAACACGATGCACACTTACTTAGAAGTAAATTCCAGTGAAGTCAGTGAACTTGTATAGGTGCTCTGTCCAAATAAGACAAGTTCCATTGACCATAGAGATAGAATTCTTCAGGAGCAACATTCAATTTCTGGATTTGCTTTTGTAATGCAAATGACAATTTTCTTCCACAAGACTTCAAGATGCTTTCCCAACATTAAATATGTAATCAAGGGCAGAACGTGACTGATAAGATTGCCTGTCATACTTTTTGCCCCTACTCCAATCCTTACTCACACAATCTGCTTTGTATTCTCCCAACAATTCCAACAATTCATGGAAATTATATATAGGCATGCCCCAGTATCCTCTGGGGTTCTGGACCCCACCGTGGATACCTAAAACCATGGATACTGGGGACACCTTCCTAAAGACAGGAGAACATCAGTGGTTTTGCTGCAGCAAGGTTAAAAAAAAGATTTGTTTAATGTTCCCTTATCTTTCTAATAGGTGTCCCAGAATCCATGGTATCAGTGGATAACTGAAACAGTAGATACTGGATCAGTGGCTTCCAGGGCACACCTGTACATCAGTTAACAGACACTAGCATAAGTTTTGTTTCCTCAAGGCACAGCACAAGGAGCAAAGAGGAACACACTTGCCCTTTCAGTTCAAGGCAAAAACAGCTATCCAGTAAATCCCTTGACATTTTAAACTTGCAATTTACCTGTTAATAATGAACCAGGCAACGGTCAGCATTCCTGCCAGCCAAGTCCCACTCATAAGCCAGCTGGTTACAAACAACGCAGTCACATAGATCCCCTGCAGTCCAAATACTATACCAATGTAAAAATACACTGGCTCGATCACTTCCTGAAAATAAGTGGAAAGATTTTTTTTTGCGTGTTAAGAATTTGAAATAAAATACCTGACATCTCCCAATGGAAAGAAGGAACTATGAGAGTGCGGGGGAGTAGCACAGTTAGGATGCTCCCAAAGACTAACACCTTCTATGCAAAAGGAGCAGGTCTTTGCATGGGAAAAAAAAATATACAGGACTCAGGGCGCAATGCTGCTGCAAACATGCCATAAGGCGCATCTGTGCCACAGAATCGATCACTGGGCTGGCACAAGCAGCAGCCGAAGGCATGCCAGAGGCACCACGGGGTATGTTGGCATGGGAGGGGACAGGACACAGCCATTGGGCCATATCCAAGCCCCCGTTCCCGAGCTGGGCAGCCCCAGGCTTCAAGCTGCTCCTGGCTTCAGTTCCCGGGCTTCAGGCTGCTCCTGACCATGTGGACTTGCACCTGCTATTTTGCTGGCACAGATCCGAGCAGCCCCATAGGGCTGACTGGGGCTTGCCCTGCGCTGAGCCACGTCTAACATGCCTAGAATGCAGCCCAGCTGCGCCAGCCTGGCTATTCCAGCACAGGTTAGGAGTGGGCTGCCCACCATTCAGAGCCTCTCTTGTAGGAACTATTCATTTAGTGGTTTAAAATACAGATTTTTTCTTAGAAGTGTCAACATACGCCTAAGTCCATTTTCAAGTTTGCAATAATAAGTACTAGTTAGCTTACCACATGCCTTGGTCTCATCAATCCAACTTCCCTCCCTCTCCTCCTCCTTCCCATGCCCCCCTCATAGTCTATCTCTTTTCCCCTTCTTGCTTTACTTCCTTTCTGTGGGTTCTCTTGGCAGCTGTCCTCGCTGCTGTTGGTTCAGGATCTGTCTTCCCCCCCCCTCACGTCCCTGCCAACCCATCTCCGCCCCCCCTGGAAATTTGCCCTCATTTCTCCTCCTCATCCCTTTGCGCTGCTTGCTTATCACTCCTCTCTCATTCCCTCTCTCTCCAAAACTCTTTGTAGTTCTGACTCCATCCCCTGCTTTATTTCTTCCTCTCCTACATCCTCCCCGCTTCACTCTCATAAGTCCCTGGCCTGTCCCCTTCCCTCTGGAGGCCAGCTCAGGCTTCCTGCCTGGCACACCAGCCTTCCAACCCCAGCAGTGATGTCGTCTCACTCAGCTAAGGGCTAGCCGAATTTTACTTGCCAGCACAACTTGTTGTGTTAGGACAGCGCAGCCCCACAGCTTGCCACAGTGCCCTAAGGGCCACACTCATGCAACCCAGACTGCGCAGGAGCTGATGTTTTCTGGATACGTGGAATATCTTAAGTGCACAGTGCAGCAATGCTCCAACAGTTCACTATGCACCTTCTGAGCCTTCAGGGGCATAGTTAGCGCTCAGAAGTTCAATAATCTATTTGCTTTAGGAAGCTCAAATTCCTTTGACATCACTCAGTACTGAGTGCTTACTTCACTGCCAGATGCTTGATATAATACACTCGCAATCAACTCCGGATACAAAGTCATTTGTCGCACTGCATTCATGGTCTTCAGTGACAGAGTTCGGTTGTCATGAGTCAGTTGATAAATACCTGAATAGGGAGGGGAAACAAATCTACATTATTACTCAACATATCATAGCCATTTCAATTTCCATTACACTGGAAACTACCTGTGCAATTTCATTATGGGTTGGAATTTAGAAACAATCTTCACAATTTCAGTAACTAATGTGTAATCAACAACAGCGGTTCCCAAATGGTGGGTTAGGACCCACCAGTGGGTCACAAGCCAATTTCAGGTGGGTTGCGAAGCACCTAGAGCATCCATATTGAAAATATGGGAAGATGGGATGCTGGAAAGGGGGAGGGATGTGGGGATGTTTTGCTTGTGTCAAGGTTGTACATAGCCTTTTTTCTTTCTGATTCACTTTGTTATCAGAAAATGGCTGAGAAATAACCCAATTTATTTCTGCATTGTCAGGAAAGCAGCAGGCTCTGGTGTGACAATGATGGCACTTCTAGCCATGATATCACTTCTAGGGGGTCCTGGACAGACGGTCGATCTAAAAAATGAGTCATGGTGCTGAAAAGTTTGAGAACCACTGATCTATAACATGCTTCTCAATGCCATCAGATTATTAATGGAGAACAGTAAAAGCAGAATTGGACTAATTTACTATCTAGAGACGCTATTTGCATATTTTTGGCACAGAGGGGGAAAAAAAGATGAGTAACACATAAGCTGCATTTCCACTAAAAACTGGAAGCTGTCACTTGCCTCAATTCTCTAAGACCAGATATTTTCATATTTAAATTAAATTTTCAATTCAATAAGCTATGAATCAGAAGAACATAAACTTTTAAAAGTAATACAGAACTGAAAAGTTTGATGAAGACTTCTGTGGAGTCTGAAAACTGAAAAAGTTACCAAGTAGGACCTTGTTTAGTTCTCATTCCAGATTTAGACTGCAATCCTAAAGATTGCAAATTCCTGAGAGCATGTTGCATTAAATGCAATGGGGCTTACTTATAAGTAGATTGCATAGGATTGCACTGTTAGCAAATATTTGCCTTACCTCTTTTGAAGGAAGGTGCCCTTAACAATTCTTTGTAAAACGAATAGTAAATGGCACTATCACCTTGAAATGTGATTTCCCGTTCAAGCTCCTAAAAGAAAAAACAAATAGAAGCATTATTTCTATTGACACTTGTAATAAAACATAGAAAATTTGGAATGTGACTTTTCTTTCCATTCACACTGAAAGACCTGGACAACATACCTGCAGCTATCTAGAGAACTGCCGTAATTGGGACAATAAATGCATTGTTCATTGCCAAATTGCAAGAATGATTTGGGTGTATCTTCAGTATGAGATCCAAAGAGCTGCATTATCTCCTCTTAAACTATAGAGCCATTTAACTTCAAAATTCCCCCTGTGCTCTCAAGTATTCCAGGTAGAAATCTTTCCTAGCACTTTGCTACTTGAAATACTTTTTAAGAGGAGAAGCCGGTAAGTTAAATGTGGTTCTACATGTACAGTATGCAGTGGCATTCATATTGGGTTTTTTTTATTGCTATACTACATTTAGCAAGAACTTGAATTCCTATGCAACATGTCCCCTCCCTCACCTCCAAAGCCGTTCGAGGCTTGGAGAGCAAAGCCTCTGAGCCGGCTCTCCAAGCTGCAAATGGCTCTGAAGGCGAGGGGGGGCACATTATACAGGAGCTCAGGCTCCTGCAACATTTAGCATCCCTCCCCTCATAGGAACACCACTGGTAGAGTGTAGACCTGAACTCTGGTCTTAGCCTTTTTACATAGATAGGTGGTGAATTCAACAAATCAAGTATCTGCAAAAGCAACAGGGTTCTGGGTATCCATGGAAGGGCTTAATATTGCTCAGAAAAGGATGAGTCCTGGGCATGCTCTGAAAGCACACGACACAAAGGAACAGGTCTGGGTCTGGAAATCTACATATGTTCTCTGCATATACCAAGGAGGAAAGACAGGATATAAAATGTAATAAACATTGTGGGATGAGGGAAAAGGGAAATTGTTCTTCACAGATAGAACAAAAAGAAATGCTGCAACCAGAAATGTAAGAGATAAAGGTGGCAAGGGGGAGAGAGGATTTAAAAAAATTGTGGTAGAATGGCTATTGAAATGCATTGGTTTCTTCCAAATGGCCATTGGAAATTCATTATGTTCCTATGTACCACTTGAAAGGAACCAATGCATTTCAATTGCTGTATCCCTGTCAATCATTTTAGTATATACCAGAGGTTTTCAAACTGGGAGGGGGGTCATGATGCCCCAGTCTGAAAGCCCCTGCCAGTGTACCTGGGCAGAGGAGGGTGGAAGGCAGCAATGTGATCCCCATAATCTACTTACCATTCACAGCACTGGGCTCCACAAGATGCGGGGAGCCCTGGGGAAGCCTCTACAGGGTTTCCAAACTTTGTAGTAAAGAAAAAAGGTGATCGCAACCCACTTCCGGGTTTGAATAAGCATATTGCAATAAGCATATTGCAGTGCAGGTAAATAGATGCGATTCTCGCCTGCACACACTCACAGTGGTTCAACTTCTTCCTGAAAGTTTGAAAGCCACTGGTATACCCCTAAGCAAGACATCTGATTCTGAGAATTTATTGTTCCATCCAGAGACTTGGGGCCAACTAGACCTCATAAAGGAAGCCCCAATTGGTTATGCACGTATCTGCCTCTTTCCTACATAAAAGAGGGGCAAGGCGGAAAGGTTGTCTGTATCGTTAAGCATTATTCTACTCCCTTACCGGCCTGCCAGAGAACCAGAATTTGTGTTCATGGTACGTCGAAAGGTACATGGCGTACATCATTCCACTTACAACTGCTGCAAGACAGCCAAAGAATAGTTTTGCAAAACGTGGAATTAAGACATCTGCAAAGGAATATTACAAACATCACATAAAGCCATTTATAAACGTAAGGTCAAACTCTTCAAGCTCAGACCAATAATCCAGTATCCTAATACTAGCCAGCTGTAGCGACCTGGTCAGAAATTCTTTAAAAGGCGGCTGTAATCTAGTATCTGTTAAACACTTCCAGCTTCCAATCATCTAACGCAGTGGTCTTCAAAGTCCTACTCGGACTGTGAAGACACTGTAAGTGCTTGCAGGGGTGGGGCAGAGGTTGGGGGGAGAACCTGGCACCTCCACAGCTATTGTGGTGCCATGGGTATTTAGAGGCAAGCATGGGACCTGGATGGGGTCCTTGGGGGGTGCAGAAGGGTTGAGGAGGCCTGCTTCCACCTCTGCAGGCCTCCGCGATGCTAAAAATAGCTCCGTTGCACTCCATGCTTATCTTTCAACATCTCAGGACCAAGGTCAGAGCTAACTTCCAGTTTGGACGCTAAACATCTCGATTGCTGCGGCACCACTGGCAGTCATTTCTGGGGCTTAGGGCACAATCCTAACCTGGAGTTAGGCTAGCACGGTTAAACCAGCAAAGTTTGGCTGGCACAAGGGCCACTGTAAAGCATGTTTGCACCACTCTCAGAGTCAAGGCGGATGGTGCACATCTGTGTGGTGGCCTCTCTGACTCCAAGAGTGGTCCAAACATACTTTATGGTTTCCCTTGTGCCAGCCAAACTTTTCTGGCTTAACTGTGCCAGCCTAACTCCAGGTTAGGATTGCACCAATCCCACTCACACCTACCTGGGAGTAAGCCCTGCCTAATTCAATCAGGTCTACTTCTCAGTTAGACAAGCATAGGATTGTGCTGTTAATGTATGGCCACGGTTTCCAGGGTAAGGATCTTCACACATTCCAAACAGAGGAATTGTAAATTAATACGTAACACAAATTTTACATTTAAAAAAAAGGAAAAGAGAGACATCAAGAAGAAAAAAAACAGCACAACTTACATCTTGGAGACTTTTTTGACTTTTTGCTCTCTTCACGGTTTTCTTCTGGTGCTTTTTCTTCACCTTCTGCACTGTTTGGCTTCCTTCTTTGCTTCAAATCTGCAGCTTCTGACAACATACTTAGAAATTAATTTATTGTCTTGGAATTCCACACAGCAGCAGGCTGGTATTTAAACATTACTGATGCAAACACTATGGCACCCAATGATTGAGTGCACATAAAAATCCAATTTAATAATTAAGTTTTCCAACAATTTCTGTGAGCCCACCCTATTCGCATATGCTGGACTGTGACCAGTGCCAATCCCACCAAAGGCTGCTCAGCATCTCTTTCGTATATTTATGGGTTATAAAGCTTCTCTTGCTTTTAGGCACTACACCCAGGTGAATGGCATTTTCTCAGATTTTATGCACAGAGATGGTCCAACATACTTCCAGAACTCCAAGCATATAGTAGCTGCCATATTCTTTTCTATGAAGAAAAGACACTTTCTAAGTTCATTTCCATGTACACAATAAGGTGTTCATCTAGGCCAGGGGTAGGTAAAATTCCCTATTGATAGAGTTGCTTTTTCCAGATTCCTAACTTATTTTAATCCTACTATATAAGGGCCCAATACTATCCAACTTTCCAGCACTGATGAAGGCACAATACAGCCTGCAGGTCAGGGAACAAACATTCCCTTACCTTGAAGAGGCTTCCGTGACTGCCCTCCCACGGCAGGATGAAGCACATGCCCTGTTGGCATGACTGTATCAGCCCCAGAAAGGTAGGGTAGGATTGGGCCTCAAGTCTTATTGAGCCCAATGGGCTTTCTTTGAGTGAAATAAACACCATTTTCAAACACTCCTACCTACTGATGATTTTAAAAAATGTCCAAACAAAAAATAAAACAGCCACCTAAATTATGTACATGTTGATACAGAAGATTTAGTCGAGAGGTTTAATGCCTCTGTTTGCCTGAAGATAAGAGCTGAAGATCTGAAGGTTGCCAGTTCGGGACAGCCAGAAGTCTCTGTGAGCAGCAGACCTTGTTAATTGCGACTGATTAACAGCTGAGCTTCGGCTGCCTTGTGTGAGGGGGAGTTGTGCCAAAGTTTAGCCGCTTCTCTGGTGGGAGCAGGGAAGCCGCTTATCAGCCAGCAAGAAGACAAACAGGTGGCCAGAAAGAAGGACTAAATCCAGAAAGATCCATCTGTATATGTGTAATTCTTGAAAGGTAGAACATTTCTGTAAAAATTGTAAAAACCTTCGGGTTTCTGAATAAAGTCTGCCTATGTAAACTGCCTTGAGTTATAGTCATTAGAGAAATCTGGTGACCTAAGAAAGGTGGTATATAAATCCAAGTATTATTATTATTATTATTATTATTATTATTATTGATGCTGCAGCCTGTTGAACTGTTACCGACCTTTAGTGGTACGCTGCTTCCCTTTCTTTGCAGCTACTTTAAAAATACGGAAAGAGATTGCTTGTCATTCCTTTTAGCAAGGTGACATGACAGTCAAGCAAGTTCTAAAAACAGATCTAAGATAACTGCCACATAATTAGGATTACAACATTTCACAGGACCCCAGTAATGAAATGGAGATAAAGTAAAAGCTATTAGCCCTCAGCCATCACAGCTAAATGGAACAGCCAAGTCCAGAGGCACAATAGCTCTGACGACCTGACACCAGGGGGGCAAACAATAATGGAGAGTTGTGGTCTTCTTGTGAGCTTTCCTGGTGGAGACCAATGGAAAAAAGATCCAGGCAAACTTGTCTGATGCCACAGTTTTAGCAGGATTTGGAAGAAACCTACAAGCCCATTATCCAAGAAAAGCCTTCTTGCTCATCTGGAGACACTAAGAACGATTTAGGAATCTTCAAGAGAGCGGCCAGCAGGCTGGATCCAGTGCCCGCCTGATCCCCCAGTGTGAACAGCACTTTCTGTTGTGCCAGGGATGCACAAAGGACATCAACTACAGTTCCTAGGGGTCTTTGTGGCCAGCCGCCTCTGCACAGAATGCCACCACGATGCTTGCTAGGGTGGCAGATCCCGGAAGCAGCTCACCACTAAGACCCCTGGGGACTACAGTTGGGGGTCTTTCACAGCACCCCCGGCGGAATGGAGAGTGCGTCGGGGAAGGTTTTCCCCGCTGCAGTCTCCACTGATTTAGATAATCTCAGTCACTGTGGTCGAACCTATGTGTACACACGCCCAGAGGTCCTGAGATGTTGCAAGATAAGCATGGAGTGCTGCAAGATCAGGAGAAATATCTTGAATTCTGAGCTGGTCTGTCAAGGTGCTTAGAATATCTAAGCTGCAGTAAGCTGATCCAAGAAGGAGAACACATTGATTAAAAATCACCAAACTTTAGTGAAGTCAGTAACATAAAGGCAACCCCTGCGGGGTTCCTGAGGCCCTTACCCAAGTTGGCCTTTCCCCCAGGTTCCTCCCAGGTTGTCCTCATGGTACCACCTTGCTGGGTCTCATTTATCCTCTCCATCCACCTGGGAATAATCCTGCTGCCCAGCCTTGAAAGCATTTCTTTGTTGCCTCCATTTGGCTTTGAGAGGGGAGGGGATGACACAGCATCCACTTCCCCCTCCTCTCCAAAGGAGGGCCTCCTCCACTGTGAAGCCATCTCCCGCCATCTTGCTGCTACCGCCAAGTAACAGGCACTGACTGAAGCCTGCCTTATGTGTGTGCAGCCCCACCCCCTTTCCAGCCCCGAACCTGCCTGTTGACCCAGAAAATTTGATGATCTACTTATAGCTAGAGGTTATATCAGCCATTTTCAACCAGTGTGCTGTGGCACGTTGGTGTGCCGCGAATGGTCTGCAGGTGTGCCGCAGGAGTTTGGGCCATTGGGGGATGGCCATTGGGCCATTTTTAGTAGTGCTATTGGGGGATGTGAGCCCCACACCAGCAGTGCAGCATGCCTTGTCAATGGTCAACACATTGATGGTGTGCCCTGACAATTTTAGCATCTTGTCAGTGCGCCATGAGATGAAAAAGGTTGAAAATTGCCGGGTTATAGTGTACATTGTTCCCCATTCAGAAGTACTTTCCATACGAGAAAGTGAAGTTGTTTTAAGTTGTGAAAGGCTGATGACGCTATTTAATAATATGTCTAAGGGCGCAATCCTAATCAACTTTCCAGCACTGGGGTAAGAGCAATGCAGCTTTCAGGTAAGGGAACAAACATTCCCTTACTTTGAGGAGGCCTCTGTGACTGCCTTCCAATTGCAGGATGCAGCACATGCCCCATTGGCACAGCTATGTCAGTCTGGGAAAGTTGGTTAGGATTGTGCCTTAAATTGGCAAAACATTAATCTAATTGAAGGAATAAGACAACTAAGAGCTTACACAAGAACAGAATATTAAATCACATATAAAATCTGGTCAAAATGTGTTAAATTAAGAATAGTTTCTATTCTGTATTAGTTTATAAACCTATCTTTACTTGATACCTCTTTTGAGGAAGAGATGGTTTTGCATACGATATACCAGTCTCTCAGGATAGGGCTATCACAAGACTTAGTAATTTCCAAGTGCCACTACTGTACCATGCTCTACACATCCAAGTCTGTGAGGACTGTTCAAAAATTTTAGTTCAAGTACTTACATGTAGAAAAATGCATAAAACCTACACTTAATATTAACCCTACAGAATCACACACGCATATATTTGGCACATACAATTCTCTCACACAAATTTAACAGATAGGGAAGCACTTTCTGTATAGAAAAATGTAAATCAGGATACCACCCTGAGAAAACCAGCTATTTTATCACTTGCAAAATGAAAGGCTTTGTTTTCATTTTTACTGAAAATTTTGCTTGAGATCAGTTTCTTGGGAGATAGAAGGGTAGAGTCTGTTGCAGTAAAAGTAATGAAGACCCATGTGACACCTTACAAATTAACACATTTATGGTAGCATATTAGTTTTTATAGGTTATAGTTAGGGGTGCTTCTTTTTGTTAAAAATGCATACAAACTCAGAACACTGCCTTTTGGGGGTTAAAATATCCTAATAAAAACACAGAACACCGCATTTTGGTGTTATTTTCCAGAACTTGAAATAGATTACTTTACAATTAGAAAAAACACGGTGGCTGCATCTGCTGACACTATATCACTAACCTGGCACACTTTTTAAAGCATTTAAAATTATTAAGAATGAGAACTTAGAATAAAAACACCACTTTCTGCCTTTCAAAGAACAAAATTTGTGAAAAACACACAAACACCCCAAGCTGTAGTCTACATTCATTAGCTGTATGAATTAAAAAATAGATATAAATTATATAAATGGGAATAATTTAAGAACACGCAAAAGTTGACATTAAAACAAATCCTTACGAATCTTGCCTCCCAATTTTTTAATCAATCTCATTTTGCCTTCTGCTTTGTAGCTGTGTGAGAATGCACATACTTTTGCACGCTTAAATACAAGAATATGGAGAAAGGTGTTTATTCCTAAAAGTGGGCAAGACTCCTTAAACAGAGAAGAATTTCTAAAAGCCAACATCACTGGCCTTCCTAACCTCACTCACAACCCTTTATAATTCCCATTGCACTCACTCCCCCCTCCCCCATCTCAGTGACCCATTAATAATCTGTATATCCTCTCTCCCTCCCAACCACCGCAGCTTTCTTGCTAGCCCCTGGGAGGGGGCAGGAATGGAAACAGCGACACACCAGCCATAGAAAACGCTCACCTTCCTCCATCTCCCGAGGCCAACTCCAAGAGCTGCTAACCTATCCTTCGGCCGGCGTCTCCAAGGCGAGGAGGTCGTGTCTCCCCTCCTTCCTTCCAGCGCCTTAACCCGCTTCAGCACACCCCCCCCCCCACGGCGGTAAGAGAAGCTGCCCCTCACTTCCTGCTAGAGCCCCTATGACCGATCCAGCATCTCTTCTTCAGGACTGCCAGGAACGTCCTACTCGGAACCGAGGGGGGCGGCCGGAGCATAATTAGTGCACGCACCTCCATGGCGAAGCCCTTTGCCCCTGCGTAACTTCCGCCCTTACAGCAACTGCCAGATGCAAGGCGCGAGGATCCTTCCCTTCGCTCTGGTTTCTCTGCCAGGTGAGTTCGTTCGTCCGTCCATCCATCATCCACAGTGAGGAGTGTGGCTCCGGCCCAGTGTAATTGGATTACGCTTCTCGCTTCTTCACAAGCAGCTTTGTCATTGCGTTTAGAGCTATGAGCGGGGGATGCAAGGGGTAAATTGTGCTCAGGATCAAAAAAGGGGCCCAGGAGCCAAAGGAGGGGAGCTGCACATTTCCTGGGGTCTCAGAAAACTCGCAAATTTTGTGTGAAGACCAGCATCAGAGGCGTTTCTATAGGGATGGCAAAGCTCTAAGTTTTGCAGGAAGCCTTACCCTGTCATGTAAATCCCTCCTCTCCCTTGCTGCTGTAGCCAGTAAGCAACGCCAAGATGTTGCTGTTCCCTGTGAGGATAGGCTAAAACGGTGCAGGAGAGGAGTGATTTCCACTGCAAGGTAAGGCTTCTTGCAAAACTTACAGCTTTGCCATCCCTGTAGAAACGCCACTGACCGGCATTCACAGTTTTTGTGTGTTTTGTGCCTACATAGTTTTATATATTGTAATTTGTAGATGTTATGATCCAATGAAGGGGGCTCAAAAGAAACATTGTACCCTCCTTCCCAAGAAATTGTGTAAAAAGGTAAAATTTTCCCTGAGACCAAATAGTCTAGTCATGCCCGACTGTAGGGGGCAATGCTCATCTCCGTTTCTAAGCCAAAGGGCTGGCATTTATCCAAGGACAAGCTTCGTGGCCAGCATGACTATATGCCGTAGCACATGGAACACCGTTACCTTCCCACCAAAGTGGTACCTATTTATCTACTTGCATTTTTACATGCTTTCAAACTGCTAGGACGGTAGGAGCTGGGACAAGTGACGCCACGCAGTCTTGAACTGCCAAACTTCCGGTCAGCAAGCTCAGCAGCAGCAGTGTAACCCGCAGCGCCACCACATCCCTATAGAAATTGTGTGCTCCTTGATAAAATTCATCTCAGAGGCCCTGATTTAGAGTCCAGGTTTAGGGTTAGCGTTTTGGTATTTTTAAAATGGCATGTTTGTAGTATATGAAAATACAGGTAGTGCCTGATTATCCACAGTTTTTTCATCTGCGGATTTGACTCCCCGGACCAACATTGAGCCCGATCAATGCTGCTTGAACCCTCTGGAGCTGAACTCTGATAGAGTCTGGAGGTTTTTCTGAGACCCGGAGGCCATGCATGACTGCCCACAGCTTCTGATATTTAGGGCACAAACCCCTGCCCCGCGAAACCTGCAGTTTTTTGCCCTAAACAGGCAAAAACCATTTTTATGCCTTTATAAAGCATTGTGAGGCCTAGGGAAGCCCTCTGTGGTTCCCTTTGAGGAACGGAACCCCTGTGGATACCTAGGCGACTGAAGCAGGTCACTGTGTTGGCCTATATAAGAAATAGATGAAAAGCCACATTCTGGTAATTTTGTTTTTTATAAGGATCAACCAAAAAAATTACAAAGAATGAAGCTTCATCAGGTTGGATGTTAAGGAAAAGAGTGTGGGGCACCTCCCTCCCTCTTCTTTTTTGCTTTTTCTTAACATCAGACCTATGAAGATTGCTAAATAATTCAAAAAGCTCTTGTGTCTTTTTGGTTGGTCCTAATAAAGATGTTGCCAGAATGTGGCTTTTACAGTTTAGTTGTGTCCTGCTTTTCCCCTGTGGAGTTTAAGGTGGAATACGATTGAGGTTTTTAAAGGATGGATGGTTTGAAGAGGCAAAGAGTTCTTCTCTCCTTTCATAATGCTAGAACAAGTTGGGGTGCAGGATAATTACCACCTGAAACCCTAGAGCAAGGGTGTCATACATAAGGCCCGGGGACCAGATGCGGCCCATGGAAGCACTTGATCTGGCCCTCAGGTACTCCCAGCACCACCATCAGCTGCTGCCCCTCCCCCATTTAGAGCTGTCACTGAAGTATCAGTTACTGAGAAGCAGTAGTGAGAGGGTGCTGTGGGCTTCCTAGAGCTTTTCTTCTGAGTCGGAGCCTTCTGAGGTACCCTTCTGGTTTTTCATTAAACCAGAAGTGTACCTCAGAAGGCTCAGACAGGCCTTATGAGGTGCGGAGATGCCATGTGCAGACTCCCCTTGCTTCATACACACTTAGGAAGGCACTTAGGACACAACCAGAAGGCACTTTCAGTTGCTTCTGGAGGTTCTATCATGTCTACAACCGGTCAATTTGCTTATTGGGAGGGGGATCCAGGAACAGATCCCTGCAGATACCGAGGGCCAGTTGTACTGACTTGCAGCACTCCTATTAGACATGTCTTAATATAAGTGATATGCCAACAACTAGTGGCATCACTAGGGGGCGATCTTGCGTCTCCCTTTTGCTTTGCAGTGGTTATCTACCCTTGTAGTTTTCAGACAGCTTCTGGGATTTTTAGCTGTTCCACACAATAGTATTTTTGTGCCTGTTGACTTGGCTGTGGGAATAGGTTACATTAACTAACTGAGGGAGTGTACCTCAAAATCCCCTGATAAAGAGATTTTAACTGGAGCAGGTAAATGGCTTTCTCATTGTACCAGGGCAGCATGCGCTAAAATTTTAGTTGCTTTATTTCATGTAGACAATGTTCGAAGATCTTGTAGAAACTGGTATTTATTCATTTACTTTCTACCACCTGCCCTTAATTTTGAGGTGGCTTAAAATGTAGCTAAGAAGATCCATAGAAAAGCTTCTAAAACCAGTAAAAAAAAAAAAAAAACTATAGAAAAAGCATTCACACAAATGGATAACGTCCATGACTGCTTCAAAGTGAATTTAAAGCCACTTCTAAAAGTTGAAAAGGTTGTATGTTCCTTGTACACCCTCCCAAAATAGCCAACTACAATTACTTGCACAACTTGATTTGCAGCTGGATTTGTTTCCAGATATCGCTCCTTACAATGCAGGTTCAATCCTCTGCATGTTTATTGCAAACTAAATACTGTATCACTCTGTTCAGCGGGGTTTTCTTCCAGGCAAGAGTGCACAGGATCATGACCTCAGAGCCTTATCTTTTGTATTGTTGTTCAGAAGAAAAGTAAAGAGCAATGCTGTGCGTGTTTACTCAAAAGTAAGCTCCATTGAGTTCAAAAAGACTTATTCCCACATAACTGTGCATAGGATTTCAGCTTATCATTTTTAATCAGGAGTAAGGCCCAGCGATTTCTGGGTGGTTTACTCCTGGTAAAGACTGCAATCCTACTCAGTAAGTAAGTGAACTCGGTGAGACTCACTTCAGCATTAGCGTGCATAGAACTGAACGATGCATCTGAAGCCTCTACATAAAACTCATAGGGACAGTAACAATATGGTACTCCCAAATGACCTATAGTCTATCAAAACCCGTCCCTCCCGAAAAAGATTGTGCTTAAGCCAAGGAAGGTGGTGGCTAAAGAAGTATTTAATCTTTTGCAACACCAGCCACAGCTGGAAAAGTCTCTGGAGCCCAGGTCTACCTGTTCAGTAGGTAGCCTATCCTTTCTCTCTCTGTGAGACCAGGTTTACCTAACAGGAGGGAGGGAGATGGTTGGCTGGGCAGATTGGGCATATCCATAGTTCCAGAGATGGTGTGGTCCATGGGGCTGACCAGGAGATACCACACTGGGTGACACCAACCCTAGTGACACCACTGCTGACAACATTTGCTCAGTGTATATCTTTGTAAGCCTTCTTTAATTGTGCGTTTTGAAGTTAGAATTGCTTCATTAATTTTGTTCTTTCAACTGTATTTAATTAGTAATACTGTGATTTCTATTTTAAATATCTGTGGCAGAGACACCACAAGAGCATTAAAGAGCATCTTCGTGCTTCACCATGCTCAGTTCAGAAAGCTCTCTCAGCTTCTAGAAAGGCATCAGCCGCAGCGTTTGTATGCATTAGTCTCCGCCCATCAGACCACGCAGGCAATCAGCACTGGAATCTCTCCATAACATTCCATGAGCTCATGTAAGCTCCAACAAGTGGACAGGTCAGTTAGTCAGCATTACAGGAGAGTAACAATCAGCGTGGCTCAGTTCTGCTGTGTTAGTGTGGCAGTTGTGTGATTGTATGTACGACTCTCCTCCACATATTTAGTTTGGACACAATGAAAAGGTTCTCAGTACCAAGTTCAAGTTCATCTGAGCAAAGTGAAGTCCCAGATTCGTCTGACGAAATAGAGTGCGGGGAACGAAAAACCAAATACAGAAAGTATGACGACAGGTATCTAGACTATGGTTTCACGTGTGTAGAGGTTAATAATGAGGAGCATCCTCAATGTGTAATTTGTTTAAAAATTTTGCCTGCAGAAGCAATGCTTCTAAGTACACTGAAGGATCATCTTGAAAATCTTCACCCAAATGTGGTCGGAAAGCCTAGAGAATTTTTTGTGAGGAAACTTAAAGAAGCCAAAGTACAAACATCCACTTTCTCTAAACAATCAGAAGTTGATAGTAAAGCCCTTCTATCGTCTTATAAAGTAGCCTATCGTGTTGCACAGTTTAAACAACCCCACTCAATTGCAGAAGAGCTTATTTTACCTGCTGCTGTTGATATGGTAACAATCATGCTCGGCGAAGATGCAGGTAAACAGCTGCTCAAAGTGCCTCTTTCTAATAATGCTATCAGCCAGAGGATAAATGATATGGCTGAAGATATTAACGACCAGCTCATTGGTCATTTGAAAAACAAGGAGTTTGCACTCCAGTTTGATGAGGCGATGGACAATCAAAAAGACACCCATCTTCTTTGTTACGTCAGGTTTGTTAGTGAAAAAAAAATTGTTGAGGATTTGCTGTTCTGTAAAGAGATGAAAGATGGAGCTGCAAGTGAAAACTTGTTTGAAGTTGTGGACAATTTTATGGTACAGAATCGAATTGACTGGGAGAGATGTGTTGGAGTTTGTACCGACGGAGGTCGTTCAATGGCAGGATCCTACCAAGAACTTCAAGATTGCGTGCAATCCAAAGCACCTAATGCTGCTTGGACACACAGTCTCATACTCAGAGAAGCCTTGGCAGCAGGAAACCTCAGTGGAGAACTGCATGATATTCTGAAGATAGTCATCAAAGTGGTAAATGTTATTAAAACAAGTCCAATGAAAAAGAGATTTTTTGCTAAGCTGTGCGATGACATGAGTGGTGAACCCTCATGCCTCTTGTTCTACAGCAGTTCTCAATTGCTATCTCTTGGTAACTCCCTGCTTAGACTGTATGAGCTCAGGAATGAAATATACTCATATCTACATGTTGAAGAACACTGTTTCGCCGACAAATTTATTGATGCAGACTTTCTCATAAAATTGACTTTTCTTTCTGAACTTTTTGTAAAACTAAATGCACTGAGCAAGTCTTTGCAAGGCCGCAATACTAACATCTTTCAGCTTTTAGACAAAGTTTCAGAGTTGAAGAAGAAAGTGATCCTTTGGAAAAACAGCATAAGCAAGGGTGACTATAAATGTTTTCCTTCATTGGACCAATTTCTGCAAGCAAATGAGTTGGCATTAGAGGAGGAGCTGAGGACAGTTTTTGTTCTGTATTTGTGGCAACTGCATCTTTACCTGGAAAAATTTTTCCCAGAGGATGAAGTGGAGTCAATAAAATGGGTGCGAGACCCCTTCAATGCTGAGATTCCTTCTCATTTCAGCAATGAAGAAGCAGAACAGCTCATTGATGTGTCGACCGACTCAACATTGAAAGTAAGGTTTCGGTCTCTGTCACTGCCTGAGTTTTGGTGCCAAACTGAAAATGAATACCCAGCGATAAGTAAGAGAGCCCTACGTGTTTTGATCCTATTTGCCAATACTTACCTTTGTGAAGCTGGTTTCTCAGCAATTGCAGTGATAAAGTCAAAATACAGAGAAAAAATCAACATTGAAAAAGAAATGCGTGTTGCAATCTCCAAAATAACGCCAAGATTTGATGAGCTAAGTAAGGAAAAACACATTCTGTCTTAGTAGGATTTTGCAAATAAATTTAGACTTTTTCTTTTTTTTTCAATTCTGTTAATTAAAAAAAAATTCTAGAAGCCTTTAAAAGTTTTGTGTGTTGAATCTTACACATGTTTAAAAGGATTGTTTGGCCTATGAAAAAATTGTTTTATAAATAATTCTGTATTGTTGCTTAACCAATTAAACAATTGTTGTTATTTTGTTACATCCTGTAATTATAATACCTTCATCCCAGTTATTTTTAGGGAGACAAATAAAAATACTACCGAGACCAGGTTTATCCTACCTCTCCCCCCCCCAAAAAAAATAATGTAATGAGGAGCCTCAACCAATGGCCAGTAGGTCAAGGGAACTGCAGGTCAAAATAGTTTGGGAAACATTGCCGAAGTGCACCATGACTAGCAGTCAAAGACTTTTTAGCAACCTGAGCTAACCCTGTGTGCTCCAGACTTGGACTTACAACTATTTCCAGTTGTTGCAAACAGTGCTGTAAGACACTCCAGCACCAGCTATAATGATACTGGGCCGGTGCTGGGCTTTAGGGCCAGGAGGACGCATTGCTGAAGAACCAAGTGATAAGTTTCCCAATGGCAGCCTGTGAGGCTATTCTGGGTGGGGGAGGCAAAGTGGGGAGGGGAGGAATGGGGCGGAGGGAGGACAGACCACAGGGTGGACTGGGCCCAGGAGGGGGGTGGGGACAGCGGCAGACTTGGCTGCTGAGACGCTGGTCTCCTTAGTATCAGTAGTGGGCGTGGATCTGAGGAGACCCATAGGGGCCACTGTTTCTCTACATGGGGTAAAGGGAATGTTTGTTCCCTTAGCCTGCTGGCTCCATCCCTGCCCCATAGCATACAGTGACAGCCATTTTGGCACTTTTGTAGACAGCGGTGTCATGCTACTGGTACGCTGGGTGGGAGGAACAGGTGAGCGGCAGCCTGCCCGTTGCGTCACGCTCTGTTTCACCGTCTTCCCCGCCCCTGCGCTACACTGATTTCGCTACACTGAACATACGCAGTGTTCCAAGAACCAAAATATATGATGCTGCAACTGCATTTAGTGCTGCTTCACTCATGTGGTTCCTATACAACAAAATGGGTGAGTAGTTCACCACATGTGAACATGCATGTGTTATTCCCACACTTTATTATGTACGTTCAAGTTTTTGTATTGCTTTCTATGCTCTATGCAATGCATTCTGGAGCAAACCTGGGAGGAGGAAGGAATCTTCATGTGACCCTGAAGTGGAAGTGCTTTTAAAAAAGCTCAAGCTTGGAAATGGCACCGTTTGGCCCAGGAAAAGGTAGAAACCCAATGTTCATTCACCCTTTTTGGGGGAGGTGTTATTAAGGCATTTAAATTTGGGCCCAGTTATCTGCAGATTTCAGTATCTGCAGGGGGTCCCAAAACGGAATCCCTGCAGATACCAGGGTCCGACTGTATAGGATTGGAGGCTAAGATCTGGAACAGTTGTACTGGAATGAGAAATTCTGCATGTTCACCCTCTTTTTAAACTGGGGAAATAAAAAATCACTAGTATTTTCCAAGCAGAGTGGCGTTTCATTTTGACTGAGAATTGTGCCCCATTACCTTTTTTTTCTGGCTTTGAGATTATTTTTCCCATTTTTATACCATCTTTCTTCCACAGCTAAAAGTGGTGTACATAGTTACTGTGTTTCTTTTGTCCTCAACAACCATGTAAGGTAGGTGAGATTGAGAAACCGTGACTGACCCAAGGTCAGACACCCAGGAATCTGGATAACTGGAATTTGGAAAGTAATTATTAGAAATTTGTTCCCCTGTAATATTTTACAATGTATACAAAATCTAACCTCAGTATGAATGTTTGCACAACATTTCATCAATTTAGTTCTCAGTTAACTGCTAGATAGTTTCAGAGCAGTAGTTGTATTCATTTGTTGTAGCAAACGCAACAAAGAGTCTTACGGCACCATAACCAATTTATTGGGGAATGAGCTTTCATGGGCCAGGGCCCATTTTTGTCAGATGCATGAAGAGGCATGCTAGTAAAAGTAAAGTATAAGTGCATGCATTTTACCATGCATAAGTAAAAGAAGGGGAAGGGGGGAAATGTAATTACCAAGTAAGGCCAGAGGGTTCAGCATTGCCAAAGCAATTACAATGCAGAAACAAACATGGGCCAGCAAAAAGAGAAAAAAGAGCCAATTGGAGAGTGTGTGACCTACTCCCAACTGGTGATGAATTGGTAAAGGGATGAATAGAGTACATGAACATCAATGGAGAGACAATTACCAGCCTCTATTCAGCCCAACTCGGATAAGGTCAAATCTGCATATGAATTCCAGTTCAGCAGATTCAGGCTGGAGTAATGCCCAGAAACTAGTGGGGAAGCATTGCAGTCCCCCCTTGGGCAATCAGTCACAGACTTGAAAGCTGTCATACTTAAGCAACAAAGATTCAAAGAAAGATATGGTAGGGTATGAACTGAGCTAGTCAGCCATACAAAGGACCTCCGGTGACAAAGTATCCCAACCACAAAGCAGCCAGGTGATCAGGAAGCAAACAGGACAGTTGAAAGTACATTTATTTAAATGGCAATTATAGGGGGGGTGGAATATGACTGACAACACAATCCTAACCTGCGCAGGAGCAGGCAGGACAGCCAGCCTGCACTGCATCCTACACACAGTAGGAAGCAGCTGGAGATCACCATGGGGGTGTTTGTCCCCTTAGCCTGGGATAAGTCCAGGCGCAGGTCTGAGCAGCCCAGATCCTAACTCTACGTGGAGTTTGCATGTTCTCCCCATGTCTGCATGTGCTTTCACCAACCTGGAAAGTTCACATTTATTTCAATGTTTATTAGAAGTGTTTTGGGTCTTTATTTCAAAGTGTGGTAATGTTTTTATGATCAGAAATGCTGTCAGAACATTAACTCTTCTTTACATCTATCAATTGGCCAACGATAAAATGGATTTCCTTAAAAGCTATTTTGCTTAAAGCTGCAGTTTCCAAGAACCTATCGACAACTTACTTACTTGCTGTGTTCACAAAAATCATTAGCCTGTGAAATTCATTGCCACAAGATGTGGCGAGTTTACAAGCTGGATGACTTCACAAGGGGATTGGACAAATTCACAAGGGGAGGACAGGTACTACAATTACTACTAGTCACGATAGCTAACGTTAAGATGCTACCCCTGGTTCAGCAGCAGTGTGCTTCTGAATATCAGTTACAGGGGACCAATGGCAGGAATGGAGGCATACCTTTTTTCTGTTTGTGGGAGGCATCTGGTGGGACACTTTGGGAAACATGAAGCTGGGGCTTTGATTTGATTCAGCCTGGCCTTTCTTATGCTATATTTTTAGCATAGATCCCAGCATGAACCTACTTATTTCATATGCAGATATGATGCTATCCAACTAAGAGGGCAATCCTGTGCACTTGTTGGCATAAGGCATATTTGTGCCAACTCAGTAGTTGGGTAGACTAGCGCACAGACATGCCGTTCAGAGGTACACATGTACTCACTGGGGTTTACTCCCAGGTAAGTGCACATAACATTATATTGTGCAATGTTCATTCATTATCTGACCTCTTAGATAGGCAAAAAGTGATCACTGTACCTTGTGGCAGTGAATTCCACAGCCCAATTATGTGCTCAGGGAATTACGCAATCCCGAATCTCTTGCCAAGCAGTTCATGGGATGACTTTTGGTCTACTCCCTTTTTTCCTGATAAACTCCAAACATTGTATCCTTTCCTTATAGGGCAGGTGCTCCAGTTTACTGGGAAATTAGATTGCTCTTTTCTACCTTTCTCTGCTCTGTACTATGCTTTTTTAAGACATGTAAGACCAGAACTATACGCAGTACTCCCAGTGTGGTTGAACCATTACATGAATTTTTCATTCAAGTGCTAGCTTCCAAAAAGGAAACTGGTTTGTGTGTACTTTTGAATGACACATTATAAACTTTCATGAGTGTGGTATTTAGAACGCTTATTCTGTTTTCAATTTGCAGTGTAAGCAATTTTCTTATTTGGTTTGCATCAAGAGAACCATATTTAGGGAGGGCAAAAAGTGGTGTTTCATATAGCAATCTAGCTTTTCGGTGGGAGGGGTTGTATTTTGTTTTCTTTTTTATTGATGTTATGCTGATATGCGTCGACTTGAGTGCAGAAAAGGGAGCTTATAAATATGAAAATAAATGGGCTTACAAGTTATTAAAATGTCAGCATAACATAGTTTTTAAATGTGCAGCTTATTTGCAATTGGATCTTCAATATATCTAAAAAAAGGCCTTTATTGGTTTGTTTATGTATATACCCCCTTTCTAGCAAAAAAAAGAAAAAACTTCTAAAAGTAGTTGACATAGCAAAACAAACATAAAACAATTCCCTGTTTTAAAGGTGCTCATAGTTGAACAATCCTACTCAGAATCTTATTCCTCCCCTATTGGAATCTGAAATAAATTATCCTTTGCAATACTTTATGTAACTCTTGTTTATGTTATTTCATTTCGCATATAACTTTTGTTTAGTCTCCTGTTTAAATAAGAGAAAAGGAAGGCTGGCAGCAGAGTATTTTAAATGATTCCACATGATGCCGACTGAAGTCCAATTCACACTTATTAGGGAAGACGTCCCAGTGAAGTCAGTGGAGTTTACTTCTCCATAAACATTGTTAGCTTCATGCTGCATTGTTTAATTTTCTAGTAAGTTCACATGCATAAGCTAAATGCATTTCCCTGTACTGATAATATTGTTGTAATTAATTCAGGCTATAGGGTGTGGATTAAAAACAAAACAAAACCCTTTTCACTTAATTCCTTGAAAGCTACAGACCCTTTCCTGCATTCCTGTGTTCCTTGAACACCTCCCAAAATGCACTGTATATTTTAATGCAGTGGTTCTCTAATGTTTTAGCACCAGGACCCACTTTCTAGAATTACAATCTGTCTGGGACCCACCAGAAGTGTTGTCATGGCTGGAAGTGCCAGCACTGTGATGCCAGAGCTGGCTGCTTTCCTGAGAAAGCTGCAAAAATCAATCAATCAATCAATAGTATTTATATACTGCTTTTCAACACAAGGTTCACAAAGCGGTTTACAGTCAAATAATAATACAGTTAAATGGCTCCCTGTCCCAAAAGGGCTCACAATCCAAAAAAAAAAAAAAAGTGGAGACCACCAGCAGCAGCCACTAGAAAAGACACTGTGCTGGGGTGAATAGGGACAATTGCTCTCCCAGTGCTAAACATAAGAGGAACACTGCTTGAAAAAGTGCCTCTTGCCCAGTTAGCAGGGAGGAAAAAATTGTGTTATTTCTCAGTCATTTTCCAATAGCAAAGTGAATCAGTAAGGAAAAAAAGCCTATTTACAACTTTGACGTAAGCAAAACCACCACACAGCCCTCCCCCTTTCCAGCATCCCATCTTCCCATATTTTCAATATGGCTGCCCTAAGTGCTTCATGACCCCCCTGAAATTGGCTTGTGACCCACCTGTGGGTCCCAACCTACCGTTTGGGAACCACTGTTTTGAGGCATATAAATATACTCAGTAAAGCAGGCCAGGATTGTCAAATATAACCAGGTTCATGGTTATATTTATGCCTGAATACATGCATAATCAGAAAATACAGGTTTGTTGTTCTGCAGAGATACTTTCCTTGGGTGCACAGAGAAGCACTGTAGTGTTATTTACTATGAGTTATTTACTCAGAGGTGGAGGGAGCCTATGGCAGCAGGGGGCACGAGCCTTGGGGTGCCATAAGGTGGGGGGTGCCGTTCACATGGCGTGCCCCGCCCCCCAAATGGCGCCCGCCCCTCTCCCACAACTGCCCAGGCCCACCTCTCCTCCGCCATGCGCCCTGCAAGCACGAGAAGCTGCCGTGCGCACCGTGAGCCGGGGGAGAGATGGGAACTTGCCTGCGGGCGATGGAGGCTCAGCAGTGGTGCGCATGCCCAGGCAGCCGCTTTGTCTTCTGGGACTTGAAGTCCAGTTTGTTTGCTGCAAAGGCTCCGACAAACTGGACTTCAAGTCCCAGAAGGCAAAGCGGCTGCCTGGGCATGTGCACCACAGCTGAGCCTCCGTCGCCAGCAGCAGGCAAGCCCCCATCTCTCCACTGGCTCACGGGGTGCGTGGAGTTGTTGTCCTTGGAGGCGAGGGTCTCCCAGCCTCGGCGCATCTCCCCTGACTTCGGGGGAGGTGCGCCCAGGCTGGGAGAGCATCCATGCGTCTCCCCCCAGCTTCAGTTGAAGCCAGGGGGAGATGCACGGAAGCCCCGCCTCTGCTGAAGCTCCGCCTCTGTTGCTGATGTAATGATGCAAGGCGTCATGACGTCACGGCGTGGGGGCGCAACGCGTGCCTTGCCCTGGGCGCAGGCAAGGCACGCTATGCCCCTGTATTTACTATAACACTGTAGTGTTATTTACTATGAGTGCTTCTGCATTGTCCTCTGTTTCACAAGAACATAACTGGGCCAAAGGCTGCTAAGAGTTCTTATGCTTCTAGAGTGCGCTATTGCTTTTCTTCTGCTGTCACCTTTGGCTTTATTAGCCTAATAAAAACAGGGTGTGGGAAACAGAAGGTAGATAACATCATTCCTAACACATATATGAAAGCTCTCTGACTCCAGATAGTACACATCAACTTTGATAATGTAACAACTCCCTCTTTTTAATGAGCTGAAAGAGTGCTTCATGAACACATGTAGTTAGGCATCATTTTTATATATGGAAAAAATACTACTTGTCACCGGTTTGCCTGCTTATGGACTCCTTCATATATTAGAAGTCTACCATCAACAATGGAATGTTTGAAATGGTGCCGTTTCTGTGACGGAACTGTAAGGTTAGTTTGTCCAGGAGACACCTCACACAGGGCCTAGGAATAGAGGAGGTGAGTGGGTGAGAGCGCAATCCTAACCTGGAGTTAGGCTGGCACAGTTAGGCCAGCACAGTTTGGCCGGCACAAGGGACACCGTAAAGTAGGTTTGGACCACTCTCGGAGTCAGAGAGGCCAGCACACAGACATGAGCCATCCTTCCTGACTCTGAGAGTGGTCCAAACGCACTTTACGGTGGCCCTTGTGCAGGCTAAACTTTGCTAGCCTAACTGTGCTGGCCTAACTCCAGGATAGGATTGTGCCCTGAGAAAGAGGAGATGGTTAAATGTGAAGAGGATTAATTAGGTAAGGAAAACTTTTGCCAGGGAAGTAGAGAAATAGCATGAGTAGTGTAGCGGGGGGCGCAGTAAGTACTGCAGGGAGCACAACTAGCCATGTAAGCAGCCCTTCTCACTTGCTGTTGGAGCAATTTTGGGCAGTGACCACAATGCTGCACTTTGACATCCCTATCCAGAAAGGCTCCAACAGTGAGTGAGAGTGAGTTACACAATGCATTGTGGGGCCTGCAGTAGTCACCACGCTGCCCTCCCTCTGGCCACGCTGCTGATTACAGGATAGGAGAGGTTGGGCGAAGTGATAGATGCAGAGTTATGAGGTGAAACTCAGCAGACTGAGCAGAGGACCCAAGGAATTAGGACAAAATGGTGAAAACAGGGGCTTACCAAGAAAGCTAACCTGCGACCTAGCTCAGAAAAGGCTGTTTATGAAAAGGCTGAGAGAGAAACAATATATGGTGGGCAATAAGACTTGCGGCAGGAAAACTTAGTGAAGAGAGGATTGTAAACCAGGGTGGTAGAAGGGCTGGAAAGCAGAGGTTTTAAGAAATGAGGAAGGAAGGACTTTATTTTTTATTTTATTTATTTGAAGAATTTACACCCCGCCTTTCCCATGCTGAAGCAAATGCCCAAGGAGGCTTACATGGGCAGGCTAGTCTAAACCATCATTATTATTTTTTAACAAATATACAGTATTCTTGTGATCCACTAAATACTCAGTCCTAGATGTAGCCTTCACAGTGTGGTTCTCTCCTTTGGCTGCGGGCCATCAAGTCTCAGGCAATGGCAAGTCAAGCCTGGACAGGTTCTCAAAGTTGTATTCCATTCTTTTGCCAGCTGGCCTCCTCACACACTCCACTGCAACTCTCACTTGCAGTGAGTAATCAGCTCCACAGCAACTCTGTTCTGCCACCACAGGTACTGCAGCTTGTCACAACCTGGCATCCATCTCCCATCCAAAAACAACCCACAGATTCTCCTGCTTAGCTTCAGGCAGTAGCAGCAGCTTAACCATCAGTCCACATCTGAATGGTGAAGGAGGCAGAGGCCTATAGGAAAGTGACTATCCCTAATTTCACCCACCCACCCAGTGATGTCATGCAGGGGGTATGCGGGGGTACGCGAGTACTGGTTTCTAGGATTACAGCGGGCCCCGCCCATTCGCCCGCCCACTCATCAACTCTGCCCTCTGCAACGTTTGAATTTCCTGCATGTTTGAGTTGCCTGCATGTTCTCAGAGCCAGGCAGGCAGGCAGGCAGCGAGCGGAGCCTTTCCTTTCCTTGCCACTGAAAAATGAGTTGCTCTGGGGTTTTAACATGATGCCAGGCCTCCTTAACATGTTCTGGGGGTGCTGTGGAATACTGTTGCAACTGTTGGGTCAGTTTAAAATCATCTGAGGCCTCAAAAAGGGCTTTTTTCATGTCACTTCCTGCCACAACATCACTTCTGGCTTATGACGTCACTTCCGGTGGGCGGGTCCCGACACGTGCCAATCAAAAGTGAGTACCTGTTCTTAAATCATTTAGATGACACCACTGCACCCACCCCCAATTTGGACCTTCCTATCTGGACCATAAGGAAGGCGGAGCACGGAAGAATAGATGCTTTTGAATTATGGTGTTGGAGAAGACCCCTGGACTGCAATAAATCAAATTGGGCAATCCTACAGGAAGTCAAGCCTGATTGCTCCCTGGAAGGACAAATCCTGAAGCTGAAGCTCAAATACATTTAATTGGCCACTTCATGAGAAGAGAGGACTCTTTAGAAAAGAACCTCATGCTGGGAAAGATTGAACACAAAAGGAGAAGGGGTGGCAGAGGATGAGATGGTTAGATAGTGTCACCGAAGCGATGAACATGAAATTGGGCAAACTCCGGAAACTAGTGGACAGGGAGGCCATGGGGTCGCAAAGAGTCGGGCACAACTTAGTGACTGAACAACAACAATCACCTCAGAGTTTCCTGTGATCCCCAGTAGCTGTTGAGTAATTTGGATGCAATGGCCACATTTGACCTATTGTTAATGTTAGTAGGTGGTAGTAGTAGCTAGTAGTTGGATGCCACAACAGTGCTACTGCTGTTTAGCAGGACCAAGTTCGAGCACACTGCAGCGGCCAAATCAGGGCCGTGTGGCCCGGGGACGGAGGTTTGGATGTGGCCTAATAGCTGCATCTGAGCTCCACCCCCCTCTCCCTGGCCGCCCTGTCTGCCGGAATGCCCTACCCCCGCCCTTCCTCCCACCTTTCTCCTGCCCAGAATATCCCCTGTGCCAGCCAAACTTGGCCAGTGCAGGAGTGGCGTACCAGGTGCCCGCTCTAGCACTGCAGCATTGACGCAGGTGCCTGTGTTGATGCTGTGTGCCTTAGGCTGGTGCTAATGTGCTTTACAGCGCAATCGCAAAAGCGCCCGGCTGGCACGGTTGGCACAAGCCATGCACCAACCAAAGGGGGGGGTAGGATGGTGCCCTCATTTTATTTCCTACATAGGATTGCACATTCCCACATAACGTCCCACTTGCAGCCAGCCACGTAAGAGATCCCTTTACAATGCAAATCCCAAAGTCTAGAACTTTACTTAGAAATTGCTGTAGGTCTGCTAGGGTTTTCCAAAATTTCCTAATGGATGGGGACATCCTGTTTGTATAGGCATCTTTGGAAATCTCCAGCGTAAATTCCGGGCAGCAAATATAGGTCGAGGAGGTCATCGAGAAAGAAGAGGTGTGGCTGTAAGAATACTGTAGGCAGGGATGATATGTTCTTTCCACACTTTCTGAATCATGGTTGCCAAGAGGATTGTATTCTGACGTCAGATCGCATTTGAGATGGCGATTATGATTACTCACCCTGGCTCCTCTGTGGTGCAAGGTAACTGCTCTTAAAGACGCTGAGGCTGAAAATTGGGAGGAATAACTGGCACAAAGGACCGCCCTTAGTAAACATGCTGTGAACTGGGTTACAGCAAGGCAAAGCCACCCTGTTGCATAAAAGCTTTCACCTGGGAAATCTCTAGCACCAGATGCATTCTTTGCCTATCATGTATAGACTTGCCAGAGGGATGATGCATAATATTTTGCTTCCTGCTTTGTGTGCCATGAATGGGTTGCTACCGTCAATTGTTAGCTGTTCCAGTAATAACAAACAGAGAAGAGCAATTAGTTGTACTGTACTGTACAACAGCAAATGCCTTGGTTGGAAAAGGCTGGAAAGCTATTGTGGCATCATGGAAGAATCATAGAGTTGGAAGGGACCTATGAGGTCAACTAGTCTAAGCCCCTGCCTGTAGCAGGAAATCCTCCTAGAGCACCTCCAGCAGGTGTCTGTCAAGCCTCTGCTTGAAGGTCTCCAGTGACGGGGAATCTACCACCTCCCTTGGCAATCTATTCTACTGTCGAACTGTGCTTATCATTAAGAAATTCTTCCTGATGTCCAGCCGGAATCTCCTCTCTTGCAGTTCGTACTCATTGGACTTCATTCTACTGTCAAAGGCAGATGAGAACAAATGTGTCCCTTCTTCCTTATGACAGCCCTTCAGATATTTGAAGAGTTCTATCCAGTGGTGTCATTCAAATGATTTAGGAACAGGAACTCACTTTTGATTGGCACTTGTCGGGAACCCGGAACCAGCCACGGAGCCCGTTAGGATCCGGAACGCCCGTTCTGGTCCGTTCCCCCTGAATGACATCACTGGTTCTATCAGATCTCCTCTCAGTCTTCTCCAAGCTAAACATACCCAGTGCCGTCAACCTTTCTTCGTAGGACTAATTTTCCAGCCCCCTGAACATCTTTGTTGCTCTTCTCTGAACCTGCTCCAATTTGGCTGCATCTTTCTTGAACTGAGGTGCCCAGAATTGGACACAGTACTCCAGGTGAGGTTGCACCACTGCGGAGTAAAGCGGAACCACAACTTCTTGCAACTTGGAAGCTATGGTTCCATTACTGCAGGCTAAAATTGCATTAGCCTTCTTTGCAGCTGTATCACACTGCTGACTCAGAAGAAGTTGATCTACAAATAAAGCACAGTAATTGCCAACGGGGGACAAGTGTCCTCCTAATTAACTCCCCTGCTGTCACACCTCCATTCCTTGACCCCTGTGTCTCCTTGAAAGAAAAACACTTTTTGCATACTCACACGGCCCAATCCTGTTGAAAGAATTTGCCAGCAGAATGTACACTCCGCCAGTGTAACCGCCTTTACAGCCATCACAAATGCAACTAGGCACTAGGCCAGTGCACATGGGCTGACCACCACCACGAGCCGTGATGCACCAGAAGACACCAGACACTTGCAGGAGGGGTAGACTGTTGCAGGTAATGGCAGAAGTTGGGGAGGGGGCTGAACAGGGCAAGAATGGGTGGAATGGGGGATGGGTAGAACAGCACGGTGATGGGGTGGGGAGAAGGGTGGATCAGGCCCAGAAGGGAGATGCGTTCAGTGGCAGCAGTGCACACCACATCTTGACCCCTTTCCCAGGGATTGTCTGCATGGATCAACTCAGATTTCCATCAGCAATTCTGTTGGCGCAGGTCCGAGGACCTATAGTGGCTGCTGGGACTCACCCTGGGACAAACATCCTTTTGCCCTGAGGAGACCTCTAGCAGCCAAAAATCCCCTGTGGGATGCAGTGGAAGCCATGCCTGCACTGCTGCATCACCACATGGGGATTTAGTTGGGATTGGGCTGCCAAAATGCTTCTTTTTTTCTTTTTTTAGAATTTCTCTCTCTCTCTCTCTCTCTCTCTCTCACACACACACACACACACACACACACACAGGGCATAAATGCATATACATATATTTACATCTTATAGTTCTCATGGGTTCTATTTATCTTTAAGATGGAAATTTTAATGTGAAGTATGCCATTATTGTTGTTTCAGAAATCCAACATGACCAAATTGGCCCACCAGAGCAGAAATGCTCTGTCTCTTTCCTGATTCCCTCTATGATTCCCTCTATGTGATTCCCTCTATGTGTCAAACACACAGAATGAGCTCTGTGTGTGTGCGCGCACGCGCTCATTTTAATGAGCTCTACTTCATACATGCTTCCTTGTAGAAAACCTGCATATGAACATACAATTCTTTTAAATAAACCATCTAGGCATAGATAATACAATCCATTCCCAGGACTATATGCAGATGCCCAGAACTGATCCTGGGACTTGCTACTTGCAAGCATACAATTCATCATCATCATCATCATCATCATCATCATCATCATAAAGGTGCTGTTTTAACATTTGCATTCCAGGCACAGGAAAGAAAAGAAAAACACTTTCAGTTTCATGAGCATAAATACCCCAACTTAATAATGCATGAAACAGTCCAGATGTGGTGCTGCCTGAACAAGTGAGTAAGGAAAAATCTTGTAGTTTGTTAGGGCATGATTTCCCCCTAAAAGGATTGTGCATATGGTTATTCATGTGTATGGCCATCAGTTTTGAGTGGTTTACACAAACAATTACAAAGGTATTGGAGGACAATCATTCCTGTGGCGTCTTTGGAAATCTATCATAATAACATGAGCAAATCAACCGTGAATAGGTTTCATGCACATAATTTCAGCTATCGGAACATTATTAGCATGTCACATTCATGATGAAAAGGCCAAATATTTACATTGTTGCTAGGATGGGAAGACCTTGAGATCAAAGCTTTGTGATAATATTCAGTTGCCTCTACCCATATATATATGAGAAAACGTCTGAGAATACGTTTAAACATGCTTCCAGCCATCCCAAATTTACAGAACTTCACACTCATACTTGAAAAGATTGGAGCTGCCCTAAAAGGGTGGATAATATCTTTTGAACTATTTTTCAACTAATCACTTTCTTTTTCAGCAAGTTGACAAGAGTTTTTTGTTTTGTTTTAGGAATTGTACTCTCTCCCATTTTGGAGTGTATAGGCAGAAGGCTCCTAAAGTCTGCTGTTGATTCATCCTCAGTTGGTCTTAATACCCATTCTCTGCCCTGAGCGTGACTCATCCTGGGTGTAAACCATGAAAGCCCTCTCAACTCATTGGGCCAAGTGGTACCTCCCTAAATACACCATTTCTACCCCTTTTGCATTCAGAGCTTTCTCAAACCAACTGCACCTGTACTCTCTTGAACCAGTCTGCACAAGTTGACCATTAGTCAAAACCAAACTAGAAACAAGACCTTTTCCTTTGCTTGCATGTGCAAATTTAACAGATGCATTATCATGTGTATTTAAGGTGTGCCTTAGTTCCTGGAAACCTACAGCTTCTTTCTGTATCACAATGGGCTGAAAATTCTGTTGCTTCCCTGGTCAGGAGCCAATCTTGTCCAGATGATAAATTGCTCTTGAGCTGAAATCACTTTGTGGTTCCCTGTTTATCTCCCTGGGATCCCGGCAAGCCCCTTCTTTGTGCTGACGTGTTCCATAGTTTTAGCCCTGTGCTTCCAGGCAGTGTTTATGTGGTAGGCAGGCAGGCAGGCAGGTGTATTGTACATGGGAACAGATATCGTTTGGGAAATGATACTAGGAGCGCAATCCTAAAGATGCTGTAGGATTTAGCGCACTCCTAAAGTTGCTTGTGCTGGCCTCTGTGGGCGCAATCCTAACATAGAGTTAGGCTGGCACAGTTAGATCAGCAAAGTTTGGCCAGCACAAGAGACACTGTAAAGCACTTTCTCAGTCAGGGAGGATGGTGCACATCTGTGTATTGCCCTCTCTGGCTCTGAGAGTGGTCCAAACATACTTTACCGCATCCCTTGTGCTGGCCAAACTTTGCTGTCCTAACTGTGCCGGCCTAACTCCATGTTTGGATTGCACCCTGAGTATCATATACACACCACAAAGCACATTTATACCACTCTTGAAGCCAAGGAGGTCAGCAAACGAACGTGTGCCATCCTTCCTGAGCCATGACCAGAACCAGGTGAGGCCAGTATTTGAAGGCTAGCACAGGGGCTCAGGGAGGGTGGAGGAAGGGCAGAGGGAAGATGGAATGGGCAAGGGTGGGCCTGTGGCGGGCCAGCCCAAGGAAGGGGATGGAGCCAAGAGTTGGCACTTAGGCCGGATCATAATTCCCGTCCCCAGCCCAGTTAGCCCCAACCCAGGCTGCTTGGATTTGCACCAGCAATTTCTCTGGTGCAATTTCGCTGATTTCACAATTCCGATTGTGCATCTCCCATTTTACGAGTGTTTTTTGCCATCAGTCAAAACAGAGCCCAGTTGGTTTGGGTCTGGATCTACTACCTGTCCCCCGCTTATTGCACAGATTAATTCTTCTGCCGTACCAAATAATTCAATCTGTGCTTTAATGGGGGGAGTCCGTTAATGTGTAGTAGAGTCCTCCTGATAGCATGCACACTTCAAATACAGGCAAAACATCACCTGGTTGAATGCTCACTTACTTGCTTACTTACTTTTTAAAAGCCTCACGGCACCTTAGGGAAAACTATATTTGAACAGGTACAGTCTCAGGAGGATCCTAACCTCCGCTTATCCTAACATATACATCAGTAGTGACAGAGAAGGGGTTGCTACATGCTAGGGATGGCCAACCCGCAGCACGCTATGTGCCACTTTTTATGTAGAGGCTCTTGAATGAGCCACTCCACCCTACTGCCACTTTTAGCAATTACCATGATAGCTAAATAAAGCCTCCAAGTTCAAGGGCAGTATATCTCAGAGTGCCAAAAGGCACAGGGCAAGAAACATGGCAGTGCTGCTGCCTATTTGAGGTTTTCCAAAGACACCTGGCTGACTGCTTATAAGGCCAGAATGTGGCCTGCGTGGACCTTCAGTCCAGCCCTGCAGGACCGGTTCCAAAGTCTAAACAAGGTGCATTCATTGCCCTTCTGCACAGCCCAGCCTGCCTCTGCCTGCCCACTTCCCCATCCTCAAGGACGATCTTAGCCAGGATTTCTTGGCAGATGATCTTCCTGAAGATGGTATCTCCATCTGGCTGAGCCACCTGGGCTTTGCTGATCTCATCAGCCTTCTCTGCACTGCCCTTCTCAGCCCCTGCCTCCCACCCTGAGTGGGCCCACTGCCGCAGGAGAAACCTGCCCTGTAACGACCAGCAAACAGATCAAGCAAACCTGAAACTGCTGTGGTGCTTTCTTTGTTGTTATTTAAATGGTTTTTTTTAAATGTGTGGCAACTTTGCACATGCCACTCAGAAACAGGTGTGGACCCAGCCAATGGGCTGCCCAGGGACAAAGAAGGAGGAGCGATGCCCCCTCCGCTGTTTCTCCGCCCCCGTACACTGTTCTGCCCCACCCCCATGCCGCGCCAGGCTTCATTTCCATGCCACATAATAGCAAGGGGGGCAATCACTGCTCATCTCTCTGAGAGGCAAGCTGCCTCATTGCCACCCTCCTCCTGCTCCAGCAGTGCTGTGCCCGGGGCATTTGCCCCCTCCAGCAAAATGGTAGGACCGCGACTGCTCAGAAAGTGTCCATCTGCCACTAGTGGCCAGAGGCAGATCTAAGGGAGGGCAAAGCTCTAAGTTTTGCAAGAAGCCTCACCTTGCAGTGGAAATCACTCCTTTCCTGCACCGTTTTAGCCAATCCTCACAGGGAAAAGCAACATCTTGGCGTTGCTTACTGGCTACAGCAGCAAGGGAGAGGAGGGATTTACATGACAGGGTAAGGCTCCTTGCAAAACTTAGAGCTTTGCCCTCCCTGTAGATCCGCCTCTGCTAGTGGCACATGTGGCTTGGGCTGGCCACCCCTCCTACAATCTGCAGCACTGATTGAATGCAGACTTTGTGACAATTGTTTTGATTCAGCTACCGTGCCCAAATGTCTAATACCAGCGACCTGACAGTTTGCCTTATAAAATTTGGATCTAGAGGTATTTTCCAAATGAAAAGGTCTGGCGCTGAGACGGTGAGAAAAAAAAAGCCACACACACCTGGAAGGATTGGCACGACCATGGAGTATTATGCCACCATGTTGCAATTCGAACTAGTTCCACTTCTTTAGCTACAGTGCAACATACGTACCGCTCCCAAATTCCCTGCAATGGACATCTTATCAGTAGTCATTATGTAAAATACGTTGCTGTCTTGTTTGCAAATATATAACCCACACAAAATAGCATTGGAACAAGTTTTGGAACAACTTCGGAATGAGGCCTTGAGTTGCCTCCATATAGTGAAGAATCTTAACAAATTGTACAAATTGTAAGTATTCTGAGGGAAAACATTGTTTCAAAATTATTTTAAAATTTAACGTTAAATATTTAATTTTGTTTCAATGGTTCCTGCTGCAATATTTTTAAATGACTATTATAGCTCATATCCCAGATACAGAATTGAATGTAATCTTGATTTCAAGGCAAACCACTTATTTATTTGTTTTTACTCCTTCCTTCATGGTTCCTTCCTTCATAGAGTAAGTTCAGGATCACCGAGTGAGGAAGCAGAGGTGTTTCTAAGGTATGGCAAGGGGGGGCACAAGCCCTGGGTGCCATAAGGTGGGGGGCGTCATTGGCATGGCGCCCCCGCCCGCAAATTTGCACCTCTGGGAGGCACGCCAGCATCTCCCCTCCTCCTGGCCGCCGCGCGAGCACTTTAAAGTGCCCGACCAGCAGCCTAGGCAGGGAAGCTGCCGCCTCACCCCCCAAGCCAGCGTCTCCCCTCCTCCTGGCTGCCGCGCAAGCACTTCATGACGTTGTGTGCCATGGGCGTGGTTTCGCCCTGGTACGCCTCTGTGAGGAAGTTGTGATTTAAATCCAGTCTTCCTGGCCCTACTTTAACATTCTAGCCTCTGTATCACACATTTTGTTATGACAGAGGGATTAGGAGCTGACAACTCTTGAGCCAAATCCAGCCCCCTAAATATCCAATATGGCTGCCTAGCTGCCAACACAGTGGCAACAAGGGTATCTTCTGGCTGTGGCATGACCTGGAATGGTGCCTGATGCCACTCAAGTCCGCTGCCTCTGCACAGGTTTAAAAAAAAAAAAAAACAGTTACTGGTCTCCTTACCTTGCTCCTTGCATGATTTCTTCAATTACTATAGTGAGTCTTCTGGTTTAATTTAAGAGACCACACAAATTAAGAAGTTCTACACTTCCACCTTTGAAGAAATCGTACATGGAGCAAAATAAGGAGGTGGATGAACCACTTTCCACTCACTTTGAGCGAGTGGAATGAGGATCAGTGCAGGTTACCCAGAGGTGGATCTACAGGGAGGGCAAAGCTCTAAGTGTTGCAAGAAGCCTTACCCTGTCATGTAAATCCCTCCTCTCCCTTGCTGCTGTAGCCAGTAAGCAACGCCAAGATGTTGCTTTTCCCTGTGAGGATTGGCTAAAACGGTGCAAGAAAGGAGTGATTTCCACTGCAAGGTAAGGCTTCTTGCAAAACTTAGAGCTTTGCCCTCCCTTAGATCTGCCTCTGATCTGAGGCAGGCTGGGAGGAGGTGTTGGCTGCGGCAGACCTGAGAGGAAGAGCACCCTCAATCCACCAGGCTCTCACCCTCCCTGAAGTCTGCTGCTGATGCAAGCCACATCACTTCCCTTAATGAATTGGCCACGCCCATGTCTATAAGCCTGGCCCCCACCAAGAGCCCACAACTCATCTTGAAAGAAGCTATAGGTAACCAAGGCTTAAGCACATAGGTCTCAGTGTATTATAGTCCAGGCAATGTTTTTTTTTTTTTTACCTGTTCCATTTCACTTTTAATAGCAGTGTTTGCATAATGCAGTATCGATTTGTCCTTGGCCCTTGTTCCTCAGAGTCTGCATAGTATATTGTGAGACCATGTGACTACAGTAATAAAATTACTCACCTTGTTTTCGCAGAATTGCTACTCTTGGACAGGCAGTGCTAGATTTGTAGGAACAATGTTTACAAAACAGATCGTTTCAGGCGGCATGCCAAGTTGCAAATGACATTGTCTTTAGAAAGATTAGGAAAACGTTTTTTAATTCTCAACGGCATTTTACATTTATTTTCTGTTTGCAAATTTCGTTTACGCTAGTTTTAATTCCTTCTGTGCCTCTCTTTGTTATGTTTTTAATGCTGTTTTAATCTTCATATACTATATGAAGGATAAACACAGACTGAACTGTAGTTCTATTTGATATGTAGAATGGATAAGCAGGATATAAATAACCTGAAAGAAATGCTTACAAAACAACCATTCTTTCAGATTCTTTGTTTCAGTGCAGCACTCACTATATGAAATTCAGGGACTGAAGTAAGTTTTGAGAGATCCTGACATATATTGCAAAAACAACAACCTGATTTTCAGAAAAAACATTGGCTGCCTTCTTTTTTTTAGCTTCTAGAGCTTTTTTTTTAGCTTCCAACATGCTCAGATCGCATTCTTTTTTTTAAATTCTAGCACGAGCCCCACGTTGGAACTTTTAACAGTGAGCTTGGAGCTAGAAAAGATGGCCGCCACCTTGTCACATCACTTCCACCTATTTTTATATTGAAACAAATGCAGAACCTTGTGAAAAACATGGTGGCATCCATAGTGTACAGACTTTATAGCAAAAACATGGCGACCTCTATGCAATTGATTTCAATGAGGGGATGTGAGGAGATGCCATTTCGTTGTTTTTAAATTAACTGTGCTAGAAACATGCCAGTGGCATGCTGGAAATGTCACTTCCGGCAATGCTAGCAAAAAAAAAGAGACAGAGAATGCAGCCATACTTTTAACCATAATTCCCTGGCAATTGTTTGACTTCCACTATCATTTATTCCTGGCTCTGAGGTATAGACAGTCTATGATGTAATTCTATCTCTCCTGTGTTTCCTACCATCTCTCTTTTTGAAATTAGCTTCTGCTAGCCTTCTGCTAAAGTAGAACAAGTTTAAGGTTACTGAGGGTAACACAGGCTTAACATGATGAATCAGTTGGCTGCTGTGAATAGCTGGTGTTGCAAAAGTATACCCATGAAAAAAATGGGGATAGATTATCCATGTCATACTTTGAGGGATGATGCCACGTGTTGGATTACGGTTGCCTCTTCCAACTAGTTTGTTTGAGTGTAACTGTAGATCACACCTCCACTCTCCACACATGGTTTGGACCTTGGGCACAGAGTTTCCATATAAACAAGCTCATAAATGCACAATCTCTGTGCACACCAAACACACAGGGTCAGGAAACACCTGTGCATAACAAGGAAGACGTTCACTAGAAATGGGGATCCCAGGTCAATGAGGCAGGAAGACGCAGCACAATCCTAAACCCTGTGGCACTCACAGCTTCAGCAGCACCACAATGATGACTGCTGGATTCTGTTAGCCCTGGGATATTGCCAGCCGTCTCTTCAGAGGAAGGGAGCATTTGCTCTGAGCAGTCGCAGATCTAGGGGGGTGCAGGAATGGCAAGCCGCATGGGCGCCGGGTGGCGGGGGGTGCCATTGCGCGGAGTCAGGGCTCTTTTTGGCCCGCCCTCCCTCCCTTGCACCTGGAACACTTCAAAATGGAGCTCTTCCGGGCACAGGGAGGCGTGGCGGGGAGACACGTGGGGCGGGGCAATGTGCCGGGGGCGCGGTTTCGTCAATTTGCCATGGGGCACGCTCCCAGCCCAGACCGCCTCTGGCTCCGAGTACACTGTGCCTGGCAGCAATGGGTCTCCTCAGTTTTGTGCCCAAGCTTGAACTGGTGTAGAGTCGAGTAGGCCCATGTCGGGCCGCCCAGCCAGGGCGGGGGGATAAGGATTTGGCAGAACCGCCCTCCACAGCCTAATGCTCCAGATGACAACAACTGAGTTTACATTTTTACTTTCTTCCAAAAGCAACCCCATGAACCACTGTAGGCTTGTAGCAGAACTGGAAAGCAAAGAACTATGGAATGTTCATTCCTAGCTAGTATTTTTGGCTCCTTTCCATTATATAAAATAGGTTCCCATTAACTCTGAGTTCTTTTACATCTTTCATCAACTTGTTGATTCGCACATTTCGGGCCAATAAATCAGCTAAGACATTTATTGTTCCATTCAGTGCTATAGAAGAGTTCTGATTTACTAGAGATTGCATGAATGTTATTGTACTCTTGATACTAAAATTCTGCTTTCATTTGCAGTAGTAATCAGTTTTGATAAAGATTGCTCTATCTATTCTCTTTCTTTCTAGTAAGTATCTTGTAGTTGGAAAAGTAGCTATAAGTAGCAGCAGGGGCACCAACTTGCTCGGAACATTGGGAGTGCTGAGTAGCCACGCCCCCTGACGTAATCACGTCCAACATAGCCACACCTCCTGGCGCAACCACATCTGATGTAGCCACGCCTCCAGATGTAACCACGTGTGACATAGCCACGACCCTTGATGTAACCACGCTCCCTGACCTAGCCGCGCCCACATCATTGCGATTCGGAAGAGGCTGCTTTGCATCTGCCTGAGGCTGGCTCGCTCACTCGCCCCAGCCTCGTAAGGGGCTGCCTTGCATCCCGGCACCCCCATGTTCAGTGCTGGGCCAGAAGTGCGCCTGTTCTTCAGAGCGGTCAGGCACACTCCGCAAGGGCTCGCCCAGCCCAGCGGCGAAAAGGCTGAGCCGAGGGCAGCGCGAGCATGCGCAGTGGTCATGTTGCGATCCAGCCAATGAGCTGCTTTTGCACATGCTTACGCTGCCCTCGGCTCGGCCTGACTGCTCCGACAAACAGGCGCACTCCCAGCCCAGCGCCAAACATGGGGGTGCCGCATTGCAAGGCAGCCCCTTACAAGGCCGGGGCAAGTGTGCGTGCCAGCCTCGATCACTGCAGTCCGGGCTCAGAAGAGGTCACCTTGCATTACGGCATAGGGAGCGCACCTATTCATCAGAGTGGTCAGGTGAGCTTCGCAAGGGCCCACCTGGCCCAGTGGCAAAAAGGCCTAGCTGAGGGCAGCATGAGCATGCGCAGTGGTCACATCGCAATCCAGCCAATGAGCTCCTTCTGCACATGCTCGTGCTGCCCTCGGCTTGGCCTGACCACTCCGACGAACACGTGCGCTCTTGGCCCAGCGCCAAACATGGGGGTGCTGCACTGTATGGGGGTGCGGAGCACTCCCCAAAAATTATTGTGGGTGCTGACAGCACACCAGCACCCATGGAGTTGGCACTACTGAGTAGCAGAAACCTTTGGAGCTGGAGTTTTAAAATAGGGTGAAAAAAATCCTGCCAAAAATAAAACAGGAGTACAGGCATGCCTCAGAATCTGCTGGGGTTCCATTCCAGACTGTGGATATTGCATATGCCTTTTTAAAGATAGGGGAACATCTGTGGTCTTGCTGCAACAAGGTTAAGAAAAAGAGATTTGTTTAATGTTCCCCTATCTTTTTAATAGGCGTCCCAGTATCCATGGTATCCGTGGATAACTGAAACCATGGATACCGAATCAATGGATGCCAGGGCACACCTGGGCTCTCAAGTTTTCCCCTTGAACAAAGTGAATTCTTACATTGATTGGCCGTGGTTGCCTTGCTCAGAAGACTCAGGTTACATGAGTCTAAAAGTAGTGAATGAGAAATATGGTATAAATGAAAATGCAGTTACCAAAGCATAAAACATTTTTCATATATAGTAATAATACATATACAATTGTAGAAGTTGGGGGGGGGGACACAAAGGGCACATTAAGGACCAAAGGAAACATTTGTTGTTTGTGTTACTGTTCCATTCACAGGCAAAGTATGAGCTGTGGAGGCCTATTCTTACATAAACAGGGGCACATGGGCAAGGAGATGAATGCTTCCTACCTGCATGTTTTGCTTGAAAAAATTTATGACACTTATATCTCACCCTGTCTCACCCAGTGGTTCTCAAACGTTTTAGCACTGGGATCATTGATGTCATCTGAGCACGCCAACTACCAGGAAGCTCGGATGATTGACAGCCCTCCGCCCCTATGGTGGAGGGCTGCCACGCCCCCCCAAGCCTCACTGTGCCGGAATCGCTCCATTTTAGAGCTATTCCGGACGCAAGGGAGGGCGGGAGGGCTCAGCAGCTGCTCGCCCATCCTCCGAGGCAGCGGCGCGGCCCGGGACCTCAGCGGAACTAGTGGAACGGAGTACCGGGCCGTTCCACCTGAATGACGCCTCTGACTGGGATCTAGTATTTAGAATGACAATCTGTCCAGGACCCACCAGCAGTGACATCATGGCCAGAAATTTTACCCCTGCTAACTAGGGTGTTTTTCAAGTGGTGCTCCTCTTACATTGAACAGGGGGAGAGTAACTGTCCCTCTTCACCCCAGCACAGTGTCTTTTCTAGTTAGTGGCTGTTGCTGGTGGTGTTCTACAATTTCTTTTTTAGATTGTGAGCCCTTCGGGGACAGGGAGCCATTTGCCTGTATTATTTGCCTGTAAACTGCTTTGTGAACTTTTTGTTGAAAAGCGGTATATAAATATATTTGATTGATTGATTGAAATGCTCTCATTGTGACACCAGAGCCTGCTGCTTTTCTGAGAATGCAGCAATAAGTTGGGCTATTTTTCAGCCATTTTCCAATAGCAAAGTGAATCAGAAAGGAAAAAGGGCTATTTAAACCTTGACACAAGCAAAATAACCACACAACCCTCCCCCTTTCCAGCATCACATCTTCCCATATTTTCAGTGATGGCTCTCCTAGGTGCTACGCGGCCCACCTGGCTTGCAACCCACTTAGTGGGTCCCAACCCACAGATTGAGAAATACTGCTCTAAGCTCAAACATGGTTCTTCTCCCCAATTTTATCTTCAACAATCCTGTAAGGTAAGAGAGAGAGAGAGAGAGAGAGAGCGCTTTATGGTATAGCCAAAAACATATTTTGAATCAGGAACTCTTCCCAGTCCTCATATAGCACTCTATCCACTACACACTGCTACACACTTTCACTGAAAGTTAAACTTTTACATATTCAGAAACTGACAATGTTCATTCAACATAACATTGGGATAGTGGCCAACTAAAGTTGGATCGAAGAAAGAAGGCTTGAAAAGAAAATCTGTTAACCTTAAGTCAGTTACATTAAAATATGCAAATCTGGCAGTGATCCCACACTCTTAAGTGTAAATTCCATGCTCTCTATGAATAAACGCTACCATCTCCTGATAAACTGGCACATAATGTAGTGTAAAGTGGTTTTATTTGTTATGACAGCATTCCATTAGTACATTTTGTAAGTCATTTAAGCTAACACTTCACTGTGTTTTGTTAAAGAAGCATGATGATCACAATAACCAACATCTCCATAAACAAGCCTCTTTCAGCAATGCCATTAAAATTGTATTTCTCCCTAGTTGTGTTCTTCCATCTTTGATTTTTCCAGAGCATGATTTCGAACTGAGCTATTCTGTACACACTCAGCATAAAACCTCCAGAGGCTTGTGTGCCATTTCAGCATGTAGCAAATTGCTCTGTGGTTTGGAGTTTGATTCCAGAAATGAGACAGTGATTCTGCAATAATGAATTCCGACGATTATCCATCCTTCTCATTAATAAGGTTGGGTTTAAGTCTATGTCGCAAAGGCACCTCAATGAGTTCTGATTCTATTTAGCAATCAGGTCTGGCCTTCCCACCAGCACTCCTGCAGTGTGCTACTCTGCATGCTGCTGGAGTGCCCTTTATGGCTGCTTTGCAACAGTGGAACATGTGTTCTGATGGTGGCTGGGCCCAATTGGATTGGATGCCTCCACCTCCCTGCCTCCACAACAATTTCCTGCCACCCTCTCCCAGCCTCCCTGCCACCTGGCAAAACCTTATCTGCGCCAGGGACGAACGGAGGCCCGAGCGCACCCATGGCAGGGCGATGAAACCGTGCCCCCAGGACATTGCCCCGCCCCATGCGTCGCCATGCAACACCTCCCTGTGCCCGGAATAGCTCCATTTTGCAGCAAAACGGAGGCGAGGGAGGGTGGGCAGGCCGAACAGTCCGCAGTTTCCTCCGCGGACCGCCCCACTGCTGCCCAGCGCCCATGGCTCGTGCCACCCCCGGCTACACGGTAAATACGCCTCTAATCTGTGCCAGCTAGTACTGGAACAGGATATGGTATGGCTAGGCCAGCACAGGCCCAGCCTAGCCAGCTCACAAGTCATCACAGGCATACCTTACAGCACATTTGTGACACTCTGAGCTGGTGCAGGGAGCAGCTGTGCTACCTCAAGAAGAAGTTAAGATGGCACTGACAGATGCTTACTCATCCAAAACAGATCTCATGATGTCAGATATTTCCCCCCAAATCACTTCAGATGAAAGGAGGTGAAATTCTATAGCAGTCATTGGAATTGCATGAACATCTGGAATGATTATTATTTCCAGGAACGGAGTTAGTAAATCTTGGCATAGAAATCTTGATCCAGCCAGCTCTAAATCATTAGGAGACTAATCGTAATAGTAATACAGGCATGCCCCAGTATCCGCTAGGGTTCCGTTCCAGTCACCACCATGGATACCTGAAACTGTGGGTATTGGGGACACCTTTTTAAAGATACGAGAATATCAGCGGTTTTGCTGCAACAAGGTAAAAGTATCCATGGATAACTGAAACCGTGGATAACAAATCAGTGGATAACAGGGCACGCATGTAGTGATAGTAATCGTAATAGTAGTAATGATAAGATTTTACATTCTTGCATCTGAAAGTTCATAGCATTTTGATATGTTTCAAATATTGACCCACATCTCAATTGTACAGTATAGCTTTATCTCTAATTAGTACTAGGATATGTTTAGAAATGTCCTGATATCTGCCAGCAGGATGTTTCTCTATGTGAACTAGCCTTTATTCAAGACTGTGCCTTACTATGAACAATAGGTTCCTTTAGGAGTATCTTTACAGAAATTACATTTTTTAATGTTTTATTTTTAAAAATGATATAGCACATTTTCATCCAGGTGGATCCTAAATCACTCTGCAAACTTTATATATAAACTCCAAAGTGCAGCCATCTCTGGAATGGAACTCAGAGTCCAGCTGGCATGTCCTGATCCGAGATATTTTTGGCCAAGGACATCAGGACGAGCCCCTCTTATTACAGAAAGTGCATTACAGGTTTATGGTTCAGTTTCCCCCCCTGAAAAATATGAGGACGAAGATATGTTCTTACAGTTGTACTTTTTAAAAAGTCTACATTTTTAAAAATAAAGTTCCTAAAGCAGTGCAGAAAAATTTGTTTCAAGCAACAGAGTCACAAAAATAATTTAAAACTAATTAGCACAAATTTTATGCTAATAGCAGATTCCGTTTATTCCAAAGCATTCTAAAGTCTGGAAGCACAATCCTAGCCTGGAGTTAGACCAGCACAGTTAGGTCACCAAAGTTTGTCTGGCACAAGGGCCACTGTAAAGTGTGTTGGGACTACTCTTGGAGGAGGAGGAGGAGGAGGAAGAGGAGGAGGAGGAGGATGGTCATCTGTGTGCTGGCCTCTCTGACTTCGAGAATGGTCCAAACATCTGTTACAATGGTCCTTGTGTGTGCCAAACTTTGCTGGCCTAACTGTGCCTGTCTAATTCCAGGTTAGGACTGCACTCTTAATTTCTTTCTCAAGAGATAGGTGTGTATCCTGAGTTCCACCTAACCACTTCAAAATGTCAATAATGGTCTTTTGCAAACAGGGCAAGATAAATAGCTGAAGCCGCAGCGAACTAGATAACGTAATTAATGATTATTCTGTTCTCAAAAGATACAGGTGCACCCCTGTATCCATGGAGTCCGTATCCACGGTTTCAATTATCCACAGATTTGGGGGGGGGGTATTACCTTCCTTTATTCTTTCTTTGGGTCACTAAAAAACCTTTCTTGTTTGGGTGGGGCACAGGAGAACCCAATATTTAACATAGGTTCCCTCTTATCCATGGTTTCAGGTATCCACGGGTCGGGGGGGGGAAGAATCTATCCCCCATGGATACGGGGGCATGCCTGTGTATGTGTATCCAGAGTTGCAGAGTTATGGCTTCTCCAAACTGTGTGGGACTGCACATGCATACATACATGTGTTTTGCAATCCCAGTAGCCACTTTTACTAGAGCAAAGCAGTTTGGAACAAAGAAATGTGTGTGCATGCACGTTTATCACTGTTCCATTGCAACTGTTCCTCGCTCCCCCTTGCAAAAAATGGAGGTTGTCAAACCTTATGGAGCAGAGCAGGCGGGGAAGGGGCTGAGTTGTAGGAGAGGAAGAGTCCAAGGAAGAATCCCCTCCTGCTGCTGCTTCTCCATTCCAAATTCCACACACGCACCCAACTTGAAGTTGCTTTACCCTAATATAAATGGCCACTGAGGTTTTGTTGCATGCATTTGAATAGTCCCTGTAATGCCGTCCCTGCCAGGGCTGTCCCAAGACCTCCTGACACCTGAGGTGTAATGTCAAATGCGGACTCCTTACTCAGGGTGCAATCCTAAAATGAGTTAGGCCGGCATAAGCTAAGTCAGCAAAGTTTGGCCAGCACAAGGGCCACCGTGAAGTATGTTTGGACCACTCTCGGAGTCAGAGAGGCCAGCACGCAGATGTGAGCCATCCCTCCCTGACTCCGAGAGTAGTCCAAGCACGCTTTATGGTGGCCCTTGTGCTGGCCAAACTTTGCTGGCTTAGCTTATGCCGGCCTAACTCCAGTGTAGGATTGCACTCTCAATGATATGCCTGTCTCTGCTCCTCACACCCTTCGGTGCTCTAGCTCAGCACTGCCCTCCCATCCACATTTCCTTTTCCAATCCAGGCAGTGGAAGCAGAAGGAGCAGTGGAGGCAAGGAGCAGGCAGGGATGAGCCCCCCCCCCCCCGTGCCTGAGGCAACTACCTACTTTAGTTGGCCTCATGAATGGGCTGGCTCTGTTCCCTCTAATCTGTTCTGAAAAGTCAAAAACCAGCATTTTCACATGTGACTCAACACTGATTTAATTATTACTCTTGGCTCTTTGATGACGTCTCTGCAGCTCCAGCAACTTCTTAACCTGTTTGCAAATAAGGCTTGTTCCACTATAAGTGTTGTAGCTACACCTCACTAATTTATATAAAGAAAGACATTCTTTCACTTGTTTAAACTAGCTAATCTGTTGTAACAGCGTGGAACAGAAAACAAATAATGCACTACTGATAGAGCCCATCAGTGGTGTCATTCAAATGATTTAGGAACAGGAACTCACTTTTGATTGGCACTTGTCGGGAACCCGGAACCAGCCACAAAGCCCGTTAGGATCCGGAACGCCCGTTCTGGTCCGTTCCCCCTGAATGACATCACTGGAGCACATCCATTCATTCACCTGCAGGTTCAAATCATCAAATTACTTTGCTCGATCAAACCAAGGCTCATAGTCATACTGCTTCAACAGTGGCTTGCCACATGCCCCTGGGAGCTCACAAATAGGGCATGAAGGCAATAGCCTTTCCCTGTTTGTTTCCATAATCTGATATTTAGCGCTGTTCTCACATTCTAATGGTGCCTTGAGCCAGACATCTGGAGGAGCAAGTGAGAGCACACTGGCTGTCTCCACCTCCAACCTTTGCACATTTAACAGAAGAGACTCTCCATGGGTTAATATCCATGGAGATTCTCTGATGGGAACAGGAACTTGCAGATATTTACAGCTTTATGGGAAGGTGGCCAAACCATGGTTTGGGAGCCACATGTGACTCTTTGACTTATAAAGTGCAGCTCATGGAAATATGCATGTAAGTATTTATTTAAAAGATCTGTATCCCTCCTTTTTCCCACAATGAAGGGGACTCATTGCGGCTTACAACAATTAAATAAAAACTGTATTAAAACATCACCATAAAAACAAGCATTAAAATGGAAAATAAAAGTAAATAAAAAAATTGTCAAGCCTAATAATTATTTATCAGGTAACAACTCAGAATCCACTGGACTAAAATGTAAGTTTAGTGTTCATGGTGAGTAAATATGTTTAAGAATTATAATGCTTTTTACATATTGTGGCTCTCAAACCTCTCTTGTAGTTCTCAAACATTCTCAAACTATTGAACTCAAAGTTCTCAAACTATTGTATGCTGTTCTTATAATAAATGTGTCTGGCCACCCTTGAGCTATATTGTACACCAAAGAACACATGTAGTGCAGGGGCTAAGAGACTGAACATAAGAACATAAGAGGAGCCCCACTGGATCAGGCCAAAAGCCCATCTAGTCCACCTTCCTGTATCTCACAGTGGCCCACCAGATGCCTCAGGGAGCACACAAAACTAGATACCTACATCTCACTGCCACTCCCCTGCATCTGGCATTCTGAGGTAGCTTACTTTGAAAATATGGAGGTTGCACTACCCATCATGGCCTGCAGCCTGTGATGGACTTTTCCTCCAGAAATCTGTCCAGTCCCCTTTTAAAGGCACCTAGGCCAGATGCCATCACCAAAGTTATAAAAGACATAACCGAAGACAGAAGTTGTGGATTGAGTTTTCTCTGGTTCAGATCTCACTTCTGCCATGAATTCAGTAAGTGACCTGGACAAGCCACTCCCTCTCAGCTCCTCAGCTGCAATATGGGAATAATAATACTTCACAGAGCTTTTGTAAGGATTATATCAAGATAATACATGTGAAAAGCTTTGGACATTTAGAAATTGATATTCAAATGTTAACTATGATTGAAGATGAGGTATACTCTGAGGCATACTCTGAATATACAGAACATATACAGTAAAGGTATACTCTCTCTGCACATGGAGGGCCCATTTTATCTATCCTACCTAATTGTTTCCCCCCTCCCCCCACAACTTTCAATCATTTTAAAAACTGAAATCCTTTGCATTCAGAACTCGATTACAGTGCTTCGCACATGCACACTAATAGCCCAGGAAGGGCCAAAAGACAGAAAACAGTCATATGGTTTCTATTCGGTTTCCTACATATTCAACTGATTTGTGAGATGGCATTGAAAACACATGAAGGAGAAAAAAGCTCATAATGAGTTTCATATGCTCTGTGAGTTCTCAGAGATGGAAATTATTATGAAGAACTTATTTTTACTTTCTGGCTAGATGGCTTTGCTATGAATTCTGCGAAACGGCTGTAAATAAACATTCTAAAGCTTGCTGAAATACTGAAACACGTCTGGAAACATGTCCATGCAGAAGAGAGGATGAATTCCTCCTGGACTTTTCATTCAAAAGTTTATTTTTGTCTAAGAAATTGCTCTGAGTTAGTTTTCCCCCCTAGTTAACACTGGATGAACAATTGATTCTGACATGATTATTTGTGTTCCTACAAACTTTGCAAACCTGGAACTTTACGTTACAGGCAGCCTAATCTTATGCTTCCCCAATGCCTGGAGGAACTGCAGCACCAAAATGGCTACCACCAGTGATGTCATGCAGGGGGTACACGAGTACTGGTTTCTAGGATTACAGCTGGCCCCGCCCATTCGCCCGCCCACACGTGGACTCCGCCCTCTGCAACGTTTGAATTTCCTGCATGGTTGAGTTGCCTGCATGTTCTCAGAGCCAGGCAGGCAGGCAAGCAGCGAGCGGAGCCTTTCCTTTCCTTGCCACTGAAAAATGAGTTGCTCTGGGGTTTTAACATGATGCCAGGCCTCCTTAACATGTTCTGGGGGTGCTGTGGAATACTGTTGCAACTGTTGGGTCAGTTTAAAATCATCTGAGGCCTCAAAAAGGGCTTTTTTCATGTCACTTCCTGCCACGACATCACTTCTGGCTTATGACGTCACTTCCGGTGGGCGGGTCCCGACACGTGCCAATCAAAAGTGAGTACCTGTTCTTAAATCATTTAGATGACACCACTGGCTACCACAGTATCCTTTGGGGCCAGGGAAGCAGCCAGAGGCCTCCATGGGGTCAGGAAATAGGAGTTCCCTTACCCCGTGTAGAATGTGGCTGGCCCTGATGGGTCTAGTCAGAGCTGTGCCTGCTATTTAGTGAGTGCAGAACCAAGGAGACCCATGTCAGTCTCCACAGCTTGGAAGGAGGCTTAGGATTCAGTGGCAGATTCTGCCACCATCCCTCCCCCTCCCGGTCTGCCCCATGGTGTGCCCTTCCTTTGCCCAATTCCACTGACTCCCTGTGTTCCCCTTCCCCCAAAAGCCTTGCCACTGCCTGGTGGCAATACTCACCACCCAGTGCTCCAGCAACATGCCTTCTCAGTGCTGAGGCCCAGAGCCAGAGGACACTGGCCAAGTGCTGGTGCTGCGTCTCTAGCCCTGGTGGTAAAGTTCCTTGGCATTTTTACCACACCCAGCACTAGTGACACAAGTGTACCACCTGTGTTAGGCTCAATGGTGGACCAATGGTTGAGCTGCTGGTACTTCCTGAAGCTAAGCAGGAGAAACTGTGGTCTGTTTTTGGATGGGAGACAGAATGCCAGGCTGTGACAAGCTGCAGTACCTGTTGTGGCAGAATGGGGTCACTGTGGAGCTGGTGAGCCAGTGCAGGAATGTCGTGAGAAGGCCAGCTGGCAAAAGAACGGAGTCCAACCTTGAGGACCTGTCCAGGCTGGACTTACGATCACCTGCTGAAGCTCGATGTCACATGGCCGGAGGAGAGAACCACACTGTGAAGGCTACATCTGGGACTGAGGATTGGGTGAATTGCAGAATACTGTATATTTGTAAAAACCCCATTGAAAAATGGTGGTTTAGACTAGCCTGCCCATGTAAGCCGCCTTGGGCATTTGCTTCGGCATGGGAAAGGCGGGGTATAAATTCTTCAAAATAAATAAATAATGGAACAATTGTTTTAGCAGAAAAACAGACTTCAGGAATATTCAGTTTTAATAGAAAAAAATAACATGTAAATAAATATTACTAATGAACTGTCTATAGCCTGGCACAGAACAGTGATACAAAAATGCATCATTCAATCTAAACTTTAGAACTTGAGAGTCAAAAGTGATGCAAACTGTGGTCTAAGCGTCAACACAAGTGAAGTACAGACATCTAGCTTCCCTGTACTGGTTATTTTAAACTGCTAGAAAAGCTTGGTTTCCCTTTGAGGGTGAATCATTTCCTACAAAAGCAGATACTTTATGTGCTTATTTAGTTTCAAGAATCCTGGGCACAGCAGTACACAAGTGCTTGGAAACTGCTTAAGACTATGTACCTTAATGAGGCCCAGTTCATACAAACAGGGGAGTTTTCAGTAGTACTTGAGTTGCACTAACCCCAATCTAGGGCCAGTATGGCAATCTCTTATTCCCCAGCTAATTGAAGGGAATGAACATTATTTATTTCACTTTGTTTATTCTAACACAGGATGGTGCAGAACTAATTATTACGGTGGCAAGCATCTGGTCCCAACCCAATCTTTGGAGATTCACTCATTAGGTTCAATGCACACTTGTGCACACTGCACATATATACTGATGACCCATTTGTATGTACAGTTATTCACACATTGTGTTCAACAAGCCTACAGTGGTATACACACAAAATCTGAACCCTTCAAATTCAAAGACTCTAGTCTTTGTTCTGACTTTTATAATAAACACCTGTAAATTCATTATACCATATAATGTGTGCTGTACATATACAAACATAATGTATGGATAGCAGGAATGTGAGGATGCTCTTACAGGGTAGAAATGGTTGGACTAAAGAAGGGTCATTTAAATTCTCCTGTCCCCACTGAAGTGTTGTAATTCATCACATTAGGTGGGAAGCATTCTATACCTAAAGGTGAGACAATTGAATTCCTAGTAGCAAAACAGACTTTTGGGGTGGTGCTGTAGCTCCATGGTAGAGCACCTGCTTTAACTGTACAGTAAGGTAAAGGTTTCCCCACAACCAAATGGTCTAGTCTTGACCGACTGTAGGGGGCAGTGCTCATCTCTGTTTCTAAGCCTGTAGAGCCGGCATTTGTCCGAGGACAAGCTTCCGAGGCCAGCATGACTATACACCGTAGTGCATGGAACGCCATCACCCTCCCACCGAAGTGCTACCTATTTATCTACTTGCATTTTTACGTGCTTTCAAACTGCTAGGTTGGCAGGAGCTGGGACAAGCAACGGGAGCTCACTCCATCGCGTGGTCTCGAACTCTGAACCTTCCGGTCAGAAAGCCCAGCAGCAGCGGTTTAACCCACAGCAGCACCACGTCCCTTAGCTGTACAGTAGAAGGTCCCACATTCAACCTCTGTTGTCCCCACATAGGGAAAAGACCCCCATTCAAAAGCTTGGAGACTAGCCACTGCTGGCCTTACACAGTGACATCACTGCCAACTGCTTCTAGAAAGCCCATTTTTGGCCATTTAGAGGCAGGGGCCAGTGGGAGGGCCCAAGGTAAACTGTTCTGATCACCCCACTGACATACAGCCCATAGAGATCCTGTCTGCACCAGCAGGCAATATGCTTGCTGCATTGGTGCTTGGGCCCCCAAAGTGCAGGGCTCAATGTGATGACATTGGTCACATTGGCTTAAGGCTGGCCCTGCCACTGAGATTGACTCTCTTTAGCCAGCTCCTTGTGTGTCCCCCTCATTGCCCTGGAATGCCCCCAAACGTACCCCTGCCATTAACTTACCAAGATTGATGGAACCTCCAGGAGCCACTGGCTCATGCTCCAGTCCTCTGTCCATTTGCGACAGCATCCAGAAGTACACAATGGCAACCCACCTTTCACGCTGCCTCAGAGGGCCTTGCGCTGCCAGAAAGTGAGTTCTGATAGGAGGCCCAGATTGGACTGCATCATTAGTTATGCATACCTTCCTTTGGATACAACCTGCCATGTATCGCATGGACAAGGTGGAAGAAAAGAGCACTCATTGCCACTCTGCGTTCCTGTGTAATTGCTCATGTAGGACAGAAAGTGGGTTATGGGTCAACCATTGTGGATGACAGCGTATGGTTAATTAAGCTAAGCATCTATTAATTCACCGTTGGGCTAATCTAGAACATGTAGGTTCATGTAGGGCAACATAGTCAAATGTTTACATTCTCAAATAATAGCTAGAGCCAATTTATTGCATGCACATTTCCTCTTCTGTCTATGATATAACCTCTGACTTAATTTTGTTTACATCTGGCTTTGCCTATAGCCAGTTGTTTGTATCAGCCTGCATAACAACCTTGGCAGAGCTGACTCATTGTTTCTGCTGATGGTGTAATAGTAATCTGTACTGTTCCCCCCACCCCACCCGATACATTGTGTGCCAAGCAGAGCCATCTGTACTGTACCAAAATTGTTTAGGGATATAGCTTTCCTTGTTTTGTTTTCAACTGTTCCATAAAATATCAGAGCATCTTAATACTGTCACAGAGTTGGGCACCAACTCAGGAAAGGAAGAAACTGATCTTTCATATGGTCAAATAAATTTCTCCGACCCCCATAATCTTCAGTTTATTTATAGATCAAACTGACCTACATTTGATACTGAAGCCCCAGTTTCTTAACTGTGCTAGCCACAGAGTGACTGTAATGAACAGGGTGGCAGTTGAAAGATGACAATTTGAAACGTCATAGAACATACTATGGCCCAGGCTGGAAATGTCTGGGATCAATTTTTCCTAATAACTGAGTTGCAGAATGAAAGCAAGATGGTGGAGAAGTTGGCAGTGGATAATGTAAATTTTTAGAAGTAGAGAGACCAGGAGCTGCCTGCCTGCCCACAACATCGTCTAAGCGAGTGGTTCTCAAATCTTTTAGCATCGGAATCCACTTTTTAGAATGACAATCTGTTCGGGACCCACTTGAAGTAATGTAATGGCCATCGCTGTGACACTAGACCCTGCTGCTTTCCTGAGAATGCAGCAATAAGTTGGGTTATTTCTCAGCCATTTTCCAATAGCAAAGTGAATCAAAAAGAAGAAGAAAAGCTTATTTACAACCTGGACACAAGCCAAACAACCACACAGCCCTCTCTCTTTCCAGCATCCCATCTTCCCATATTTTCAATATGGCTGCACTAGGTGCCTCACGACCCACCTGAAATTGGCTTGTGACCCACTGGTGGGTCCCGATCAGCAGTTTAGGAACCACTGATCTAACCTATAAGTCTTGCCCCTTATGTCAGATATATGGGGCTAGTGTGTATGTATGTTCAAAGCAATCCTCCTATATGTTGTCACTTCATAGATGTTCGAAGACTGATGGTGCAATCCTAACCTAGAGTTAGGCCGGCACAGGTTAGGCCAGCAAAGTCTGGCCAGCACAAGGGACACCGTAATGTATGTTTGGACCACTCTTGGAGTCAGAGAGCCCAGCATACAGACTAACATACTTTACAATGTCCCTTGTGCTGGCCAAACTTTGCTGGCCTAACTTGTGCGGGCCTAACTCCAGGTTAGGATTGTGTTATGAGCAAGGTCACTGAAATCAAGTTCCTGGACTGAGTTTAGGTCAATCCGGGCTTGTGTTAAATTGTGTTTAATACAATATATGTCTTTTTTTTCTTTACAATAAATGGAACCATCTGCTCAGCCCCTGTCACATGATAGTTTAACCCAGGTTTTTACTGTTTAATTCTCAAAGGTTTCCCCATCAACCTCAGAATGTAGGGTCAAAGATTTTCCCATTGCACAATGCAGCAAGCTGTGTAGCCTATGGTGCTTTGTGACACCACTGCTTAGACTTCAGAGTCAATGGCACTTGTGGGATTAATGAAGACCCTCGAACACCAGAGGACTGAAATAGGTGATCTAACTGTTTGTTGAAAGATGGTTGTTGTCCCATATGCAAATCTACATCTAGTGTTTGTTCAATTGCATCATTTTTATGTGATGGAAACCTGCTGCCCTACGAGATATATAATTGTTGGTTATTTTTCTTCTTTAAACTATGATAGTGCTGAACTAATAAAATCCCTAACAGTAATTCTCTCTCTCTCTCTCTCTCTCTCTCTCTCTCTCTCTCTCTCTCACACACACACACACACACACACACACACACACACACACACACAAAGCAGGCCAGGTGTAGGGCGATGTAACCATGTCGCTAGCACCCAACCTGCCATACCTTCCAGCATCCAGAATCTCTCAATTTAGGAGCATACCGGATGCAAGGGGGGACTGAAAAGCAAGTCACGTTTTTCCCCCTGCTACACCCCACCTCAACTATCACCCGCTGCGCCTGCCTCCCCTCTCAGCACCGCCATCACGCCTCTGCGTGTAGTCTCAGGTGTGGCAGCCTTTATAAGTGTGTAAAACGAGCAGCTTGTGCACTCCCATGAGGCAGCCTGAGATTCACAGAGCCAATTACTTTTCATTAATCAAGTTCTGTGACTTGTCCTTGGTTATCATTTACAATTGCTGGTGGTTCAGATCGGGAGAACCACCTCAGAAAAAAATTGCGCTTTAACATGGTCTGCTTTTAATACGCTCATTGAAAGTATGCAGCTCAATGATTGCCTGAGCAACTGTTGACACTTATTCAGGCACATACCAGCCCATAAATAATACCTGTAAGTTAACACGAGCTGCCTCTTGGGTACCTTGAGCCATATTTGAAGGCCGATTTCCCCCCTTCTGTTTATTTATGTCCCTATGATCTAGGTGCCTAACATCAGATATGTAAGACTGAAAACGTCATATGCATCTTTCACTTGCTAAATCTTGAGCTATGCTGAGTGTTCTTGTATTTGACCACTGTGTAATTACTCCTGAGAGCTACTCTACCGCTTGAGAACATAAAAATATTTTTTGTTTTCAAAAATATATTTTATGGTGTTTTTTTACACCACATTTCCATTTACAAAATCCTTCAAAATGGCCTACAATTTAAAATACATAAAAATGAAATTTAGGGTGCAATCCTAACCCAGAGTTAGGCCGGCACAGTTAGGCCAGCAAAGTTTGGCTAGTACAAGGGACACGGTAAAGTGTGTTTGGACCACTCTTGGAGTCAGAGAGCCCAGCACACAGACATGCACCTTCCTCCCTGACTCTGAGAGTGGTCCAAACATGCTTCACGGTGGCCCTTGTGCCAGCTAAACTTTGCTAGCCCAACTGTGCTGGCCTAACTCCAGGTTAGGATTGCTCCCTTAAACAAGATAAAAACAATAAGACCATGTTCAGGTGCAGCAAAAAGGACCGAACAGTATCCAACCAACCAGGCAAATAATTCAGCCCAGGTTAAATACCATCCCAGAGTAAGAAGACCTTAACAATCTATCAGAAAACCAATCATGTGGGGTTCAAACAGATCTCTACCTAGTGGGAATTCCACATCAGTGCTGGGAAGTTGGATAGGATTGGTCTCTTAGCAAGTTTGAATGAGCCTTGTGTCAATAAAATCACAAAATTAATAGAATTTGCAATACTTTTAGCAGCCTACATTATTAGATTGGTTTACCAGAGCTGGGTAAAGCAATAAAATGAAAGCAGTCCTACAGCCCAATCCTATGATGCCTCAGCGCACAGAGGAATAGTGGTGCTGAAACAGCTGCTGCTATATCCTATGGGTGCTGAGGCTGCTGCTGGAGTCTTCATGGAGTAAGGGAGTGTTTGCTACCCTGGATAGACTGAGCTGGTGACAATGGGTCTCCGTGGGTCTGAGCACCTGCACCTCAGGTGTGCCTTCTATTGAGCAGGTGCAGAATAGAGAAGGCCCATGTTGGGCCTCCCAGCCAGGAAGGGAGCACAGGATATGACGGCAGAGGCTGTTCATGTCTCCTCCCCTCCCAGGCCTGATCCTTCCCTCGCCCTTCAGTTCCTTCCCCTCCCCTCCCCTCACCCCAATAAACCACTCCACTAGCTGGTGGTAATACAGAGGTCATCATGGCACTGAGGCCCAGCACTGCCTGGTGTTGACCCAGGATGATGGGTCTGGATGATGTGAACATGCTTTATGGCACATTTGTAGCACCCAGAGCCCATAATCAGTGATGTCATTCAGGGGGAACGGACCAGAACGGGCGTTCCGGATCCTAAAGGGCTCCGTGGCTGGTTCCGGGTTCCCAACAAGTGCCAATCAAAAGTGAGTTCCTGTTCCTAAATCATTTGACTGACACCACTGCCCATAATCCTTTATGCTGTCTCAGTATCTAAAGTATTTATGCTTGTGTCTGAGGCCAAAGCTCATGATAGAAACAATTACCATAGATGCCACATAACACATTACTCTCAGAGTGTTTGCTAGTGAACTGGCTATTTTGAGGAAGCAAGGAATATTTCCTTGAAGTGTGCATGAAGGAGCTGTTTCAGCCCAGCTTCCTGGGGAATGTAATTCCTGTAAACAAGACACACCAGATGCTTCCTCAAATTTGCCACACACACATCAAGGGGAAACTATGCAATTCCTTCTCAGATTGCATAAGCCTTTGTAACTTGTTGGCCCCTCTGCACTAACTACATTGTCAAGACCGGCAAAGAGATCTTTGTCAAGAGACTAGCAAGAGAAGGGCACTGTGCCCGTATGTAAGGCACTCACCATGTTATTATTGCTTTACGTCTTTCAAGGCTGAGAAAAATAGTTGTTGAGGACTAATCCAAGGGCGCCCTGGATCAGACTGAGGCCTGTGTTTAATGGATGATGCACAATAATAGCTGTTTTCCTGGATGATACAGAGTTTGATGTAGCTCTTTATGATGGATTCAATTATGGCAAATCTGGATACAGAGGAAATGTGAAATCAGAAAATACTCTGTGTCACTCACCCTCCCACTCTTTCCTGCATGCTAATGTTTAGTGACATTCTGGGCCAAAGCATGTTTGTCCCAATAGTTTTTACTAATTCTAGCTGACGATTCAGGGTCCATCAATGTGCCAACATGCTGGCTGAGTACATAAGCATTACAATTTGGCATAAGGCAGAGCTGTCATCTGATGATTTTACCTCTCACAAGGATTGCTGTTCAGCATACAGTGTGGGTGCAATCCTAACCTGGAGTTAGGCCAGTACAGCTAGGCCAGCAAAGTTTGGCCAGCACAAGGGACACCGTAAAGTATGTTTGGACCACTCTCAGAGTCAGAGAGGCCAGCATACAGACGTGCACCATCATCCTCCCTGACTCTGAGAGTGGTCCAAATGCGCTTTACGGTGGCCCTTGTGCCGACCAAACTGTGCTGGCCTAACTCCAGGTTAGGATTGAGCTCGGTATGTCTGTTTGCTGTATGTCTGTCTGCAGTGTGGTAAACAAACAATGGCTTTTTACGGCACACTCACTTGCAACATGCACCTATTCCATCCGCATGTTTAGATGGTCTACATAGCCTGTGTGCGTGAAGTACATTCCGTTCTGAAATCATCGCAGGGATAACACTGTTGATATAAGAAAGTCCTGTGGACGGTGTTAAAAGCAATACATATAATAAATGAATCAATGTTGACTTATTAAAACCAATTCCAATAAATCAGCAAAGATTTCTTGCATAGGATGACACAGCCCTAATATAAAATACTGTTCGTGGCCGATTCTTCCCTTTGTTGAGAGGAGGAGGAAATGGCTCCACCTAGCACATCGTATGACTGTCAATTGGAGCCGAGGGCTTCTAGCTAGTTTCCCAGAATCTGGTCCAGATTTTTGACTGCAGTTGTGTTATAAGAAAAATTGTCACATGAATTGGGAAGGAGAAGGTTTAATTCTGTTGCAGCATGATGTACGAGGACAGTATTGGGTCATGCAGAAAAAAAGTTACATAATTCAAGGGAAGCCTTTATGAGCAGGAAGAATGGCATCTCAGGAAGTGAGTAAGGCTAATAACCAACAGTCAAAAGCCTACTTCTCTGTTGCCTGAATGATGGCATCAAGGCTATCTTGGCTGTTATTACTCTTGGTCCCAGTGGAAAAGGAGGCATTAGTCAAAGACAACCTAGACAGAGCCTCTTTTATGAATTAGGAGAATATGAGCGCTTTGATGGTCATGATTAGAGTGCAGAATAGATCTGGATTGGTATTTACCAGGGGAAGTCAAGGGGGAGTTGGAGGGAAAATGCAGCTCCAGGATTTCTCCTACAGCTGCAGCAATGATATCACCTTTTTGCCTGTAAACCACTTTGTGAACTTCTTGTTGAAAAGCGGTATATAAATACTCATTGATTGATTGATTGATTGATTGATTGATTGATTGATTGATTGATTGATTGATTG
>JAJKFI010000021.1:538053-549698 GCA_029204185.1 Lerista edwardsae
TTGATTGATTGATTGATTGATTGATTGATTGATTGATTGATTGATTGGCAGGAGTGTTTGGCTACTGCCTTTGAAACTTGCTTCAAAGGACTTTAGTTGAGAAGAAGCATCTGGCTCACCAGGAGGCAAACTGAAAAATTTGCCCAAGGGTATACTGCAATGTCTCTAGGGCTATTGACTTTTGCAAGACTTGCCTGAGAGACAATATATTGGTATGTTATATTAAGGCAATTATCCTATGCAAATATATGTGGGAATAAATCCTACTGAACACAATGGCTTACTTCTGAATAAAAACAGCATCACTGCCCTGATGTAATAAATCGGCTGGTAGGAGGGGGTAGGTGCTGCTTGTGGCGGTGCATAACAGTTGCTACAAGCGGAGCCTGCCCCCTCTGACATTTGGGGGGAGGTGGCCGGTGGTTCCCCACTGTTCTGAGGGCCACTCTCTTCTCCTCCCCTTTGTTCAAAGGGAATGAGCAGGGGAGACCCTCAGATCAGCATGGGAGATTGGTTCTGGCCGACGGCAACAGGGGTGTCATGGCACCGCCCCTGCCAGGTGGCACCCCAAGACATTAGCCCCCCTTGACTCAGTATGACACTGCTTCCAAGTCCAATTTCATCTCTCTAATACAGGCATGCTCTTTAGCATAATGGCTGTGAAGGCTGTTCTACCCCATAGTTCTTCTGCTTCAAACAACAGTTCTCCATGTTTATGCAAAGTATGAGGAAGTGGAAAAATCCAGCAAAGGAATTCTGTGAAAAGTACAAATGGTGAAGGAGGGGGAGGAAAAACCCTGAAGGAAGTCTGTTAGCTTGGCAGGCCATCATGATATGATCCATTCAGGCCTGGATCATCTTACAATAAGCAGGGAAATGTTATGGGTGGAAGGCAGTTCCTCTCCTGGTGACATAAGTGGAGATGAATGCTTGCTGGCCTGGTTTTGCGTACTGTATATGTCCTTGCTAATTTAAGCAGCATAAATAACTGTAAGGACATTAATACATTTAATGGGAACAACTATAAATTGCTTTGGTGCTTACAAAAGAGGAAACTGGATCTGAGTGCTTGACATTGTGGGATAGATGAAGGATCAGTGGATAATGTGAGGAATCAAACCTTAACAGGAATGTTTTCTTAACCTGCTAAGTTTTCAGCTTCATAGAGCATTTATAGACACAGTGAATGGTGCAACTATCATTTACTGTAAGGAGGAACAGGAAACTGATTTCCATGTACACTACATGATAATACTGTATTTTAGCAATCACCTGCAAAGGGGATGATGAAGCACACCGCTTTGAACGAAATCTTTGCAAATTTTTTGTTGATAAGGTACAAACTGATGGAACGCTGCACAAAGGAGACTACTAATATTCAGTTCAATATACTGAAAACAGATTGAGAAGATGTGTGTGATTTAGGAAGGGGAAGGGGATAGTGACACTTTATCCCTAGTCCACTTAAAAGGACCTTTTAAATTTAAACTTAGTTCCACTGGAACAAATAGAATCCAGGCTGCCATCCTGTGCATACTTCCTTGGAATTGACTGAGCCCTATTGAATTTGATGGGTTTTACCTCTGAGTAATCTTGCATAGCCTTAGGGTTGAATCCAATTACTTCAACATGATCAAATCCAAGCACTTTGGCTCAATATAGTTGTGGGTTGTTTTTTTAATAGAAGAGTAGGCATAATCAAAATTAGATTGTAGATATATTTGGCAGGGACTGTTCTCCATGCTTCAAATGGAAATTCTTAAATGGATAGGTGATTCATTCCAAATAGATAGAAACAGTGAATTGGAATGGTTGAAAGGGCCACCTAGCCCAGCCCAATTCTCTGTTGTGAGAGAACACCATCAGTCCACTAGCTTCCACCTTCATCAAACAATGTAATCTAGATCAGACCTCAGTACTATATGTGACAGGACTTAGAACCTTGCAGGCAAAGAACTGGCTGGGTAATCATTCAAATTATTTATTTATTTATTTATTTATTTATTTATTTATTTATTTAATGAATTTATACCCTGCCTTTCTGCTCCTATGTTAGGGCACCCAAGGCGGCTTACAATAAAAAATACAGAATAAAATTCAAAAAACAGATAATTAAAAAGCGGCAGACCACAATGGACTATACAATCATTAAAATTGCAGATTAAAAATACCAGTTAAAATACAAGTTAAAATGCCAGCCCATCATGTCAGCAATTAAATGCTTCCTTCAAAAGAAAGGTCTTAAGACCCCGCCGAAAGATTGCTAGCGAGGGAGCTATTCTTAATTCCAAGGGGAGGGAATTCCACAACCATGGAGCCACCACTGAGAAGGCCCTATTCCTGGCTGCCATCCCCCTCACCTGAGCTGGTGGCGGCACAGTCAACAGGGGGCCCCCAGATGACCTGAGAGCAGGGGTAGGATTGTATGGAAGAAGGCGGTCTCTCAAATACCATGGACCCAAGCTGTAAAGGGCTTTAAAAGTCAAAACTAGCACTTTGAATTGGGCCCGGAACTGAACTGGCAACCAGTGCAGCCACTGAAGCAATGACCTGACTGAGTCGAACCGATGAGCCCCCGCAATCACATTGGCAGCCGCCTACCGTCTTCAAAGGCAGCCCCACATAGAGCGCATTGCAATTGTCTAATCTAGATGTCACCAGGGCATGAGTAACCATGGCCAGGTCTGAGTGACCCAAGTATGGTCATAGCTGGCAAATCAGCCAAAGCTGAGCAAAGGCTCCCCTGGCCACAGCCGCTACCTGAGAATCCAGGAGCAGCTGCGGATCCAGGAGAACCTCCAAGCTGCGAACCTGCTCCTTCAGAGGGAGTGCAACCCCATTCAGAGCAGGACGATAGTCCAATACCCAAGCTGTGGATTTCCAGACCAGGAGAACCTCTGTCTTATCTGGATTTAATTTCAGCTTGTTCGCCCACATCCAGTCCCCAACTGCCTCCAGGCAACGGTCCAGGACTTTGACTGCCTCCTTGGAATCAGGAGGAAAGGAGAGATAAAGCTGGGTGTCATCAGCATACTGATGATACCTTACCCCAAACCTCCGGATGACCTCTCCCAGTGGCTTCATGTAGATGTTGAACAGCATGGGGGATAGAATGGATCCTTGCAGCACCTCAAACCTAAGAGGCCAGGCTGCCGAGCAAGCATCCCCCAGCACCACCTTCTCTGAGATCTGTCAGCCAGGAAGGAGTGGAACCACTGCAAAATAGTGCCCCCGAGCCCCAACTCAGCCAACCGACCCAGAAGGACACCATGGTGTCAAAGGCCACTGAGAGGTCCAGCAGAACCAACAGGGACGCACTCCCCCTGTCCATTCCCCAGCGCAGGTCATCCACCAAGGCGATCAAGGCAGTTTCAGTCCCAAACCTCGGCCTGAAGCCAGACTGGAATGGATCCAGATAATCCGCTTCCTCCAGGACCCTCTGAAGCTGAGATGCCACCTCCCGCTTGATCACCTTGCCCAGGAATGGGATATTTGAGACTGGCTGAAAGTTGTTCAAATTGGTGGGATCCAGGGAGGGTTTCTTCAGGAGGAGGCAGACTATTGCCTGCTTCAGAATAAGTGCCAACACCCCCTCCCTCAAGGATGAATTTACCACCCTCCCTGTCCACTCGGCCAGCCCTCCCTGCACACCATTGCTACCCCCACCTCCCCGCCCCTGTAGTCATGGCTGCTGCAGTACCCGGAAACCTGGTGGGCAACTCTGGGAGAGACTTACACTTCCTGACTCAGCCAACCAAGTCTCCAGGTCAGCACCCTCATCCAGGATTAAATCCTGAATGAGGCAGGTCTTATTATTCACTGACCTGGCATTCAGAAGCAGCAGTTTCAGAGGGGATCATTGCCCAGAGTGCCAAGGGTCAGAGAGTTAGGAGAAGGGCCAGAAAGAGGGACAGTCAAATTAATATGTAAAAATCTTCCACTTCCTTTTGCTTTTCCTCCCTTCTTAGGATGGCTAGTAGAAGGGTACAATATTGGGAAGCATGGCAAGTTCTCATGGTCTAGGATGGATCCTTCACACTCCTGAACTCAAAGTCTCCAGTGTTCCATTCTCATGAAAGGACACACTTGGATACAAGCACAGGGACAGAAAAATTCCTACTGGTTTAGTTAAAGCTTGGTCAGATTTAATCAACATGTTTTACGGCAGTGGTATTCAAACGTCTTAGACCAGGACCCACTTTTTAGAATGGCACTCATACTGGAACCCACCGAAAGTGATGTCATTAACCTGGAAGTGATGTTGTGGCAGGAAGTGACATCATCAAGCAGGAATTACTGTCATTTTAACATAATAAAATGACACTCCTGAAATGCAAACTGGCATTCTTGGACTGCAGCAATTGTTCAACCATGAAACATCCCTGACAGAAAGCAAGATGAGGACAAAACATGATGTAAAAGCAGTGAACTTAAAACAAATTTTTTTTTAAAAAAAACCCTCACTTGAAAATTCAAACTGTTAACACTCACAAAAGGAATATAGCAAGAGTAAGATCTACAGTTCCCAAGATGGCTGCTCCCAGCTGTCTGTGACCCACCTGACATCAGGTTGCGACCCACCAAGTGGGTCCCAACCCACAGTTTGAATGCACAGTTTTATGGTAAAGGAAGATAATGAATAGCGTTTCATGCCAGAGATTGAACTTGCTATGCATGCAAAGTGGGTCCCAGGACATAGTATGAGAGCATGGGATGCAGCCATATGATGCTCATGGAAGCTAAGCAAGACTGGGTCTGACCGGTGCTTGGCCAGAAGATCATCTGGGTACCCCACCTACACTTCCTTGAGTTCTATTGTGAAAGAAGGGCAGGATATAAATGCTCTTGTGCTCTACCACTGAAATATGATCCCCCACAAGCACTAATTTAGATTGTGTAGGATGTGCAGCCACAGGGATTATTTGGTTGGCATGTCCCTTGCTAAAAGTTTGGAACTGAGTTTTCAATGGTGGAGGAAAAAGTTATTTTGTCTGCATTATGCTGGGAGGGTGGATCTGACTGATGTATCGTAGGTGGTGAGCGGAGTTAATAGTAGTTACCTAGCCACCAAACAGTACTTATTTTAGGACTGTTAAATCTCTGTGCAATTATGCTGAGAACAAGGCATAAAAATGAGTCAAACCCTACTACATAATACCATGAGTCTTAAATGCCGCACAGAAAAAACTATGTTACGCACGACTACAAAAGCAGTGTGTGATTCACTAATTTTGCTAAATATGTATGAGTGCTATTTTTCAGCATCCCCTTTTGTGCAATTATATAACACTCCCCTGATTTCACCTGAAGACAGTTTTTCATGACAGTGGCCTCCTTTGTTGCTTTTGGAAGAGATAGGCATCAGTTTCATACCATCATATAATGTTCATATAATGACACAAACCAGCTTGATGCTTTATTCAACTTTTTATCCCCCAGAGATGCAGACATTCCTCTTAAAACACCAAGAGGCAGAGGTGGGTCTGTTTGCCAAAAATGCAGTGAAACCTGCTGCAATTTGAAGTAGCCAGGCTGAGCTAAAACTGGAAAAGCAGCCTCAGCCAGCCAAAGGCATGACTGGGATTTTTAAAATTATGCATGGAGCGGAGAAAATGGACAAAGCGACATTTTTTTCATTCATCAGACTGGAGCTTGGGGAGCATCCAATAGAATTGATCAGCAAGACGTTCAAGACAAACAGAGAACTCTCCTGCCATAGGAGTTCTTTTCAGCTCACATGATCCATGCATAGAATGAATGCAGAGAGGAGGGGATCCTGCTGCCGCCCCCACCCTGTCCCTGCCACATTCAGCCCAATGATCAAAAAGGGCCATCTATGCAAATATTGCTGTATACATGCTACACACTCCATATAACGATGAACTCCAATCACCCAGCATTCCTAATTGATGTCACCTAGGCTCATCCACCAGTATTGGCAGGGCTGGCTCCAGGAGTGGCAGGGCCCAATGTGGGGCATTCCTGCATTGCCTCCCACTCTCCCCTAGCCCCCTCCCCACCCACCAAGAAGAGCGATTGTGGTGCTGCATGCAAACCGTCGCACCTGGAAATAGTTGGCGGTGACATGATGACATCATTGCTAACTGCTTCCAGGAGGCCATTTGGAGGCAGGGGCAGGTGGGAGGGCCCAAGGTAAAGCTGCTCTGCTTGCCCCACTGACTTACAGCCCATAGAGACCCTGGTTGCAGCAGCAGGGGGTATACACACTGTGCTGGTGCAGGCCCCCCCCCAAAGCGCAGGGCCCAATGTGACAGCATTGGTCACACTGGCTTAAAGCCAGCCCTGAGTATAGGTGCCACTTTGCAGACATTTGGGTCACTATGCAGAGGTCAGGGCAGTGACAGCAACAAGACCCCACTGTGCATTCATTCTCCTCCTAGAAGAGCAACAGGTTAAGATGTGGTGCTGGCCAGTAGCTTATACGGGGAGAAGAGAGCTATCAATGGCTGTTGGTCATGAGGACCAAGTGGAAACTCCCATCTTCAGAGCAGGATGGCCCTGAATTCCAGTTACTGGGGACAGCAGTAATTGTCTCAGTTCAAGCCCTGCCTTTGTGCACTCCTGTGCTGTACAGATCCAACAGGGCGTGTCCAAAGTTGGTAATACCATTACTAGAGAGACTACTATCCAAAATACCTTCTCTTACATTTTGAAACAAAAAATGTCAGGCCAAACCCCACCCAGGTACACCAACCTCATTCTCTATCATCTGCCTCCTATTAAACAAGTTAAAAACATAAAATATCATGCAGGGCTAGGAGCAAGTGATGGAAGACAGAAATGCATCCTGATTATTCCTCAAGATGTTGCTCAGTTAGTGAGGGAAACTGGAATGCTAAATTGCAACATAAAGGAAACCCAAGTAGCTCTGCCCCAAGGTGATCCTTGCTGATTGGTATGCTGAGATGCTTATGAATTAGGAAGCAAGTATCTGAGTGGGGAAAAAAGGCCCTAAGGGGCATTACTGAACTGAATAACCACTGTGGAATTTCAAGCATCAGTCACCTTGTTCTGAGATTGGAGGCTTGTGACAATCAAAATATCAGTTGCATGCAGGTTATTGTGCTGATTGGCCTATTTTCTTCTGAAGTCCTCCCCAACAGCACCTTGGATCCTAGACACTGCTTCAATTTTGCAGTCGGAAAATGTAGTCATTCTATTTAGTCATCCAATTTACCTTCAGTGTTTACCTGTTTTTCTTCTCCACTAGGGCCTTGGTGCCTTTGAAGGCAACTGGATCTGCCTTCAAAGAAAGCTCTCTCTCTCCTCTTTAATCTTCCGCCCAATTGAATTAGAGCAGCTCAGAAAGGTGACAAGAGCAGTTTCACTTATGGTTTGCTACTTCATGAGGGCAACAGTGCTCAGGAAAAAAAAATGTGAATGGAGACCACAGTTTCCAGTTGATCTTTTGAGCAGCCAGAGTCATTTAAGATTTCATTTCTGAAATTGAATTTATGGTTAGATGCACATGTGTGAGAAGGAGCACTTGCCAAAACCCTCCCCCCCCCTCAATTTCTTGATTTTTGTTAACTGAGGAGGGTCTGTGTACCCAGTCCCTTTTAAATCAATCAATCAATCAATCAATCAATTAGTATTTATATACCACTTTTCAACATAAAGTTCACAAAGCAGTTTACAGGGAAATAACAACAACAACAACAACAACAACAACATTAAATGGCTCCCTGTCCAAAAAGGGCTCACAATCTTAAAAAATGCAGAATCCCACCAGCAACAGTCACTGGAAAAGACACTGCACAGGGGTGAAGAGGGACAATTACTCTCCCTCTGCTAAATATAAGTGGAACACCACTAGAAAAAGTGCCTCTTGCCCAGTTAGCAGGGGTTAAATAAAGCGGAATGTGGTGTGAGGTGGAAGGTGAGACAGTGATGCCCCACTGGAGTTCTTATATCCAGTCAGTCCTCTTTACATGCAGACTTGCTATCTGTGAATTTGCTTATTTGTGAGGAGCAGAATTGCTACTTGCCTCATTAAGGGTGCAATCCTAAACTGAGTAAGGCCGGCATAAACTAAGCTAGCAAAGTTTGGCCAGCACAAGGGACACCATAAAATATGTTTGGACCACTCTGGAGTCAGAGAGCCAGCACACAGACGTGAGCCATCCTCCCTGACTCCGAGAGTAGTCCAAACACGCTTTATGGTGGCCCTTGTGCTGGCCAAACATTGCTGGCATAGTTTATGGCAGCCTAACTCCAGTTTAGGATTGCACTCTAATTGTGCTTCTGTCCTTGTTATCCACTATGCAGAGTCCTTGCAAAGGCTGCCGGGACCTTCAAAATGGCACCTGCAACCAGCACTAGCCCCTTTAAAATGGTTGGCAGAAGCATCCACTGGCCATGTTTAAGGGGTCCAGGCTGGTCACAGGTGCCATTCCGAAGGTCTCTGCAGCCTCTGAAAGGTCTCTGCAACATTCAGAGATCTTTTGGCACTTCCTGATACACTCTGCTGGTTTCTTGAAAGTCTCTGCTGGATTCTTCCCTGCTAGAGGAACTGGGCTGAGAGATAGTGACTGGCCCAATGTTACCTAATGAGCTTCATGACTGGTGTGTGGGGACAAAGTTGGGTTTTTTCCACTTCCAGTTTGATAGAAGGATCCTAACAGACCTGGGCCGAAAGACAGCAACCACAATTTCTCTCTCTCTCTCTCTCTCTCTCTCTCTCTCTCTCTGTGTGTGTGTGTGTGTGTGTGTGTTAGTTATTTCACAGCTGAAATTTAGCAGGTGAAGATACTTCAGCTGTCAAATTATTGCCCAATGTATAGTTATAAGAGGCATGGGAGTGCTTACAGAAGGAAAAGGGCAGCCCTACAAGAGGTAGTTCGCCCACAGTGTTTTAAAACACTTGTGAACACTTTTAAACGGTTTTGAAAGTATACACAGTAGTAATAGAGATGACTCATGTCTTCTTTTTTTCTTAATTTAGTCATGGAACCAAGAAAGTTGTTTTATTAATTTATGCAAGTTCATTTTTCACAAAATTAAAATAAAAGCAATAGGTAGTTGTAATATTGTCCAGAATGAAGACTTTGACACACACAAGCATCTTGATTTTTAAAGAAATGAAGTTTCTCTGAGACTTGGGCAAAAGTTCTTTGCAACCTCAATATCAAGGAAGAAACAGATTGTGATTCATCATCATGAACTTGTTTACTGACGGTTGTACTTATGGATTTAGTATAATTAGGTTTGCTTAACAAATTGTCAGGGGAAACATTTCAGAATCATTTCCTCATTTGCTGAAGCAATATAGTAAAATGTTGAAAAAAAAATGTTGAAACCTGTAGAAATTATGTTTTAGCTAGGATCCTATTCAAAATGTATAGGTCTTATGTCCAATTTTCTTTTCTACTTAGTAATACAGTACTTAGGGTGCACTCCTAACCTGGAGTTAGGCTGGCACAAGTCATCCCTGGCTCCAAGATGGTCCAAACACGTTTTACAGTGTGTTTGCAACACTTCTGGGCCGATAAGGGACTTGTGCCAGCCTAACTCCAGGTTAGGAGTGCACCCTTACTAGCTGAAAACTATGACCTGAGAGCCAGTATGGTGTAAAGCAGCGACTTTCAACCACTGTGCCATGCAGTGGCATTTCTACAGGGAGGGCAAAGCTCTAAGTCTTGCAAGAAGCCTTACCTTGCAGTGGAAATCACTCTTCCCCTGAACCGTTTTAGCCAATCCTCACAGGGAACAGCAACATCTTGGTGTTGCTTACTGGCTACAGCAGCAAGGGAGAGGAGGGATTTACATGACAGGGTAAGGCTTCTTGCAACACTTAGAGCTTTGCCCTCCCTGTAGAAACGCCTCTGGTGCCATGGCACATCTCACAGCACACCTGTGGATGGTCCACAGGTGTGCTGTGAGAGTTTGGGGATTAATCATTTATTAGTAGGGCCATTGGGGGATGTGAGCCCCCTGCTAGTAACATGGTGTGCCTTGTCAATTGTCAAAAAAACCAATGGTGTGCCATGACAATTTCAGTGCCTTGTCAATGTGCTGTCAGATGAAAAAGGTTGAAAATCACTGTACTGGTGGAGGGGTGAGTTAAACTAGGATTGGGGAGAACCAAGTTCATAACCTCCCCCCACCAGCCATGAAGTTCACCCTTCAGCCTGACTTACCTAATTGGGGGAGGGGGCACCTATGGTGCCTGAACTTCTTGGAGGATGAGTGGGTTAAAAATTGTGTTAATAATAGATGGAAATGCATTGTATATATTGTATTGCTGCAAGTCTTAACCTTGTTTTTTTGCAGAAAAATTGGTGTTGTTTTTTTTCATAGAGCATGTGTTTGGTCCTTGGAATGGAGTGTGCCATCTGGCACACCTGCATTCATCCACTGCTCAGCTATTATTAGGGGTGTGTATTTTGGGTGATATTTTTTCCAAAATGTCTTGATTAAAAGCAAATTACGGTGCTGCGTTTTTATTCAGATATTTTAACCCCCAAAAGGCAGTGTTTTGTGTTTTTATTCTACATTCTCATTCCAAGTTCTCATTTTTATTAATTTTAAATGCTTTAAAAGTGTACTAGGTAGATGATATAGGATGATGATATAGTATCAGCAGATGCAGCCACAGTATTATTTCTAGTTGGAAAAGTAATTATTTTAATTTCTGGAAAATATCTTAAACACCAAAATGCTTTGTGCTTTGTGTTTGTATGCGTTTTTAACCAACCAACCACCTCCAGCTATTATCTAAGTAGGGGACTGTGGGCAAAACACTAGAGCTTTTAACATTTACATTTGGGGTGTAAAGGTGCCTGTTTTGTTGTTGTTCAGTCGCTAAGTTGTGTCCGACTCTTCGTGACGCCATGGACCACAGCATGCCAGGCCTCCCTGTCCTCCACTAGCTTCCGGAGTTCACCCAATTTCATGTTCATCGCTTCGGTGACACTATCTAACCATCTCATCCTCTGCCGCCCCCTTCTCCTTTTGCCTTCAATCTTTCCCAGCATGAGGGTCTTTTCTAAAGAGTTCTCATCAGGTGGCCAAAGTATTTGAGCTTCAGCTTCAGGATTTGTCCTTCCAGGGAGCAATCAGGCTTGACTTCCTGTAGGATTGTCCAACTGGATCTCCTTGCAGTCCAGGACTCTTGAGTCTTCTCTTGCCTGTTTACATGTATGCTTTTGTGTGTGTGTGTGAATGACTGTAAAGTGCAGCATTTATTTTAAAAGCATTCCTAGGGATGGAGCCTTGAAAATGTAGTACACAGATTATGAGTGCTGCTGTATGTGCCTTAAACATAATGTGTGAATACCTGTAAACACATACAGAGCAACTATCTGTGTATGCTGTATACAGATTGCATATGAATATAATGTAATATGTGAATAGCCTGTGAACTGAGCCTCCTAGTCCTAACCAAATGCCCGCGTTGTGGTGCAGCAGGGCCAGTGCAACATCTTCTGCATCCAGCATGGGAATTGTGATTGTTGGAGGTCTCTCGAGGTAAGGAGACCCCTCACCCTGGGCAAAGTTCCAGCAGCCTCTATGGGTTACTTAGATCTGCACAAGCTCTATAGGCGGTGCAAATCCAGGCCACCCCATGTCAAGCTTTCAGACTCAGGAGGGGGATAGGCCTCTGCCATCCCTGCCACCTCCTG
>JAJKFI010000021.1:549708-566246 GCA_029204185.1 Lerista edwardsae
AGAACTTCTGAGGAATGGGTGAGGTGCCCAGGACTGGAAATGAGCAAACAGCATCTCTCTCTCTCTCAAAGGGAGATGGAAGGTCTGGGAAACCTCACAGCAGCCAGCCTGACAACAATAGTGGGGAAAGTCCTGGAACAGATTAGTAAGCAAAATGTCTGTAAGAAAATAATAGGGTGATTTCTAGGAGCCAGTGTGGGTTTCTCAAGAACAAGTCTTGCCAGACTAATCTCATTCCAGTCTTTGATAAAGTGATTAGTCTGGTAGGCCTTGGGATTGCTGTGCATCTACATAATGCAGCAACATTTCAGCACGGCATTTGACAGAGTTTACCATTATATCTTTGTGGATAAAATGGATAAGACGGTACTAGTGCTAGAGGGGTTCAAAACTGCTTGAACAACCATTCCCTATGGCTCAAACTTGGAGAGAGTTGTTAAGTGGAGTGATACTGGAGATTGTCTTAGGCTCTGTGCAGTTCAACATTTTTATAAAGGATCTGGATTGGAGGGTAGAGAGATTGCTTATCAAATCTGCAGATGGCAGAAAGCTGGGGGACAGCTAACACTCTGGAAGGCTCTGGGATTCAAAGTTATCTTGACAGTTTCCATCACTAGACTCTCTTATAAGATGAAGTTCAAAGTCATGCATGTAGGAACAAAAAATTAAAGGCATAAGTACAGGATGGGGAAAACCTGACTTGGCAGCATGTCTAAAAATGATCTAGATGTCTTAAGGGGACCACAAGCTCAACATCAGCCAGCATGTGATTCAGCTGCCTCACTCAAAAAAACAAAACAAAAAAAACACGCTAAGGCATTGTTAGGCTGTATTAGCCAAGGGTTACAGCCTACCTCAGGGGTTCTCAAACATTTTAGCACCGAGAGCCACTTTTTAGAATGGCAAACTGTCCAGGACCCACCAGAAATGATGCCATGGTAACACCAGAACTTGCTGCTTTCCTGAGAATGCAGCAATAAGTTGGGTTATTTCTCAGCCATTTTCCAATAGGAATCAAAAAGAAAAAAAAGCCTCTTTACAACCTTGACACAAGCAAAACAAACACACACCCTTCCCCCTTTCCAGCATCCCATCTTCCCATATTTTCAATATGGCTGCTCTAGGTGCTTTGCAACCTACTGAAATTGGCTCTCAACACACCCCGACCCCCAGTTTGGGAACCACTGGTCTAGATCACAAGAAGTAATAGTGTTGTGGTCCACGGGGTCGCAAAGAGTCGGACACAACTTAGCAACTGAACAACAACAACAATAGTGGAACAGAACTCACTGGTTTCCAATACATGCACAGTCTCTCTTGATTCCATTTTGGTTTCTTAGCTGGCATTCCAAGGAGTCTGGAACAAGTGAGATAAACCTATCTCAGGAAAGGTCATGCTAATCAAGGGAACAGAATTGGATGTAACACTGTGGGGCTTAGCACATTATGGGGCTCCTCTTAGTCTTGCAAATTTGCCCTCTCCACCTTGACATGATTTTGCTCGCATCAGAGTCTTATATGCATAATTGAATATGCCAGCTAGCTGGACAGCCTTTTCAGATTCTTTATCTAGGAAGCCTCTCCCACCATCACCAACTTGAGTACATCACACACCCAGCCATGTCCTTTGTCCCTCCAGATATTCTCTGATAGGGGTGCAAATTAAGCCTTTGTTCCCTCTTGAAAGGACACACCTTAATTCCATCAAGCCCAAGAAACACCCAGGAGAAGCTTCAGATACCTATGCTCTGGAAGCTGGAACTTTTGGCATTTTTTTATTCTTTGAAGGTGCCAATATTGTCTGTTTGGTCAGTCTGTTCCACAGAGACTCCCTCCTTGTTGTGCCATTTTCTTTCCCACTGAAAATGTTCAGGTTGTCGGCTTTGGTAAGGCTTGTCCAAGTTTCCCACTCAGAAAGCCTCTTGCTTTTGAAACTACCCTCATCTTTGGAGGGCCTACTTTGCATACCAAGGGGCACCTTTTTGGCTGTGTTTTTACCTTTTTCCCTGAACCTGAAGTGGTGTAGCCCAGTCTCTCTCTGCATAAGAGGACATTGTATTCTAACATATTCAGGTTGCAATCCTATGCACACTTTCCTGGGAGTAGGACCTATTCAACACAATGGAACTTACTTCTGAGTAGACATGCATAGGATTGCACCCTCAGCCAATTAAGAATAGATTTCTCTCTAACAACCTCTCCTCTCTTCCTAAAGCTGTATTCTCCATTGCTTGTTTTAAACCTCTTGCTAATTTTCTCCTTCTCTTTTGCTGGGTCATTTCTGGCAGAGGAAACTCAGCACAGCTGGCAGACTGACTGTCACACACACAATTACAGTATTCTTCACCCACAACCATTTAAATGTTTGCATCTGATCTCTCAAGTAAATGTGCTTTTGCTTCAGATATCATTTAATAAAACCTGTCTTATTTGGAAAACTGTCTTCTGATTATTGGTAGCCTAAAAGGCACTTTGTGGTGGCTCACTCTAGTCCAGAGCTTCTCAAACTTTTTAACACTGGGACCCATTTTTCTAGAATGACAATCTGTCCAGGACCTACGGAAGTAATGTCATGGCTGAAAGTGCCATTATTGTGATGCCAGAGCCTGCTGCTTTCCTGACAAGGCAGCAGTAAGTTGAGTGATTTTTCACTCAGCCATTTTTCAATAGTAAAGTGAAACAGAAAGGGGAAAAAAGCCTATTTACAACCTGGACACAAACAAAACAACCACATAGCCCTCCCTCTTTCCAGTGTCCCATCTTTCCATATTTTTAATTATGGCTGCCCTAGGTGCTATGTGATCCATTTAAAATTGGCTCGCGATCCACCTGGTGGGTCCCAACCCACAGTTTGAGAAACACTGCTCTAATCAATTATCCCAAACCTGTTAGTCACAGCTATATTTTGACCTATATGTGTTGCTAATTCCCTCATTTCTAGACTAGGCAGGTCCAGACCAGAGATCATATATGTACACATGTACGAATAGACATGTGTGCATGGGAATGAGCTGTGTTGGCAACACTCTTGGAATATTATGTTCAGTTTTGGGCGCCACATTTTAAGAAGGGCATTGATAAGTGGAGTGGATTCCAAGAAGGGCAACTAGGGTGGTAAGAGGTTTGGAAACCAAGCCCTACGAAGAACAGTTAAAGCAGCTTGGTGTGTTTAGTCTGGAGAAGATAAGATGAAAAGGATATATGACATCTTCAAGTATCTGAAGGACTGTCACATAGAAAGGGAGGATATATTCTCTACTCTGTGGCCCTACGGACAGGCCTAGAACCAGTGATGTTGAAACTACAGGGAAGGAGAGTTAGGTGAGACAGTAGAAACAATTTAAGACTGTAAGAGCTGTCTGGTTCTGGAACAGTCTATCTCACATGGTTATGAGTTCTCCTTCACTGAATGTTTTCAAGCTGAGGCTGAATAATCAGCGGTCAGGGATACTGTAGTCACCCGTACTAAGCGGGGAGGTAGACGGCATGATCTCCAAGATCCCATTTAAATCTCACTGCATGATTCTATGATCTTTTAAATGCAGCAGTGCAATGTGCTCATCCTATTTTAACTTGACAATGATGCAGTGGTGTCAAAAAAGATGGCTGCTGCCACCACAAAGTGCTCCTTCGCAAGGCAGGGGTCCAAGCTTTGTATGAGAGCCCCCCCCCCCACAACTGGTGCCAATCCTGCAGATATGACTGACTGGATATTGGGCAGTACCATCCTACCCTCCCAGGCTGATGCACTAGTGGCACAGGGCCAACACAAGCAACTGCCCCTTGCCCTGTGGAGGCTCCAGCGGCCTTCCAACCTGCCCTGGATACAGTGCAATCCAGTTGTTCCAGCGCAGGTTAGGACTGAGCCCTTTGTGTGCAAGTATTCTAATCCAAATGGTTGCTGAGCCATGAATTCCACCCCTCCCTAAAACATTTCTTGTGAAGCACCTAAAAGAAGAAATTGCTGAGCAGTTTTTAAGGAGTTTAGTTATTGTGGGAGAAATAAGAATAAAAGCCAGTTCCTTATCTTACTGGGTCTGGATTTTGTACATATGTAAGTGTGTTATTGTCACTTAGCAACCTTAAATGCTTTGGTAGTGTTGATGTCTAGAAAGACACTGTTGTAAGCATTTGCTTCAGCATTTTGTATGCTGGTGTACTGCTTTCTCTGTCCATTCTCAGACTGTAACATCATAAAATAACAAGGGTGGAAAAAGAAATGGGAATCACCTTTATTAAGGATCATCTTCTAACAAAGGAATAACTCTTCACACACAAGCGCAGTCTCTCCACACAATAATCTGCTCTCCATCACTGCATGATCCCAAGCATTTACAATTTTATGGACTGAGAACAATAAGCTAACAGCTACTACCTAAGAATTTTTTTAATGGAATGGAATATTGATTAGAGACCATAAATATAACCAGAGAGAGAGAGAGAGAGAGACAGACAGACAGACAGACAGAGACAGAACGATGATTGCTATATAGCTGTAAGAGCACTTTAATAAATATTTCTGTGAGTATTTTCACACCCATGTGCAGATAAATCAGTTGCAACATTTGCATAGGCCTGAAATATGTCCTATGTGCTAATATCTTAGCACTACAATTATTTTATTATTCCATCATCATACGTTCTTTTGATCTGCTAATTCATTTTTTAAATTCTTCATATTTTGTTTTGTTTTTGTACTTATAATTGGAACAGTTGGCATGTCAAAGATTTTTTCCCTTTAGTGCACTTTATTAGATCTTTCTCAGAAAGAAGCCACACATGCAATGAACTTGCCTGATATTTTTGCTCATTCTGATAATGCAGGCTGTGCGTTCTCAAAAGAAAAATGATAAATCAATGCATGGTTGGATGGGAAGGCAGTTTGTGCATACAGAAGAGAAGAAATATCACCAGTGAATGGAAGGCTACCAATGATTTGGCAATAGGAATATAAATAAAATAGAGATGGAAGTCTATAGAAGATTGCCATAAAGGGAATTACAAACATGTCAGGGCACTCTTAAAGGCATGCTACACAAGAGCATCTATGAAGAAAAATGTAAACATTCCCTCTTCCATTTACGGTATTGAACAAAACATTAAAACTTCTGAGGACTAGAGTCCAAGTCTTATGTAAACAGATTGTTTCATCATACTTTCCACATCTATGGGACACTCCAAAGGGCATGATAGGTTATGAAAAACAGTCGTTTCTTATTTTCTCCTCACACCATTAATGAGGGCACCATGGAATAATTGCCCAGATTCTTTCAGAATGAACTAATAAAGACATACAGTGCTTAGGAGTGACTCACAGATAATGTATGGTACAGTTCCAGTAACTATATTGGTATGAACTGTACATACCCCTGCTAACTGGGCAAGAGGCACTTTTTCCAGTGGTGTTCCTCTTATATTTAGCAGGGGGAGAGTAATTGTCCCTCATCACCCCTGCGCAGTCTTTCTAGTGGCTGTTGCTGGCGGGCTGTTTTTTTTTTTTTTTTTAAGATTGTGAGCCCTTTTGGGACAGGGAACCATTTAACTTTATTATTACTATTTGCCAGTAAACCGCTTTGTGAACTTCGTGTTGAAAAGTGGTATATAAGTACCTGTTGACTGACTGACTGACTTACTGACATAAGAACAGAGAAAGGTGGGAGCCCTAAATGGCCAGTGTTTGAACACAATGTTATTTTACTCAGAAGTAAGCCCATTGTGGTCAGTAAGATGGGCAGCCTAATCCTAAACTGCCCAGGTCCAGTAGGAGCAGTGGTAGCCAAATGGCTGCTGCTGCATCCAACGGGATCCGCAACTGCCACCAGGGTCTCCATGGGGGACATTCATTTTGTTCCCCCAGGGAAATCCCCAGCCCCGCAAGAGAATCTGTCAAATCTCCACTGGCTATTTTGAAGAGGGGAAACTCAAGCAGCCTCATGTTGGGCTGCCTGGCCTGAGACAGGAAGTGGTAGTAGAAACCATGGCCTGGTCCCAACCCCCACGCAGGCCTGATCCTCCCCTCCCCCTGCCCAGTTCTACCTCCTCCCCACCTCTCCCCCACCCCGAAAGCACTTACTGATCGCCAGCACTGCTGGAGTGCCATCCTTTCAGCACTGAGGTCAGGTGCTCACTAGCACCGCCTCAGCGCCATCACTCCCACCTCCCACAATGTCATGAAGGCACTTTACGGCATGTTGGCAACACTTTTAGCTGGCAGTACACACATACTGCAAGGGTTGTGGTGGCGCTGCAGGTAAAACTGCTGCTGCTGGGCCTTCTGACCGGAAGGTTAGGAGTTCAAGACTGCGCGATGGAGTGAGCTCCCGTTGCTTGTCCCAGCTCCTGCCAACCTAGCAGTTTGAAAGCATGTAAAAATGCAAGTAGATAAATAGGTACCACTTTGGTGGGAAGGTAACAGCGTTCCATGCGCTACGGTATATAGTCATGCTGGCCACATGACTGCGGAAGCTTGTCCTCGGACAAACGCCGGCTCTACAGGCTTAAAAAACGGAGATGAGCACCGCCCCCTACAGTTGGTCACGACTAGACCATTCGGTTGTGGAGAAACCTTTACCTTTTACCTTACACACATACCGCAGGCATTAACAGCCTTTGGATCAGGCCCTTACTCACTAGAAACAAACACTTCTGGCTATTACTACAACTTTTTCATTTTCTTTTGATCTCAGTGTTGAGGAGAAAGGGCGTCAGCATAAGAGGATCCTCCTGCAAGTGTACTCTGAGCCCAGTAGTATTGGTAGTATATCAGAAATATCTGACCTCTGATTGTCAGAAAACTGTCTGCTACTAAGTCAGACCATCAAGATCTATACACTGTCTGGCTGCCAGTAGTAGACAGGGGGTGCAAGAGGTGCAAATGCCCTGGGCACTGGCTGACATGATGCCACCACAATTACTTCTGGGACAGCGGGGTGAAGGCAACTGGGAGGTTGCCTCTGGGTGCAAGCCCCCAGGATTGCCTCTGCTGGTCGCAGTTGTACAGACCTTCAGAAACAGTTCTTCCTCACCCATTCATGGAGATTTCAGGGAGTGACCCTGGCCATAGGCAGTTTCCTTATTTTAAAAAACATACTTGATTTGACAACTCCACTGGTCCAAAACCTAATATGCAGCTTGATCCTACACAGATTTACTCATTGGGTGTAGGACCTGCTGGGTTCAAAAGGCACTACTGCCAAGGAAATGTGTTAGGATTGCAATCTTACTGTTCCTAAGCCAGACAGGCAAGGGAGAATGTTCCTCTGTCCCAACCATGTTCCAATCTGGGCATAAAGGCACACCAACACAGCAGGTTAAGAAAAATGGACAATTCATTGCAGTCCACTGAGAAACAGCAATGGCTCACTCTATTTATCAGATTTATAGCCTTACAGATGTAACCTGGTCAGTAGGAAAGCTGATCCAGGATTGATGATACAGCCTATTCTGAATGGGGTAGCACTCTGAAGTATCAGGTTTGCAGTTTGTGGGTATTCCAGGGCCCAGCACTGTTTTTAGAAGGTCAGATTTGCAGGGCCCTGGCTGGTGTCGGTGTGCCAGCTGCAGCTATTCAAGGAGAAAGCAAATATGGCCCCAACCACACATGCCTTGGTTACATTCCATTTAGACTACCACAATGTGCTCTACATGAGGATGCCTTTGAAGATTGTTTGGAAACTCCAGTTTCTGCATCATGCTGCTGCTAGGCTGCTGACAAGAGCCCAATATTTGGAGCATGTGGCTCTGCTGCTATGTGAGCTGCACAGTCTCTCAGTGTTTCCAAGCCTAATTCAAATGGCTGGGGAAAAACAATTTTTAAAGCCTTAGACTCTGTTGGGCTAAAGTACTTGAAAGGCAGCTTGTCCTTGTTCCTGACAGCCCACTGAGTGCTACTGGAGACACTCTGGCCACCACTGGTAAGTTACCCCTGCACCAGACAAGTTCAGCCAGCACAGGACGGGGGTGGAGGGGGACATTCTTGTGGGCAGGGCAGCCAGGGGTGGAAAGTGGAACCCGGGTGTGGCTGTTAGGCCACATCCAAACTCCCATCCCTGGGCCACACAGTGTGCTCAAACTTGCTCAGGCGCAGATCCTAGCAAGCCCTTTGGGGCAGCTGGCGCCTATCCCTGGGTGAGGGGACAAACGTGCCTTTGCCTTGTGGAGGCTCCAGCCTGCTCCTAACCTGTGTTGGATACAGCACAGGCCAGCTGGCCCGCCTGTTCCAGCGCAGGCTTGGATTGCGCCCTAAAGCGCTTAAGCCCAATTGTGCTTAAGCCACCATCTGCTTAATGATATCACTTCCGGCCCTCAGCAGAATCATGAATGCTTTATGAAATGAGTTTGACATTCCTGATTTAGATGGTTCCTATTTGATTCTTCCATTGTCCATGTTATAATTCGATGTTTTGTATTCTTTAATGGACTCTGTCGTTATCTTAGAGTCAAATCCTATCCAAAATTCTTGTGCGGATGCAGCCACAATGCAGCCTTGAGGTAAGGAACCGAACCTTGAGGAGGCCTATGACTGTTCCTCCACCACAGGATGGAGCACATGCCCAGTTGACATGGCTGCATCTGCACTGGAAAGTTGGATAGGATTGGACTCTTAATGATGTTTTAGTTGTGACCTACTTAGAAACAGAACACTGAAAGGCAGCACGCACATTTCAAAAATAAATAGAAACCGCTTCCCATAGTCTCAGAATGGATCACACCAGTTTTTCCAGACACCGATATTAAGGGGTCCTAATCGACATATTTTAAGTTGGAGAGCTTAATATTAGAAAAAACATGAAATTAAATATTAAAATTTTATATAACATGAAAGTAGAAAAATGTCGAATAGTCCAATTTTATTTAGTTTACTCCGAAGTTCCATCGAGTGACAAAAGGCTGCAATCGTAGCCACACAGGATTCACACAATGAATTCAGCAGAGCTTACTTCGGAGCAGTAATTAACTGTGCATTGGATTGCAGCCTGAAACGCCTGCACCGGGCTGTGTATCTGTTTGCGTTGCCATGTTGAGCTCTGACCTCACCGACTCCACTATGATCACGCCAGCCCCACTCCCTTCAAAGGCAGACGCCCCGCCCACACTTCCTAAACGCCGGCGTTTGAAAAAGCGGACGAGCCCACTCGGACACACACAGACACAACGGAGGGGGAATTGGAATAGAGAAAAAAACCCAGATTCCTACAAATCATCGTCTCCTTGTTTTTCCCCTGCTCTCTTTAAAAATACTGACAGTTTGTACTACGTGTCTTAGGCGTGAGGTTTTTTTGACTCAGGAAGGTGTCGGCCAGAATTTTTAGAAAAGTGAGTGTCATCTTTCTCTCCCCCCTCTTTTCTTCTGCGGAAGTGGACGCGCCCCTGCGTACACGTCATCCATTGTTTACAAACCAACCGCAGCAGCAACAACACCGTTTGAGAAGGGAGTGCGCCAGCGACGGAGGGGGAAGGCTCATTGGTAACTGCGGGCGCCGCCGCTGCAGGAGATCGCTGAGCGGCAGCGTGTGCCAGGCAGAGTGGGAAGGAAGGAAGCCGTAGGAACCGCCAGCCAACCAAGCGGCTGCGATGCCGTGCCGGCGGCCGGGAGGGGAGCGCTTCCTGCTGCTCGAGCGCGCCGTGTCTTTGCAGAGCGGCCCCGTGGGGGGAAGCAGCGGCTCCAAGGAGGTGGACGCGTTGGTGGCCAAGCTGGGCGAGGTGCTGCAGCTGAGCGCCCACCACCGGCCGCCGCCCCCGCGCCCCCCAAAGTACCGCGGCCGGGACCGTGTGGCTCCCTACTCGTCCCCGCAGGGACTCGGCTTCTTGGCGTCGCTTCACCGGCATCCGCCTGCCCACCCGCGCCCTTCCCTGCTTCTGCTGCAGCCTCCGCCGCCGCCGCCGCCTACGGACAAGAAGGGCAGCCCTCGGGTAGCCAAGCAGCTGTGCGGCCGGGGCTGGCTGCGGAGCGCAACCCGAGCCGGGGCGAAGAAGCAGCAGCAGCAACCGCTTCTGCGGGCGGGAGACGACGAGGAAGAGGACGACGACCCGCACCGGCTGCTGCAGCAGCTCATCCTCTCCGGGAACCTCATCAAGGAAGCCGTCCGGCGATTGCAACTGGCGGCCACGACGGCGCCGACGGCGGAGACCTCCACCACGGACTCGCCCGGCTCTGCCTCGTCTATTGGGAGCTGCCACAGCAGTATCAGCGAGGGGGACTCGGCTGCTGCCGCAGTAGCAGCCACGACATTCGCCGTCTCCTCGTTGCAGCCTCTGCCCTAACCCCACCGGCCGCCCAGGCCGCCGGCATTCTCCCCCCGCCGATCCTTTTGCCTGTGAAGCCATGGGGGAGCGTGTCGAAGAGACTTTGCATTTCCTAGCCCTTCCACGACACAGGCGCGGGATGGGACGCGGCGGCGACTGCAAATCCTCAGAGTCGGATTATCGACGCCACGCCGTATACTTGAATTGGACTCTTGTGTTCTTTGCTATAAAATTAACGATTATTGCTCATTATCGCTTGTTGTCATGCTGGAGTTACGGGCCGGGCTCCGCTCTCTTTCTGTTAAGAAATCGTGGTGCTATGCAGCCCCCCGCGGCTGCCTTTCGGCCTCCGGTCTAGCCGTAATAACCAGTCACGATGACCCGAATCTGCCTCCTGCGCCAAGATTTGCGCTTCTCGTCTGGACACTCACGTTCCACCTCCATAAGCTGCTGTTTAGGGGGGAGGGGGAACGCAGAAAGGGACCATCTCGCGGGGCATTGTCTCATGTGAAGTCATTCGCGAGCACACCCTGGTGTGTAATTTGATGGGGAGGGGGAGAAATTCCCCGGAGTCGGGGAATGTTATTACTAAAAGCATGCAAGACGTCGCGAGTGGAGGGCAGAGGGGACGGAACACGACTGAATGCAAATATAATTGGTTTTGGAGAGCTGGTGCCTCTTGCCAAGGTCACCCCTTTGCTTTTCCCATTCAGGCGCTGTTTGTTCTTGTTGTGTTCCCCAGGCAGTTGGAGATCGTAATTCAATCCCAGCTTGTTTTGACTGGGCTGTGGGCGAACCCAGTGTTTTGTAACTGCTGGGAGTCTCCTGAGGACGCACGTTGCCGGATCCAAGTTGTTGTGCTTTTTTTTTTCTTCCTCTTTCTCTCTCTCTCCCCCCCCCCCCTGCTTATTTCCAAGAGCTCCTCCTCTCCATACCAGCAGGATTCTCAGAAACGCGGTCATCTTACAACAGTCTTTCTAAGGAATCTTTCTGTTCGTTTGCCACCCTCTCCCTCTTTGCCAGTCTCGACCCGCTCTCTGGGGCTCTCTCCCAACCGCCTCTTTACCCGTTCTCTGATTCCCACACTGCCAGCCATTTCCCTTGTGAGTCAATCCTACACAGAGGAAAGGAAGAATTTCCATGTGTTTTTTCTGATTGTCTCACTGGAGCCATTTGCAATAATTCTGAATTATGCTTCTGGAAAACTGGTGTTTTTTCCCCCCTTTTCCCTCTTGGAACATTCATGATTATTTTTATGCTGGTCTTTGTTTTGTGGCTGTATGAAGCAGTTTAAAAATGTGAATATTAAAGCTGGTAAGCAGCTGGTTGAACTGAAATGTAGGGAGAGACTGAGGACGAAGAGGCACGTTCACAGAAGGTAGCTAAACAGAAGCTTTTTTAAAAAAAATGAAAGCAAAAAAATACACACAAAACCTCAATGGCTCAATCAGCAGAAGTGGCTGTTGACAAAATATATATACACTTCGTAACGGAGTGTTGGAGTTGTGTTCCTGGTTTTCAGGGTTTGTCGTTAATATGTCTGTATTGAATAAATGTGGTAGACTTTTATATAAAAGAATTTTGGTCTTTTGTCTCCTTGATACACATATACAGGGTACGCAACCAATACTCTTTCTCCTGTATCCCTTTGAAGAATTTTTCATTTTTGCGTACCATAATCTGCATAGTATGATGCAGATTGAGCTGGTTACTAATTCTCTGGGATGCCACTCAGTCCCTTTGTTCACCAGCAACATTCTTCAAGGCACACAAACCCCTGTTGTGCATATTTATAGAGTGGCAATTGGATCTGCAAGTTGCGAATAGCCAAAATCTAGAATCATGGGATTCATGTTGTGGGAGCCCCTGTTCCTCACTATCTTCCTCCCCTGTACACTTTTGTATTTATGTAAGTCTATTTCTTGCAGCACATCTTGATTAACAATGAGATTTTGGATGCAATTCAGATCCAGCCTCTGTAGGAGGCTGTCCACTGATGATTGTGAGACAAGAATTTTGTCCAGAATGAATGAAATGTCTTTACAGCACTTATTACACTGGAAATGAACCTAGGATCACTAGGGCTGCAATCATATCATTGCTTATCTGGGAGTAAGCCCCACTGAACACAATAGGACTTACTTCTGAGTAGGCAGGCATAGGGTTGCAATGTAGGTATACAATTAAAGCATACTTGGCTGCCAGTCTACCTTTCGCTTCAGTCAGTTACAATCACAATCTCTTGGTAGTTAATGGAGATGCCGAGAAAATGGAAGGCACTGAACTGGAGCATAAAAGTTAAAATGCCTGAAGGTTGTATTTACTAGCTACTTTAATTCTCTGTAGCAGAGATGAGCTATAGTGCAATAACCCAGAAGTAAAGTCAAAAGAAAATGGGAGACATGGTAGAGTAGCCTTAACTAGAAAAAGCTATATAGGCTTGCCCCACTATTCACTGATTCAGTATGCATGGTTTCAGTTATCCACGGTTACCTTGGATACTGGGACGCCTATTAAAAAGATGGGGAAACAGCCAAATCTTTTTTTTACCTTGTTGCAGCAAAACCACTGGTGTTCCCCTATCTTTAAAAAGGTGTCCCCAGTATCCACAGTTTCAGGTATCCACGGTGGGGTCTGGAATGGAAACTCAGTGGATACTGGGGTCAACATGAATGTACACACAAATGGCAACTTGGGCAAAAAATGGAAGATCAGTCTTATAAAAACTGTCATGTAGAATAGCTGTTGCTATTCCTAAATTATAAACAGGATGGTAATATAAGTGAAGTCCTCCCTATCTTCTTTCCCAAATGTATGTTTTCCAGTCAAGGGCCAGTAATTTGGGATTTCCAAATGATGGAAAATCATTTCCTTATGATGCTTGAATGGGAAGTAAAATGAATGTAGATTTGAACATTGGTTTTGAATTGGTATGTTGTCAATTGCAAAAGTACTCACGGCAATTTAAAAGGTAAACATGCTATAAGTCATTTTATTAAAATACATCCTGCCTTTCCCCTCTGAAAGGAGACATTCAGGGCAGCTTAACAATGAAATGATTAAAATGCATTTATAACATAGTACCAATACAAATCAGAAAAGCCAGAGTGAAGGAGGAATGTCTTGCCTGCCTTGGGCATTTGTTTTGACATGAAATGGTGGGGTATACATTCTTCAGATCATCATCTGCAGAGAAGAGGTTGGCCTCTATTTAGGTAGGAGAGAATTCCACACTTTCGGTGCCACCACATATTCAAAAATCTGCCCTACTTATTGGTTATTTGCTATATAGGATTTGAATGACAAACTATGAAGAAAAAGATCATAATTAAATGGAACAATTAGGCTGCAATCCTATACACACTTTCCTGGGAGTTGGCCCCATCAAACACAATGGGACTTGCTTCTGAGTAGACATGCATAGGACTGTACTGTAATACTGAGGTTGCTCCTTATCTGAATGACAATGAATACAAATCTGCAAAATGCCACATTCTGTTCTATTAGTCCATCTTTACATAAAGACACAAGTTCTTTTATATATTTTTTGCAAGGGTTGAGAAAAGCTAAATTAGATCACCCAGCAAAGCATAATTAAGACACTGTAAATGAAAAAATTCTGCTTCAGTATAGTTTGGCTATTCTTTAGGCCTACAAGTCTGTGCAGTTCTAAGGAAATACAATGGTGATGTAATAAAAGAATCTGTTCTAGTGAATTAAAAGGGCCAGGCTAGGTATGAATAGCAGCATATCCATTACATGCATTTTAAGTATGGATCCACCCCATTCCCACTTAAACTGGGAATAGAGAAGCGTCTGACTTTTAAAGGGGTGTGCATTTAAGTAGTGCAAAACCCCTTCCCCGTTTGTAGCTCACCTTTCCGCCCTTTTGTTCCAGTCATATAGCATCTGGTATTGGAGTTTGATTGGGGTGAAAAGCACCTGGATGGGACAAATAGCTATTGGGAGCAAAGGAGAGGATACGTATATCTCACTTGAACCTTTTCTATTTAAAAATTGGCCTCTGTTAGCCCTCTTTCTATGTGATTGGTGTTTTTAAACTTCTTAACCACACAAATCTGCAACAAACAAATCTAGTTTGGCCCTTGTATAACCTTGTGTCATTAACTGTACATAATGCAGATCTCTGAACTTGGTATCAGATAAGTGATAGTGTATTTCTTACATATGCTTTAGGGAAAATAATCTTAAAATAGAATTTTGTAACCTCTTACCCGAAGGGGCATGTGTGCCATGTATTTACTATTTGGGGTGAGTGTATAAGGGAAGCTACTGGAAAACTGAACAAGCATTCAAGGTAAGATCAATGTATCAAACTCTTGTTTGTACTTTGCCTAAGAACATGAAAGCAAAAGTTATTCAGGGATTACTATGTAAGCCAAGTGAGGCAAAGGTAAACCAAATAGAAAGGTTAGTGGTTCCAAAAACAAACTTATGCAACAATCTTTTTTTTTTTTAAACAGTGTAATTGAACTGTTAGACTTTCAGTGATCTAATTTTAACTCATTCATTTACCCTCTACCACAAGCGGTTTATGTGTTCTTTAATGGCTCCCTTACCCGTCTTGCATGTTTCTTAGGGCGCAACCCTAAACTGAGTTAGGCCAGCATAAACTAAGCCAGCACAGTTTGGCCAGCACAAATATTTGAGCTCCTTCAAAACTACAAGACAGAGAAAAGATTTTTTGATTAGTCCAAAACAATTTGGTCTTATAACCACAACACACATTTGTTGATTCCTATTTTATTTATCCCTTTTGCATCTTCTAATATAAGGCAAAGTCATTCATTTGTTCATTCACAACTTATTCATTGCTTCTAATCCTTTTTTGTTTTGTTTTTAACAATCTCCAAATTACATTTACATGAATAGGCTTCTTGACAATGACTGGCAAGGCTTAAATATCCAAAATATTTAATATTAAACATAATGAACTACTGTCCTTCACACATTCAGTGTTTTACTTTTGGGATTATGGAAATCTAGCAAAAAAACAAAAAACAAAAACCCTGCAGTTCAGTTAAACTGCAGTTGATATAATAAAGAATCTGATAAGGAAAGGATTCTAACAGTATATGAAAAAGTGGGGATCCCCCTCAGCCTTCATATCTTTTAATAATTGGGAAGGGGGATCAGGAAAAGAAATAACTAATTTTCCCAAAATTGTAAGCCCTATTGGATTGACACGTTTACTGACAGAATTAAAGAATTTCAGTAATCTGTTATAATATGACCAGGGCCATGTGAATCTTATAAATTATTTCCCTAAAGCATTACTAGAAGTGTAAATTGTGCTATTTGGACAACGTTGCAGATCCATTCTGTAGCAGAAAGCCACCTATATATCTTAGCCACCTACAACTAGTCATGGCCAGAAGTGGCCATCGTTATGCCATTAATTATGGTTGTTTACTCCGGAATGTTGCTTTTTTATGAACAAAAGCGCAGTTCATGAGCTTTTGGTTGTAGGCCGGCATCACCACAGTCACTGACTTTGCTTTTTATCAGGGTGCCCCATTTAAAAATAGACAAACTATTGTTGTTCAGTCGCTGAGTCGTGTCCGACTCTTCGCGACCCCATGGACCACAGCACGCCAGGCCTCCCTGTCCTCCACTAGTTTCTGGAGTTCGCCCAATTCCATGTTCATCGCTTCGGTGACACTATCTAACCATCTCATCCTCTGCTGCCCCCTTCTCCTTTTGCCTTCAGTCTTTCCCAGCATGAGGGTCTGAGAGTATAGACAAACTATAGGTCTCTGTTTACTGGGATTTATAGAATCTATATGGTGATCATGAACAGAGTGGCCATAATGCTGCATGAGCTGGAGGAATGAACCGAGATGGCATCCAATTTACTTCTAGTACCACAGTCTGGGGTGGTGAACCACTCAGTCCTAGAGAATCTCTGTCCTTTTTAATCAACATTATTGCATTTATGTCATAATTATAGGTTAGTGCTATAATTTCAGTTTCAGTTTACATATTTTAAAAGTGTGCCTTAATTAGATGAGTCCAGTATGAGTAAGAGATGCCTGAACCATGAAGGTAGAATAACTGGAGAGGACATCCCTGTAGAATTAATACGAGCCAAATGAAGCCAGGGGGCGGGCTTAGCAGCCATGTTAGTTGACTCAAAACAATCCTCATTCCAAGCATTTCAGATTGCTTTCCTCGTACTGTTTAGAACTGAATAGTTTACTCCTGAAGTAAATAGTTAGAAAATAAAAACGTGTGATCATGTAGAAACATTACTGGTAACCATATTATGATTT
>JAJKFI010000021.1:585505-637295 GCA_029204185.1 Lerista edwardsae
ATAGATAGATAGATAGATAGATAGATAGATAGATAGATAGATAGATAGATAGATAGATAGAAAGATAGATAGATAGATAGATAGATAGATAGATAGAAATTTATTTGTCATTGTACTCAAGATATGAGAACAACGAAATGAGGTGCTCTTCACATCATACAACTGGACAACACCAAATAACATATGCAAATAACAATTAAAACAACACTAAAAAAATATGGATATAGGTACCATACAACCATGAGGTATACATTTGTTAAGACCACCAGATTCAAAACTCTGCATTTAGCCTGATCACCGCACTTGGGTAAAAACTATATTTAAATCTACTTGTCCTAGCTTTCAACACTCTATATCTTTTTCCTGATGGTAAGATCTCAAACATCGAGTGACCCGGATGTGAAGAATCTCTCAAGATTTCATCTCATCCAGTGGTTCTCAAACGTTTTAGCACCGAGTTCCACTTTTTAGAATGACAGTCTATCAGGACCCACCAGCTCTGATGTCATTAACCTGGAAGTGATGTCATGGCTGGAAGTGACATTATCAATCAAGAAAGTTTTTAACTCCCCAATACAACAAAATCAAATGCAAGTAAGGGGCAACCCAAGCCTATACTGTGCTGGAACAGGCAGGCCAGTAAACCTGTACTGTATCCAGTGCAGTACTGGAGGGTGCCACGAGGTAAGGGGATGGGAAAATATTCCCAGGGTAGGCCCCAGTAGCCCCAATAGGGCTACTTGGATTTGTGCCAGTGAAATCGCTGGTGCAAATCCGAGCAGCCTGTGGAAGGCTGACTGGGCTGGGGACAGGATCCGGCCTAAGTGCCTGATCCTGCTTCTACCCCCCTCACCAGGCCAGTTCACTCCCACCCACGGGTCCACCATCCTTCCGCCCCCCCCCAAAGCCCTGAAATGCTTCCCTCTGAATTGAACCTGCAACCGCAGGAGGTGTGGTCTGAAGACTGTGCTGTCACCTTGCCTGAAAAAGCGAAGCAGAATCAGTTGCTTGGGTAGGAGGCTGACGCCACTGATGTATCTGTGTAGAGAGGAGTGGAGTGTGGAGCAGTCAGCTGGCAAAAAACCCAGATAACATCCTTGAGAAGCTGGTCCGAAGCTTAGTTTGCAGCTGCCTGCAAGAGCTTGGAAAGCACAAGGGACAGCAGCCAGAATGACAACTGCACAGGGCAGGGAAAGACCTGGGGAAATCAAGGTTCCATAAGAATGTATCATAGAATAATACAAAAATATAATTGGAAAATGGATTCTTATTCAGCCTGCCTATGTAAACCACCTTGAGTTTATTGAGAAAGGCAGTATATAAATACAATAAATAAACCTTCTACAGGCAAGCCATGTCCTCTATCATTGAGCTACAACCTGTCCTTGGTCACATAAAATATTTCATGGAGCAAAATGCCTATGGAGGCTGTGAAATCTTCCTCACTGGTTTTGATGCCTGGAGGTTGCACTGGGCCCTGGGGCAAAACCTTGCAGTGGGCCCAGTGGTGCCCTCGCATGCCCGCTGATGATGTTACCCCTGCCACGAGTACTTGAGGGTTCAGCAGTCAGCCTGGCAGGTGGGTGTTTGTTTTCAGATAGGGCCTGATCTGGTCATCCCAATGTATGGATGAGTGGAGTTGGCACAGTTTACAACAATTCACTGTGACCTCAGAATAACCTAAGACAGTGGACAAAGATGGGGGTTAAAACTCATCTCATTAAATCTACAATGAGGCTGATGGATTGGGATAATAACTTTGAATTAACAACTTTAGAAAAACCTTTGGATAAAGCCCAGAGTGGGTGATTAATCTACAGTACAATGCAAACTAAAACACTGCCACTACTTGCTTCAGGGTTATTTATATTGAGATTGATTATTTCTAATTTGCCTCTGATCTGTTGGGATGAAGAGTTTGCTTAGCCTAATATCTGTACATGGATGTGGGAAGGTAATGTTTTAAGCTGTGGTCCGATTTGGACAATATTGTGGGGAGACTCACACAGAAGCATGTTTGCAGCAGGAAAAGAGAAATGGGCCAGATTATGAAATCTGGCTCATTGCAAGCTGACTGTGCGTATCCACCTACCATTTCATTAAGGACTTTGGGGGAATTACGGCAAAATGGGTGGAACAGACTGGGCCACTATGTGCAAACCTTTCACACACTTTTCCATGCTTGAGGATCATGTGATGAGGCCTGGGGGGAAATCATTCAGCCCAAATTTCAGAAATTCATGCAGAAGATTATGCTTCTAGATGGCTGATCGAAATGGCAGTTTGGAATTTAGGCATGCAACTATGGAGACAATATGATGGAAGTCTTGGACTCCAATCAGGGTCTTCCTTGCACCTGAGACAAAATGTGTACAAAATGTGGTGACCTCTGTGGTCAATGGGGCTGGTTAGCTTGATTCTGTCGGGCTGCTCTTCTTCAATTACATTGGCTGCTGATTTGTTTCCAAGTGTGTTTCAAGGTGCTGGTTTTTACCTTTGAAATCTTACACAGCTTGCAACTTAAGCGTATCTTAAAGACCTTCTATAAGACATGGCCTGTGAGGTCATCAAGGGGGGCCCTCTTATGTATGCTGCTCAGTTGAAGGCATAAGGGGAATGGCCTTCTCTGTAGTGATGCCACAGTTAATATAAGGAATCCTCTCCTGGTTGAATGAAGTCCTGAACGCTCCCTTTTGGCCTTTTGATGAGCACCCAAGAAGTCTGTGTTTTGTAGTGCTTTCTTCCTTTTTTTGATCTGCGGCTTCTCTGTTTGCCATTTTTGTCTGTCTTTGCTATTGTTTGACTGTTCAGTTTTTTGTTTTATAGCTTCTATTATATTTTATAGTCACCTTCTTAGTTATCAGTTGTTAGTCACCTTGTTAGTCACTTTGGACCTTCCCTTTTTTTTAATAAGGGAAAAGATGGAATATAAATGTTTTTGAAACAAATATGATCTGGATTCTGTCTTTACAACCACCCTGTAAGGTAAGCACTGCTATCCCCATATTGCATATGAGGCTAGTGGCCTAAGGTCATCTAACGCATTCATTAATGCAGGGGTGAGAGTCACACCAAGAAAGACCAAAATTGCAGCTGAGGGCCAAATCCTAGCCAACTTTCCAGCACTGATGTAGCCATGCTAATGAGGTGTCCGTGGCATCCTGCAGTGGTTGGGCCATCATGGAGGCCTCCTTAAGGTAAGGGAGCATTTGTTTGCTTTCCTCAGGGTTGCGCTGTGGCTTCGTTGGCACTGGAAAGTTGGGTAGAATTGGGCCCTTAGTCTCTTAGCTGCTAGTACACCACTCCAGCTCTCATTTGCATTCCAAAGCAGTGTTTCGTCAGTGCTGGTCCAAGATGTCTCACGCTGCAGGAGTGGGGAGAGGAGTGGGAGGATAGAAGTGGTCTTCCTGCCAGTCTGCTGCTTGATGAATTGCTTTCATCTATCTCATGGACAGGGTGGTCCTCTATTTCATTATATTGAAATATTGTGAATGATTATCTCTTCCTATGATTGATTGCTATGGTGTATGGTTAAATCAGTTATGTTTGCTGGATAGGGAGTAAAATAGTTGATTCAGTAAAAAGTAAAGTAGTTGATTCAGAAATAATCCAGAGTTGTTCAAAATCTGGTCCATGATGTACATAAGGAACGGCAGGTTAGCTGCTTGTTTTCCTGCCCCCTCTCCTGGAGTAGTTGGGCATAGCAGTGTTTGCTATGCTACTTGGAGAAAATTAGTACTTTTTATAACCTGGTGACTTCTCTTGAAGTCTTGTGCTCTCTTATGTAAGTCTGCTTTTTTTAGAAACAAAGGTGTGTCTGCATGGTAGTCCTTAAAGGCTCAGATGTCCATCTAAATTCACATGTAGATAATCTTTGAGCCTAAATCAGCTTCAGACCTGCCTGGCAGCACTTGCCTCCTTTTATTCTCAGACAGCCAGGTGTCTGTGCAGAACCCGTTCCCTTCTGTTTTGCTCAAGACACCTTTTCTTAGATGAAAAGCCTCTCTGTTGTGTAGCCACTTGCAGCATATTTTACACTCCAGTCCTGGCGCTATTTGCTAATGAGATGAAATGGCACAATGAAATTGCCTGCCTGATGAAAGCGAACGCGACTTCTAAACACCTTCTCTCAAGCTTTTAAGAAAGTGGAAGACGATCTAATGCAGCTAGAGCTTTTGAAGTGGCTTTTTTTTTTTTTGTACTATGAGCTTGCTGGGCTGAACAAAGCAAGGTGGAAATATGTGTGTGTTTTGAGTGCAGATGTATCCTACCTCAACACTTTTGAGCAAGTGTCTTTCTCCAGATTTTAAAAAGAACCAGATTTCCTGCTCCCTCCCACCTTTTACAGCAGTGCTGTTGGCAGTTGCCACTGGCAGCCATCTTTGTTTCAATCGGCATGGAATGCACGACAAACGCAAAAATGACTGAAATATTAAATGTGGAGATAACTGCAAAGCTTTTATTGGAACAAGTTAGGTAGTGCAATTTATAGCAACTCTGTTCATAGCAAAGTGGTATATCCTGTTTAACAGCTCTGTGTAATGGCTACATGACAAGACCTGCAGAAGGACAATACTGGAGAGTACTGTATCTAGCAAAAAACACAAATTGTGGGAAAGGTCAAAGTGGGATCCAACTGGAATGCATGCCATTAAATTAAAACAACTGAATGACTTTCACTTTTGGAACAGAGGTTTGTTATTGGTCAACAAGCCCTCTTTATTTAGGAGCTTCTGTATGGGGTAGTGGCGGTGGTCACAGCTCTTTACACAGCAGTATTGGTGCAGTGGCAGCTCGAAGAGATTTGGGAAGGGGTGGAAGAATTATAATTAACCTTGCATAGGTACCGTGCAGTACAATAAAACCACACCTTCCTTACACCATGGAATCAAAATTATTGGCTGCTATAGGACATGAGGCCCAATTCCAGCAGCAATTTAAAGTTAACTGTATTAACTAAGGGTAGAGGAAGAAAATATCTTAATCTATATATATAAAAACGGACATGGGTGTGTGGGTATGCGCGTGGGTGTGTTTGTGTGTTTGTGTGTATGTTCTGAATAGGCTTCTCAACGCTTGGACCGATCGGCACGAAACTTGGCACGCACGTACCTTGAGGCCTGGCGACAAACACTGCGGGGGTCAGACCCCTAGAGTCCCCGGGGGTGGGGGTACGGGGGGGGGGTCCCGACGTGACAACGGTCACAGACGGCCAAACTTGGAGTCAAATCCACAGTCTTCGGGGTTGCCGGGATGAGTGGCGACGCTCCCGACGCAGTTGAAGTCCGGGTTTGCCCCCCCCGACATGGGGGGCAAAAAGGGGTATGAAACACAGCGTCCGCCATGCCCTGCTGGAACGCCTGGACCGATTGGCACCAAACTCGGCATGCGGAAGCCTGGCAGCCTAGCCACAAACACTGTGGGGGTCGGGCCCCCCTGCCGCCCCCGGGGGTGGGGGTCCCCGCATGCAAATGGTCGAAAACGGCCAATCTCGGTGTCAAATCCATAGTTTCCGGGGTCGCCAGGACGAATGGCGATGCTCCCGACGCTGTGCGAGTTCAGGTTTACCCCCCCTTGCCGTGGGGGGCACGAAGGGGTGCGAGACGCAACATCCGCCATGCCCTGCTGGAACGCCTGGACCGAGTGACACAAAACGTGGCACACAGAAACCTTGTGGCCTGGCCACAAACACTGCGGGGGTCGGGCCCCCCTAGCACCCCCGGGGGTGGGGGTACGTGGGGGGCCCCGTGTGAAAATGGTCAAAAGTGGCCAAAATCGGGGTCGAATCCATAGTTTCCGGCGTCGCCAGGACGAGTGGCGACGCTCCCGACGTTCTGCGCGTTCAGGTTCACCCCCCCTCGCCGTGGGGGCCAGGAAGGGGTGCACAACAGAACATCCTCCATGCCCTGCTGGAATGCCTGGACCTGGCGACACGAACTTTGGCACGCATACACCTTCCGGTCTTATGACAATCACTGGGGGGGGTCAGACCCCCGTACCGCCCCCGGGGGGGCGGGGGGTCCCCAAGTAGAAATGGTCGAAAACGGCCACAGTCAGCGTCGAATCCATACTTTCCGGAGCGAGCGGCGATGCTCCTGACGCTGTCAGAGTCCGGGTTCACCCCCCCTCAGCATGGGGTGCGACAAGGGGTTCAAGACACAATATCCGCCATGCCCTGCTGGAACGCCTGCAGTGCCGCGCACCACACTCAGCATCCGCTTGCCTTCCAGCCTGGCGACCAACACTCTGGGTGCCAGGCCCCCCGGCGCCCCCACATGAAAACGGTCCGAAACGGGCCAAATCGTCACTGCTTCTGTAGTTTCTGGGGTCACGCAGATGCGCACCAACGCTCCCAATGCGGGGCGAGTTCAGGTCCGCCCCCCCTTGAGAAACACCACATCCGCCATGCCCTGCTGGCACGCCTCGACCGATTGACACGAGACCTGGCACGCGGACACCTTGCGACCTGGCGACACACACTGCGGGAGTCAGACCCCCTTAGTGCCCCCGGGGGGGCGCGGGGGTCTCCGCATGAAAATGGTCGAAACCGGCCGACATCCGCATCACGTCTGTAGTTTCTGGGGTCGCCGAGATGAACGGCGCGCCTCCCGACACAGTTGGTGTCCGCGTTCAGGCCCCCCTCGGCATGGGGGGCAAGAAGGGGGCAAAGCAAACTGTCTGCCATGGTGTGCTGGAACGCCTGGACCAATCCGCACCAGACCTGGCACGTGCGTACCTTGCGGCCTGGCGACAAATTCTGTGGGGGGGCAGGCCCCCCGCGCCCCTGGGGGGCCGCAGGGGGCCTGAAGTGAGGACGGCCAAAAATGGGTGACATTGCCATCGCATCCATAGTTTCCGGGGTCGCCTCTACGCCTAGTGACGCTCCTGACGCAGTTGACATCCAGGTTCACCGCCCTTGGCATGGGGGGCGAGAGGGGGTGCACAACCCAACCTCTGGAAGATCATTGTGTCACCTGGGCAACGCCGGGTACCAAAAAGCTAGTATTGTACTAAAAGATTGTTGGAGACCGATTGGGTCTTAAAGCCCTTGTTACATAAATGCTCCAGCCATCAGCTATTAAGTTGATGGCTGCCAAAGCCCTTGGAAAAAAAAAATCCTCAGGATTCTGCTGTATTGTTAGTGTGAAAACTGCTTGTACACAGTTGAAATAGCAATGTAGTTTCACAAGACCCAGTCCTACTGAAGGATGGCAATTCAGTTCTGTCAGAGCAGGTGCTTGATAATATTGGTAAGGCAGTACTTCCCCCGCTCCCCGCCTTCTATTTCCCCTATCTTCATAGCTTCAAGAGAGAATCCAAACTAAGGAGGCCAAAACTTTGATTTAAAACAGTTTAATACTTGGAGGATGCGAATGCAACACAGGTCAAGGAGCACAGCATCCACATAGTGGATTGGTACAGAATCCAAGTAGAAAAGCTCATAACAATTCCACAACAATGATATAGCCCTGTGTTTATTCCGATGTAGTCTTATAAGTTTGGTAAGCAATTCAGTATTGATCTCAGCAGAGGGGCCAGCCACTAAAACTTAAAAATGAGGATTCCTGGAGTACAGTATCCCAAACATCTCAATAGGGACCCCCCAAGATCACTTATCATAATTCCTTCCTCCATAGACAAGACCATTGTGAGCAAGTATTGTATCCCCAGAATTTCCCATTTTTAAAGTTTAGTATGATGTTTGTACTTCTTATTGGAAGAAGCTCTTGTGTTATAAATGTTGTGGAAGAATTGAATGATTTGTGCACCGTAACATTTAGATTTTCATGAGACAGTAACTTAAATATACAGTAGGGTCATACATGCAATATACAAATTTAGAGCATCACTTTATATATAGATAATATTTTACAAAACATTACAATATTTTTCTCTTAAAGTATTTCATTTTGCATTCTTAACCACTTCTGCGGTGTCAAGTAAGCCTGAATACAATCTCAAGACATTTTTAAACATATACTGTACACATATACACACACAACAGCAACGCTTTTTCTATAAAAAGCCAAAAAGGCACAATTCAAGGTCTTAGGACTTTTGTATTTTTTTTAATAAAACCAAAATAATTTGTGTGCACAAATAAAAATAAAAGGTTGGTTTGTCTTGGCACATTTCAACAAGATCTCAGCAGTGTCAATTTTGAGCTGATTCTTTTTTGTGATGGGAGGATAAATTAACATTTTGAAATAAGAAAAACCCCTTCCTTGTGAATTTGGCAACTGTGCTCTCAAGTAGTTAGTGTCTTTACACCTTTAATGGCAGGTTTGCATGGGAGGTTCACCCCTTGGCTAGGTGTACATGTGTCATTTATATATAAAAAATTAAAGACAGGCAGGTATTCAAGACAATGGTAACCTTTTTTGTGCTAGACAGTTTCAGTTATTATAGACTTAGGAGTGTAGCTGGAAGTATCACCATTTGGCTGGCTGAGGTTGTGCAGGAAGTCAGGCTGAACCTACAAAAAAAATAGAATCTGAGCATACTATAGAGTAACATTAAGATTCACTTTACTCTGTTGAATAACCCAACTCATTTGCAATTTCTCTGGAACAGTCATATCAAAACGAATTAAATGTGGCAATGGGTAATGACAACTCTGGTCATGAGTCAACCCTTCCACACACAGAGAGGCAAGATACAAAGAAGAAAAAAGCTGGCAAGCAATGGGCTAACATGCAAGGAGAAGAGGGCAGGAGAAGGATAGGCTTGCCAGCCTAATTCTTTCTTCTCCCTACCCCACTCCTCTTTTGCTGCTTGTTGCTATTGCCCCTTCCTTCAAAGCAACCAGCAAGCAAGTGACCCTGGCACAGGCTACTTGTGTTTGGACTCCAGTTTCCAGTGGCATTCAGTAGATGAGCTGAACACTGGAAACCAACACTGAGCAGCAAGGAAGGTAAGGGACTAATCTGGGTTAGTCTTTCACTTCACCTTGCTTTACATCCAAAATGCATGGGTGGGTTGGACCATTGTTAATCTAAGACATCATCAAGCAATTCGAGCTAACTAGGCTGATACTATGATTCTAATCCCATTTATTTCAAAGTGGCAAAGACATTTGTAATAGTCATGAAAACAGAACTAAAGTTTTATGTCCAGAAGTGGAACACCTCTAAAGACCAGAAGAGGCTGGGCACGGCTATAGCCCTCATGCCTACCTTGTGAGCCAGGTGTACCCCTGGCCACTATGTCAAACCTAACCCATTTTTACATACCTGCATGAGAACAATCATCCCAAGGGCAGACTGACACAAACTACACACAGTTAATCCAGGAAGAGAACCCCTTACATGGACCTTGGAGGCTGTGTGCAGATGTCACCAATTAGAAGAGGCAGCGTGGAGCTCTTTCAGCACCAACTGTGGCTTTAAAAGGTTTGATTGGAAACCTGGGAGCATTGTAATAGAGGGTGGAAGAACACAAAGACCTTGGGGTGGGGAACACTTTGACTAGAAGCATTGGGATAAGCATCTACTCCCAGAATGAGTGTTAGGGGCCAAATACATACTTCATACATCTGTAAGATGACACTGATACTTACCTTTGTTCAGGTCTAGCTGCTTGGACCTTTAAAGACAAACCCATTCTTCGGACACTGACCTGGCCGACTCATCTGTGTGTATAGATCCATTCTTTGTTGCATGCTATACCATGACAATGAATGTAGGGTCAGAACAACTGATTCTAAGCTTATCTCAGAAACATGGAATACATTCAAGGCACAACTTGTATGGAACTGTGGACCATAACAGCAGAGAGGGCAAAACAACGTATGTAAGATATTTATACTCCACCTTTCTTCCAAAAGGAAGAAGTAGCATTTCAAAGCAAGTTTCTATTAGAATGCTTACCACAAGTACAAGTGAGATTCAAGAGAAGCCTTTTGTCAATTACAAAATGTCAAATTAGTCTGCAGGATCAATGCGTTTTTGCATCCTGTGGGCCTGAATAAATATCCCCAAGCATACAGCTGGGATGACAGAAGCCAAGACAGTTTGGTGGATTATATGTACTGAGCTTGCAGCTATAATACATAAGTTCCACAACTTGGAGAACACAGCCCTTTGGAGAATAGTAATGGTCCTCCATCTTGCACCGTATGTGAGAATAAGCATCTTCTTCCAGAATCTTAGGGCCAATCCTATCCCTCTTTCCAGCATAGATGCAGCAGTGCCAACAGAGCACACACTGCATCCTGTGGCTCATCCTGCAACTCTGTCCTCGGGACAATTTCCTCTCCTACTTTTTAGGTTGTTCTCCAGATCAGGCATATGTTTTGGTGCCGCAGCTCCCGGCCAAGCTCAGCCCCTACTGTCAATTCACCCAAAGGCTCTGCTACCATGAAACCCTCTCATTCCTCATAAGCATCGCAAGTTTGAATGTCCTCACATCTTGCTCTTTGTTCTCTGGGGTTCTTCCCCCACTCCCTTCTATCCCAATCTGGATCCACCAAGAGTGGTGTCATCTTCAGCCACAGCCAAGCCAGTGGAACAAGCCCTGGAGGGCAAATGGGAGTGCGATACCATGCATCGGACAGGCTGCAAAATGACAGTTAGCCAGTGCTAAACTGGTTGACAACCCGAGTTCAGAGAAAATGCCTGATAGCATGCTTCAATAAAGTTGCTAGCTTATATTGAACTGCCATTATGTCCCACTTATTGAATCATAAGGACTTACCATAGCACGAAATTTCTGAGAAACAAGAACGAGAGTATCTCCATTTAACCCAATACTGCCAGTTGAACAATTTTGTCTTACTGAGAGAAGGCTTGGAAGACTCGCCTAGGAGTGGTAGCTCCTCAGCACTGCATAAGGCATAAGAACCACCCCACTGGATCAGGCCAAAGGCCAATCTAGTCCAGCTTCCTGTATCCCACCAGGTGCCTAAGGGAGCACACAAGACAACTAGATATCTGCATCTCATTGTCACTCCCCTGCAAGTGGCCACTGAGAGACAATGGGTTGGATCCAGTGATGTCATTCAGGGGGAACGGACCAGAATGGGCATTCCGGTTCCTAACAGGCTCCGTGGCTGGTTCTGGGTTCCCGACAAGTGCCAATCAAAAGTGAGTTCCTGTTCCTAAATCATTTGAATGACACCACTGGTTGGATCCAAGGTTCTTTTCCTCCAAGGCTCCTATCATCCAGAAAGAAAATCTTTGGCTACAACCTAACATTTTTACCAACATTCTTTCCAACCGGCAACATACAGTGTGTTGTTTTTCCACATTAAGTCACCCGAGACAAGACACTGAGCGAATCCCTACAAATGGACCCTGAATCTGTGTAATTTTTTTGGTATCATAACCATTCCCAACATGCACTTCTTGCAAGGAGTTCTTCCTCACTTCTTAATACCTGGGGTAGTATGCTGCATAGTTCATGAAGAGCTGAGGGCCAGCTGGATAGTATGCGGTGGAAGGCTGCAGCGTCCGTGGATTGAGGAGCACAGAGGGTTGATATAGGGCTGCTTCCGTGGGGATGACTGCTGTGGGAGCTGGAAATGTATATGAAGGCGGAGACATGCCTAATAAGAAAACAGAACCAGGCAACACAGATTATGAATCTGTGCACATTCCCAAGTAACCACCATTCTAAATGCAGAGGTATGATCAATGTCATAACATGTCATAACATGTAAGCAACCTTATTTCATCCCACCCCGTTCTTAATCACAACATGCAGCAGCCATGTCTGGCCCCTTATTTCAAAGAAAAGCTTCTTCAATTGACACACATGCATCAAAAGTCGCATTGGGGGCTACTGCCTTTCACCTAAAATGGCATACTGTTGAAACTGCATATGGCTGGGAAGAACAGTTTAGAGGAAGCGCGCGCGCACGCACAGTTAGGCCAGCAAAGTTTGGCTGACCCAAGGGACACTATAAAGTATGTTCGGACCACTTGGAGTCAGAAGCCAGCATACAGATGTGCACCATCCTCCCTAATTCAGAGAGTGGCCCAAACATGCTTTACAGTGGCTCTTGTGCCAGCCAAACTTTGCTGACCTTACTGTGCCAGCCTAACAGCAGGTTAGGATTGTACCCTCAGTAAGGGTTCCCCTTGCTATGCCAACAAAAAACCTGAAAACATAAAGCTGCCTTCAGTGGCATTGGTAAGGGGGGCATTGCCCCAGGCTTCAGAATGCCCATGCTTCATCCCTGCAACTCAGAATGCCTGCCGGAGACTTTTAAACTTTCATGAAAACTAGAAATCCCTATTTATAGATGCCGTACCACTGCTTGCCTTACACCGAATCAGACTATTGATCCATCTAAGACAGTACTGTCTATACTGACTGATGGATGTATATTTTCCTGTCCTACCTAGTGATGCTAGAAATTGAATTCCAGCCCACTTCTTCATGCAAAGCATTACCACTGAGCTACACTCCCCACTCTGTAGCTCAACTGAAGGCTCTTAAAGACTCCCATCCTTTTACAGCCTTCAGACAAAATTTGTGGCAATGAAACTGTTCCCAGACCCAAGAGGTCTCCTATAGCCACTTAACCACCACCACCGGTAAATGTTCTCTTGAACATCCTTCTAAAGTCACATTTACAGAACCACAAAAATATGCTTATTTCCTATCCACCCCCATTTGTCATAAATTGCAGTTGAGTTATGCAATATACCCATGGGTGGTGTGGCATTTTCAGTGTGGGTTGCAATAGCTTTTAACATAAATGCATACAAATTGAAGAGTGAGATGAAAAATATTATAAAAAGGTAGCAGGCTAGCCTTAGTTTGTTAACTTGGCAGTAAATTCCATTGTGTTCGTATTCCCAGGCAAGCTTGCATTGAACCATATTCTGTCTTACTATAGACATGGGTGATACACTGTCTAGGCTTTTGGAAGACAATGACATTGACTTTTGGTCCTATGCAAATTTCTCAGTTTGCCTCCTGTGGAGCCTGCTGCTTCTTCTCAACTAATGTCCTTTTGGCTGTCCAAAGGCAGCCCCCAAGCAATCCTGCTGAGGGCATCTCCTACAGCAGGAACAGTGAAGTCACGGAGCTCTGCTTCCCCGCTTCTTTGACTATAGTCCTGACTAAGTGGGAGGTAGCATTTTTAAAAGTTACTATTCCCTCATGCAAAAAGTAAATATGACTCTAATATAGCAGGGATTGAATCTCTTGCAGTGCCTTTTAAAAAAAACAGCCACACAGAGCAAGCATCTCAACTCCGTTTTCCTTCAAACAGCCAGCTAACTATTAACTAATCTGTGAGTCGTGACAGGATGTCAGGTGGTCCTAGAAAACTGGGAGCAGCCATCTTGGAAGCTGCAGATCTTACTCTACCTATATTCCTTCTGTGTTTAACAGTTTCAGTTTTGTTACATCTTGTTTTTTGTTCAGTGTTTTTACATAATATTTTGTCCTAACTTTACTTGGATGTGAAACTGCTGCAGTCCAAGAATACCAGTTTGCATTCCAGGAGTGTCATTTGATTACATCACAATGATGTTCTAATTGATGACATCACTTCTGGCCATGACATCACTTCCAGTGGGTCCCAACATGGGCACCATTCTAAAAAGTGTGTGGATAGTGTCTGGAAAAATCTCAAAAACTAGATGAAGGATAAACAGGATATCCTACGCCCACAAGCATAAAATGCCTTATATTACCCTTTCATCATGGATACTACTCTTTGACCTCTGGTCCACCTATTTCCAGACACTGATGTTCAATTTCCAATACAACCACCCCACACTTTTTTAAAATCTATTTGAATCGATTGAGAATTACTGGTCTACATGTACCAGATTAAGTCAAACTGCGGGTCCAGGACCCACCAGTGAGTTGTTTGGTGACTGACAGGGCAGATTAGGCTGTGATCTTAGGGTTAGACAAGCTGCTACTTGGGGAGGAGCACTGTTGCCCAATCACCATTATAGCCACACCCCTGGGCATTCAGACAGCAGCCTCTAAAACATTTGAGAACAACCGATCTAGACAATTCTGCAGACTCAAGATGATTCCATGGAATCAGACATAGTAGGCAGACTTATGCCCGATTCTACATTTGAATCTCATGAGCACACAAAACTTGAATTGTTGGTATACCAAGCACCCAAAAGCCTGTTCACGATCAACAATCCTGCATGACTTCCACCAGGCAGAAATATCCCATGTTTGATTACAATCCAATTGGACTCAATGTTAAAGGATTTCCTCTTTGACTGGGCACTATCACCTGTGACCATTAAATATTCCTGCTTTAACCCAGTGTAATCTTAAACCTACAGAGATTTATAGCAGCTATGTGCAATGATTCTCAGATTTGGATGCTCACATTATTCTTTTAAATAATTAGACTATCTAGGCTACCCACATACTATCTACCGGGGCTTAAGAGTTTTAGTGCTCCTCTATTTAGCATCAAATTTGGCTAGCTACAGGGGTAAGGCTCCTTACGCTTGCCTCTCAGTAATTTAGGCACCCATAACGTATTTGATCTTAGCTTCTGCTGCCAATCATGCAACTAAGAGCTGATTGCAACATTAAAGACTTTTAACTAGGCCACCAATATTTTTACAATTAGACACTTCCCCGATGCAAGTTGAGTTCTAGAAAAAAATACACACATACAACAAAACCCCAGAAAATGTGTGTCAGCAGAGAAGCAGGAAGTAAGCCAATTCCTCTTCAGATCACAGTAGTCCACAACCCAAAGAAGAAAACAAAAATCAAAAATAGGCTGCTACCAATTCCAGGTAGAAATGTTTTGCATCTCAGACCCCACAGATTGACCCTTTCCAAGAGAGAGATTCGAGAGTTGAGAAAGAAAGCTCCAACACCTACCAGCACACAGCGTAGAGTAGTGCCAAGACCCAAGCAAAACTTACATGGTAACTTACATGGTGGTGGGGATAAGCCATTTCGATTTAAAGTGCCCCCCATTAATACAAAGTTCATCTCCTCTGCAGAACACTGAAAGACTTCAACGTATCTGTCCTTCATGGTTTTCTTATGGCACTTCTGAGCAGCCATAAATGCTCGGTCTGAAGACTTCATTTGGATAAAAGCGTCTCCAGAAGGACGTCCCTGGGGGCAAAAGCAACGGGGGTGGGGTGAGAAAGAGGAGGTGTAGCATCACTACAAAAGCACTGACCCAATTACGTCAATGAGTTGCAGGAACAATGATGGCAGTTTCATTCTGGAATGAAAGAACCACCCCTGGTTTCAGTAAACATGGAGGGAGACTTGTATGACTAGGTGAACAGATAATTGTGGGACTATATTTCGCTCGCATCAGTATAATGTCTCATAGGATTAACCTTTCAGGGCCAAACTAGATGAGACGTTACGCTTCATCTGGTTAGGGGTCTGCTTCGACATCAAAAAATAGTCATGTTGGCTGGTGATCTCATGGTGCCAAGGCAGAGAGCATATAAGCTGTTATGTTTTCCTGCCAACAGTCACCTCCCCCCACCCTCAGTGCCATTTGCTACAATTGCACTTTTAGGGTTCAATAGCAGTCGGAAGGATTTTAAGCAGGAAAAAAGGCACAGAAATAAAGTTAAATACCTTATGCAATTGTCCTGCATTCCTGATCCAAACCAGGGTTCTTGCAGCTGCTACTTTAGTGTAAAAGCAGGCTCCTAACTAGGCAATGATGGATTTAATGTTACATCTCATTCTGACCCAACAAATGCACCATCATTTTCAGTGAGTAGGTGGAGACTGAAATTGAGAGGTGTGTGCATCTTTCCCCAATACATAGAAATGCAGCAACATTACATTCACCTCTAACATTTTGTCTATGTAGTACTAGACAAAGTACTAGCCTAGGCCAAATGCTGCAGTCAGGCTCATTACCACACATCAACAATTCCATCAGATCACACTATCAGGGGCAGATCCAAAGGTTAATAATCCTAACCCAAGAGGCCTGCTGGATCAGGCCAAAGGCCCATCTAGTCCAGCTTCCTGTATCTCACAGTGGCCTCATGTACTCATATCCCACCGGTGCCTCATGTCATGAAGCACACAAGACAACAAGATGCCTGCATCCTGTTGCCACTCTCATACATCTGGCATTCTGAAGTAGCCTACTACTAACATAAGGAGGTTGCACCGTCCATCATGGCCTGTAGCCAGTTCAAAACCTTTATTGGCAATAGGCCTGGTCTGTTTGTGGTTTTTTAAAAAAATACACGTTTCAGAGGACATTTGTGACAACAGTTGGACCAGAGTGTTAAAATTACGAATATGAACACAGCTTCTAAGTGATTGTGCACATCTCCTTATGCTTCCTTGCATTTCAGAATCTGATGCAATATTGGGGGGGGGGGGAGAGATAGACTTGGCAACTGGGCCAGATTGGTCTTTTGAACAATGTATCATCTGTATTAGTGTGTGGCATCGTTCTAGTCAACAGGAAAAAAATTTCAGATGTGTTTCCCATTCTTGCTATTCAGGCATGCACTCTTACTAGATGTAGGACAATTGCATAAGGTATTGAGACCTTAATGCCAACCCTCAGTTTATCAGATCTTCTCAATGCCGCACTTTAAACCAACTTGCTTTGGTTTGACTTTTTTCTGCCCCAAAGCACTTATGAAATCCCCTACACCAAAAACTGACTAGACAGAGAAAGGTTTTTGAACATTTCCAAGCAAGACTGATTCTTCTTCTTCACTTACCTGGTGATTCAATACCATGTGAACGCCATGAGTTCGGATATCTGCTGCAAACTCCCCCAGGAAGCCCAATATGTCCTCTATTGTGGCCGCATAGGGAAGGCCGCGCAGTCGTATGCAGTCCCTGACATTGGTAGGAGCCACAAATTGCTGACGTAGTACAGGAAGAATAGACGGCGATGGGAGAGGAATGAGAGGAGCAGAAGAGTATCTGTTTAGCACCTGCAAAGAAACAGCTTTGTGATTTTATGCATACAAATACAGGCTGCCCCATCATTTCATTACCTCACTAAGGTTCTTACTTAACTAAGAGTGCAATCCTAATCTGTAGTTAGGCTGGCACAGTTAGGCTAACAAAGTTTGGACGGCTCAAGGGACACCGTTAAGAACATTTGGACCACTCTCAGAGTCAGGGAGGATAGCACACATCTCTTTGCTGGCTTCTCTGACTCAAGAATGGTCCAAACATACTTTACAGTGTCCCTTGTGCCGGCCAAACTGTGCTGGCCTAACTCCAGGTTAGGATTGTGTTCTAATCCTAACCTTGTAGAGCCTGAGGATGTGGACAGGATTCTCTGGAGTGTGAGACCTGCTGCTTGCCCGCTCGACCCTTGCCCGGCATGGCTAATTAGAGCTGCCCGGGGAGGGCTGGCCGAGTGGACGGGGAGGGTGGTGAATTCATCTCCGAGGGAGGGGGTGCTCCCGCCTGCTTTGAAGAAGCCCTCCCTGGATCCCACAAATTTAAACAACTTTCGGCCAGTCTCCAATATCCCATTTCTGGGCAAGGTGATTGAGCGGGTGGTGGCGTCCCAGCTTCAGAGGGTATTGGAGGAAACGGATTATCTGGACCCATTCCAATCTGGCTTCAGGCCGGGGTTTGGGACGGAGACTGCCTTGGTGGATGACCTTCGCCGTTGGATGGATAGGGGAAGTGCGACCCTGTTAGTCCTGCTGGACCTCTCGGCGGCTTTCGACACCATCAACCATGGTGTCCTTCTGGGTCGGCTGGCCGGGCTGGGGCTTGGAGGCACTGTTTTGAAGTGGTTCCACTCCTTCCTGGCTGTCAGATCCCAGAAGGTGGTGCTGGGGGATGCTTGCTCGGCACCCCGACCTCTCAGGTTTGGGGTGCTGCAAGGTTCCATCTTATCCCCCATGCTGTTTAACATCTACATGAAACCGCTGGGAGAGGTCATCCGGGGGTTTGGATATGCTGATGACACCCAACTCTATCTCTCCTTTCCCCCTGATTCTGAGGAGGCGGTTGAGGTCCTGGATCGCTGTCTGGAGGCGGTTGGGGGCTGGATGTGGGCGAACAAGCTGAAATTAAATCCGGATAAGACAGAGGTGCTTTTGGTTCGGAAATCCACAGCTCGGGTATTGGACTATTGTCCTGCTCTGAATGGGTTTGCACTTCCTCTGAAAGAGCAGGTTCGCAGCTTGGGGGTTCTCCTGGATTCACAGCTACACCTGGAGTCCCAGGTGGCGGCGGTGGCCAGGGGAGCCTTTGCTCAGCTTCGGCTGATTCGCCAGCTGCGGCCGTACCTGAGCTGTGCGGACCTGGCCACAGTGACCCATGCCCTAGTGACATCTAGATTAGATTATTGCAATGCACTCTACGTGGGGCTGCCTTTGAAGACGGTCCGGAAATTACAACTAGTACAGAACACGGCGGCTCAGGTGGTTGCTGGGGCACGTCGGTTTGACTCTGTCGAGCCGCTGCTTCGGCGACTGCACTGGCTGCCGGTTCTGTTCCGGGCCCAATTCAAGGTGCTAGTTTTGACTTTTAAAGCCCTTTACGGCTCGGGTCTGGGGTATTTGAGGGACCGCCTCCTTCCATACAATCCAACCCGTACTCTTAGATCATCTGGGGGGGCCCTTCTGACTGTGCCGCCACTAGGAGAAGTGAGAGGGGTGGCGGCCAGGAAGAGGGCCTTCTCGGTGGTGGCCCCCCAACTCTGGAACACCCTCCCCTTAGAATTGAGAACTGCTCCCTTTTTGTTAACATTTCAGCGGGGGCTGAAGACCTTTTTATTCCAAAAAGCTTTTAACTGTTGACAGGCTGGCTGGCTGGCTTGTGTATTTTTATAGTTGATTTTATGATCCACTGGGTGTGTTTTTTAAATTGTGTCTGTTTTAATTTTTGTTAATTGTATTGTTTTTAATTGTTTTTTAATGTTAATTTTATATTGTATTTTTTGTGCTGTAATGCCGCCTTGAGTGCCTCCGGGCAAAAAGGCGGGGTAAAAATCAAATAAATAATAATAAAGTTTCTATTTAACTAACAATCAGTTAAGCTCTTTTAGGGACCTCTTTTAATGCTATTCCCTCCACTGGTTGGGAGTTGCATTCTCTTTAATAGGTTTTCTTCCTGCTTTTCGAGAACCTCAAAACATCTAACAGACAAAAGGCAACAAGCAATAAAATCAAAATTCAGTAGCTAAAGCACAAATAAGAAACACAATCAAATAAGAAACACAATCAAAAGAAAGTAACCTTTTAAGGCACAGAAAAGTCTTAAGTTTCTTTTTTAAACATAGCAAACATCCTGGATCTCTCCAAGGGAGCCTCATACCAACGAGAAGGCTCCCCCTCTAACGTGTTTCTAAGAGAGAAGCTTCTCAAGGCTGTCTGGTCCAATCATTTTTGGTGGTAAGAGACCTTCCTGTATCTAAACTAGATGGAGCTGCTAGTGTCCAAACGCTCCTTGTATTAGTCAAGTGGGCAGCTGGTGTGCTGAAGCCACCATGGGCCGGAATGAGTCCTTATAACAAAAGAAATTTCAAGGAATGCAAAAATAATTGTCCTTCAGATCCTAAAACTGGCAAGTCTAAGGCTGACACACAGGCTCTCTCTCATGCAGTCTCCAAACTTTGAGAGACAGGGCAGAGATGAGCTTTCTTGTATTGAAGATAAAATTCAGTCATCAGGCCCAGATGGCATCCACCCAAGTGTTTTTAAAGAGGTACAGAATGAAATAGGCTAAAATATGCTAAGGTAAAGGTTTTCCCACAACTGAACGGTCTAGTCATGACCGACTGTAGGGGGTGGTGCTCATCTCCATTTCTAAGCCGAAAAGCTGGCATTTGTCCTAGGATAGTGATGGCAAACCTTTTGGGTTTGCCGTGTCAAAAATGCCTAACTTCACTCTACTGGTGTGTCACTCCCTACCTCCAACAAAAGAGAAACAATTATTTCTATATTCATTTAAAAAATATAGTCCACTCATGTGTGGGGATATTCATTATATCAAAAAAGATCAAATCATAAAATTAATCATTACAAATCATACCAAAAAACAAATCATTATGAAGAAATCCTCAGTTATTGTTGCGTGTTGGTGAGTGCTGGCGTATCACCCAAAGTGTCGTGGTGTGTCACCTTTGACACACGTGTCATAGGTTCGCCATCACTGTCCTAGGACAAACTTCCATGGTCATGTGGCCAACCTGACTATACACCAAGGCGCACAGAATGCCGTTACCTTCCCACCAAAGTGGTACCTATTTATCTACTCGCATTTTTAGGTGCTTTCAAACTGCTGGGTTGGCAGGAGCCGGGACAAGCGACGGGAGCCCCATCCGTTGCATGGTCTCGAACTGCCAACCTTCTGGTCAGCAGCTCAGCAGTTTAACCCGCAGCGCCACCACGTCCCCTACTTGTCCCTTAAAATGGCCACTGTTCCAGAGAACTGAAGGATAGCTAATGTCATGCCAATTTCTAAAAAAGGAAGTAGAAAATACAATCCTTCCCCAGCACTAGCAGTGCTTCACATTCTGCTGGGGAAGCTATGAAAGACCCCTCCTACAGTTCCCAGGGGTCTTCGCATTCAGCCGCTTCCAGGGTCTGCTTCCCAAGTAAGCCACATGCCTGGTGTTCTGGGCATGGGTGGCTGGCAGCAAAGACCCCTGGGAGCTGTAAGAGGGGTCTTTTTCCTCCTGTGGAACACAAAGCGCCATTTGCGCAGGGGAAGATTTTCCCTGCAGCAGCCCTCTCCAGTTTGGAGACTGCAGCCCTAAGCCAACGTTGGCAGGAAAGGTACAATATTAGGTGAAAGTGGCACAAGCGGCAGTAACCAGCACAAACATGCCCCAATCCAGTGATCCCCTTGCCCCCGGACAGCCCACTTGCAGCACCAAGAGCTGTGCACTATTCTTTGTTGCTGGGTTCAGAAGACACCTGCCAGGTCCTAATCTGATGAATGGTGCACGGAAGATTCACGGATGACTGCAGCAATGCACAACCCATTGCTATGCACTTGTATGTTTCAACTTAAAGCAAGGATTGTACCCATTAGAGGTGCAAACTGAGGCCCTGAAACTCAGATCCTCCAGCAAGACATGAATCCTTGTGCAGCAGGAATACTTTGGCTTGCTTACAGCCCTAGCTAGCACAGAGTGTGCATGCTCTGTGCTGTAAAAATAATCAACAGGGCTAGTGTCACCAAATGGCACTTTCAGGCAGCTTCCCCCTTAGCCAACAGGCATTACTCCACAGTCAAGACTGGGCCTAATGGCTGCTGGCTGGTTCTCTCACCTCACTGGCAGGTTTGTGACAGATACTGGTTTCTTTGTGCCATCCACCACACCCCCAAAATGCCTCAGAGCTGCTGTAGGCCTGAAGAAATCTGCCAGGTGCAAGGGAGTGGCAACAGGATGCAAATATCTTGTTGTCTTGTGGGCTGCCTGAGGCATCTGGTGGACCACTGTGAGGCACAGGAAGCTGGACTAGATGGGCCTTTGGCCTGATCCAGAGGGACCCTTCTTATGTATCCATCACCCACCTTTTTTAAGGGGAAGGGCTTTTGGGAGGGCACCCTATCAAAGTCTCCATCAAACTGGGATTTACCTTGTTGATAAAGGCAATTCAAGTGTGTCTCAAAAGCAGTATGTGCACTGTCCCATTAAGCCTAGCCCAGGAGAAACCCAAGGCTGTTTTAGAGTCATGCCAGCAAGCTGTACAAAATCCTGCTTAATAAACCTGTTAAGCTACCAACATTTCTGTCGGCTCTGAAACGAGTAATCAAGATTCAGCAGACAACACGTGGCTCAGCCCTGCCTGTGCCTTCTAAAACTTCCCTAGATACTGCTCCACCCATTTGCAACCCTACCCCTTTGTAGTCACATGGGCTAGAAACTTGTTTTTAAAAGAGCAGGATTCTGAGTTGAATTGGGTGCCTAGTTTACAAGATCCTGTACTCGAAGAAGATTATTACAAACACACATGCACAGCCTCAGATATTTTGCAGATAGAGGAGACTCTTGTGCCAATTTGTGTTCAGACAACTAAGAAAGAATTGACAGCCAACTCAATTTAAAAGCAGAGTATTTAAAAACTCCAAGGGGTACTGTACTAGAAAGAGACAATGCTGCAATGCTGAACACCAAAACACAAGGCTTCCTAGCACTGTTATGTGTCCTTGGGCCGGTATCCATTTTTGATTTGTTGATGTATTCTACCCATTATAGATCTCTTGTAAGATTCTTTGATTTTTTTAAAATTTAATTAAAACATTTTAAAGTTATAAATTGTGCATGTATGCATATGTGCACATCCAAGGCACCCACCCTTCACTCAGAAATACAATTCTGGAGATGTAGAGGGAAGGGAGCTAGCCATTGCTTCATTCACGATCAGGACCTAGAGAAGTATGGTGGATCCAAGACTGAACAGCTGCGTCAACGTTCATCCAGTGTCTTCATATCAATGCCCTCCCTGCTTAACATCTCATGCCAAGACATTAGTGAACACTGGCACTCACTTGCTGGACTTCAGCTGCTGTGCTCCGGAAGAGTTCGATGTACCTTTTCCCCAATAAGTCCTTGTGTTTTTTTAATGCATTCTGGGCGTATTCCTCACAGGCAAACAACACAAAAGCATCCCCCGTGGGCCTGTTGTCAGGATAGGTAACGAAAAGGATTCCTTCTCTGCCCCCCGTCACAGGACAGTGCTGCCCAAAAAAGGCCAAGACTTCTTCTGTCGTTGCGTTGAATGGGAGTCCCCGCATTCGGACAATCACTTGATTCTCTTTGGACAGAAACTGAGCGACTTCGTTGGAAGTGCCTGCAACGAGAAGCTGAGATCAGGATTAAGGAGCAAAACGTCAGCCCTCTCCTTGTGGGGCCTTTGTTCAGTTTTGAAGCCGCTTCTTTTCTGTGCAAGAATCAAAAACACAGCCGTGGAGGACACACCCTTTACAAGCTGAGCACTGCAATGCTTTTAGCTGCTTAAGAGGTCCACCCTCACCTTAGGCAATGCGTAGGCTTTATTTAGAGTTGAGAACAGATACCCAGCTAGTGCTTTGAGACTAGGCTCCTGCATCAAAACCTGATCTTGCACTAAATCCTCAGCCCACTTTTCCCGTCCCCTTTAAGAATAATCCCAGCTAAATATCTTGATGCAATTAGCCTGTGTTTTTCATCTGATCCATGAAAGAGCCACTCAGTTCTCCAACCCTGGAAAAATTCTCCCATTTTGCATTTAAAAGGGTAACATTTTTTCCTATTCTAAAAAGGCAAGGAGTTTTTGAGAAGGGGGCAAGAGTTCAATGACAGAGTAAAGGAAGAATTATATAGAGGGCCCTTGAGTCAATCCCTAGCATATCTGTAGTGCACCCTGTAGTTCCAAGTCATTTCAGCTTTAGGTCTCCATGTATATCACAAAAAGGTCAGACAAGTTCTTGCAACATTGTTCATGTACCAGAATTTCCTCTTGGATTCATGACTTGCAAAAGCTCTACCCAAATGACTATGGCAGCACATGGAAGAAGAAAGAGCAATGTACTAGTGCAGGGGTTTCCAAACCATGGCCCGGGGGCACATCTGTTTCCCCCCCATACACAAAGTTTTATCCGTCCCACAGCAACTTAATACTTTTGGGTTTTTTTGCTAACATTTGCTATTTTGACTCATTTATCAATTTAAGCATGTATTGTTTCTTTTTAATTGTCATGTTTCTCTTTTGTTTTGAACCTTGGCATGCCGATCACAAGAAAGATCCAAGTAAAACTCTTCATTCATTTGTCATTCATTTATAAAACTGATTTATTTTTAGCCCTTGAAGATGTTTAAAGCAGTGGTTCTCAAAATGTTTTAGCACTAGGAGCCACTTCTTAGAATGACAATCTGTCTGGGACCCACCAGAAGTGATGTCATGGCTGGAACTGCCAGCATTGTGACACCAGAGCCTGCTGCTTTCCTGAGAATGCAGCAATAAGTTGGATTATTTCTCAGCCATTTTCCTATAGCATCCAAAAGAAAAAAGCCTGTTTACAACCTTGACATACACAAACCAACCACATGGCCCTTCCGCTTTCCAGCAACTCATCTTCCCATATTTTCAATATGGCTGCTCTAGGTACTTCGCAACCCACCTGAAATTGACTTGCAACCTACTGGTGGGTCCTGGCCCACAGTTTGGAAACCAGTGGTTTAAAGTATACAATGTGGCCCTTGTACTGAAAAGTTTGGAGACCCCTGCACTAGTGCTTAAACTCAGCTTCTGTATCTTCTCACCATGTACTTAGCCCTTTGTTACCATAACACACCTTATCTTCCCCAGAAAATCCTCTCCAAGCAACTATTAAGTGGTAGCAACTATGGATGTACCTATATGACCACCACTCCACACAGTTGTGGCTGCCAGATAAGGTCCCATGCACGCATTAAGATCGTAGCATGCCAACCACTTCCGCAAAGTTCAGTTCAACACTGTTATTGGTAATTCTGAGCGTAACTGTTGCTCCCTTATCCTGCATTTAAGCTTTTTACAGTCCATTACAACAGACTACTCAATTTTTAAAGCTGTTACATACAATCGCTTTGCTGCCACTGCTGCCTTGAGCATTTTTAAAGGAGGTAGGATCTAGGTTTTTAAACATTATTAGTGTCTCCAAGACCAGTGCCCAGTTGAACAAAAGCCTATTTCCTTATGCCCCTTGAAAGAATGGCTAGTTTAATCTGCATCAGACTGGCATGTATATACAATGCAGGAAGAGCAATTTCTGGACACCCATTATTTATTTACAAGTTTATAGCCTGCTTTATCTCCCCAGCAGGCATGCAAAAAGGCCACTGCCGCTTCTAGAATGCACTTCAAGATAGGGATATGCATACAAGTAAGCGCATACTTACACATGTGCTTCAAGACAGGGTTGTGTACACATACACATGTACTTGGGCCTCACCCACAGCGTTGTCTGCCACAAAAAGGGGGTGGATGAACACATGATAGGGAACATGCACCCAATCACATGCCACATTTTACATTGACCACGAGAATGCTCTTGTCTATCCATTCTACCACCATGTGCTGCCTCTACATGGAGAAAAGGTGTGAGCTGACTTACTGTCTCCAAATAATCCAAGGATTTTACTCCAGGGGAATGGGAAGGGGGTCATGTCTCAGTGTACAACACATGCTTTGTATGTTTCATGCTCAAGCCCCGGCATCTGTGGGGGGAGGAGCCAGAGACTTGAACATGGCAGTCGCTTTTTATGAGTGGCTGGGGCTTGTGTTCTTTCCTGAATCTCTGCAAGGGGTTCGGGCCCAACTCCAGTAGTAGAACTGGGTTGGGGGTAAGCATTAACATCTAGCCTCTGGATAGTGGCCAACTCCGGAGGTGAATGATGTTTGCTTGTGACTGGGGAGCAGAAGAGACTCTGCCTTCTGGCAGACCGTGTGGACGGTCTCTGACTTGGAGAGTGACAACATCGGAGAGAGAATAATGGATTACAGCGTCTGGAAGGTCTTCAGAAGTTCCCCTAATGAAGACAATCGTGTGGGAAGAAGAAGTGGTGTGTAGGCATAAATGTTTAACATCTTGGCGTGAAGTGCACTGGAGAGTTGGCTGCGGGCCAATGAGGTCAGTGGAATTAAACCTGCTTAATCTTCAACACAAGATATCCACTGAAGTGCATCACTGTTTTTTTTTCTGCTTCTGTTTCTATTTTCTTTTCTAAATGCTTTGATGTGGCGTGGGAAGCTGAAATATGGAATAAAAAAGTACTCTGTTCTATGCTGAATTTTTTGCTGCGTAGCAGATTAAACATGGCGTCGAGAGGCGAACAGAAGATTTATAATTGGAGCTCATTTACTTGAAAACGGACAGTCCTATTTGCAGATCAAGAGGATTTATTAATGAGATAAGAGAACACAAAAATAGGGAGTATTTTGATTTGTATGTTTAAAGAAAGCTTGAATTTTTTACTGCGCAATTGAGTCAACATGGCGTTAATGAGAAGGAAACCGACAGATCTACAATCAGAGTTGAAGGACTTGGAGAAATGAACTTGGTGGAAGGACAAGAAGAATGTGTATTTTTGAACTATGAACAAGATATTTTTATGGTCTGCTGACAAATACAGTGAGAGTGTTTATTGTCAGCAGGCTCCCCTCTAGTGGCAGGAGAGGGGAAGGTTTTGACCAGATGTTAATTTTTAATGATTTGTATAATTTTTGGCTTTTTATAATAAATGGGCGGGGGGAATCTGATTAATGAAATTTATGATTTAAAAATTGAATTAATGGTATAAATAGAAATGAGGATTAAAAGGTGACAAAGTTCATTCCTTCCTGTGAGATTTGTGATAGAAAGAAATGGTTAGCATTGAGCCTTGATCTGAAAAGCGATAATTGTAGGCTTGTAATTTTGCGTCAGATTATATAACTAAGCGATTATTTTCTTTTTCTTTTTTTTAACAAAGGTACATGATAATTCAAGCTTACATTAAGATATGATTTTAGAAAAAAAAGAAATGTTATTAAGGCCTAATGGTGATTATGAAGTGATGGATGTCATGTTATATCTTTATGCTCTTTATTTTTATGGTGTATTTTTTTTTTCTGAGATGGGCTGTCTTAATTCTAATAGAATGAGTTTTGTAACAAAGATTAATTAAAGATTAAGATTGAAAAATAATATAAGCAATATGAGCAATATGAATAGAGATGAAGAGATCAACAGAGTGCTAGTTTAAATAGTTTGACTTCCCAGCTTCATCTATGTTTATTCTATTTCTGTGCTTTATATAGTAGGTTCTTCCCTTTTAGTTTATTATTTTATTGACTTTTATTATAAATTAGAGATAGATAATTATAGGTATAATTAACTTTTCTTACTTGAGTTTGCTAAGTAACTGTGAAATTATTGAAGATTTGAATGAATAATGAAAATTGACGTAGTTTTGTGAATCATAATGATTATATCCTTTCAGATGGAATATATGATAACTGAAATTACTAATTTTTGCATTTACATGTTACTCTCGTACTGCCTCACTTCCTATTGTTTAATCCTATGTATACCCATCCTATGTAACTGACTATCCTTTTCCTGTATCTTTATAATTATAAAATCAATAAAATCATCTCCAAAAAAAAACCCCCCGGCATCTGTGGCCAAAGGATTCCATAAAGCATGACTGGGAAAGATTTCTGCTAAAGACCTCGGAGACCCATAAGACAGACAGAGCTATTTAATTAGTTGCATTGTTGTGCCACTCTTCCTCCAAGGAGGTCAGGGTGATATCTAGGTCCCTTCCTTTTATCCCCATAACCACGTGAGGCCAGTTAGGCAGAGAAAGACCGACTGAGACTTGCCCAAGGTCACCCAATGAGCTTAATGGCTGGGCAGAGATTTGAACCCACACTGTCTGGGCAACCCAAAGAGCTGACTCGGAATAAGGCAGTCTCATTCGAACACCAGTCTCAACTTTAAACAAAGATTCTGCCATTAGATAGAAGCTGCTTGTAGTGTAAACCTGAATTACAGTAAGAGAAAGATCACCTCCAGCAATTTTCAGGAAATCTTCACCTGTTGCTTTGTACACCTAGGAAGAGGAAGAAAGGAAAATTGGTACAGCCGGACACAATTTCCACCATCTTTCTTAAATACAGATTGTGGCACTTAAAAACGTACCTCAATGTACCTGTTCCCCATGTGATGTTTGTGTCTTTGCAGTGCTAGATCCCGGTGCTCTTCGCTTACAAACCTCACAAGAGCTTCCCCATTTCTTCTGCCTTGGGCATTGAGACAAAGCGCAGCTCCTCCTCTGAACAACAGAAAATGCGAGATTGGAAACTGAAGCTACAATAAGCCAATAAATCATGCTCCCCTCCCACACACACACAGCCTGCACTCAACACATCCTTGGACACTTCTAGGCATTCACACCCAACCTTGCTTAAAAGTCAAGGAGCAGCTTACAATCCCAGGAGCTATTCAACAGCAGACCTTGGTATCTGTGCGGGATCTGCAGATGGGGGTCAAATAGGACCTTGGTGGAAACTGGAAGCACCTTCCAGTTGCATCTGGAGATCAGATGAGGGCCTCCAGTGTGGGTGTGGCACTCAAGCAGAGTCAAATCCATGGGCGCTGAACCCATGGATAAAGAGGCCCCACCTGTACTTGATTTTCATGTTCACACACATGTTCACATTGCCCCTTCAAATAGGCTACTGCTCTTTTTTCGCTATTCCCCCAGGGCAAGGAAAAAAAGGAGGCACTGGCTATACCAGGACAGTGCAGGGATGTGGAAATGCAATACAGCACTAGGCTTAGAATTCAGAACCCCAAGAATCTCAGTTTGCATTGCTTTTTCAGAGGCCTGTCAAAATCCTTAAAGTAGCAAAGTAGGCTTGAAAGACTGAAGCCAGGGCCTGGTGAAATCTCCGAAAGGGCAGCCAGCGCTTCAGTGGCCTGCAGCCTTGGGGAGGGAAGCTACCCCCATCACTAGGGCTCAGCTGGTCCAAGACCTCCTAGTAATCAATTACACAAGTTGGACACAGATGTGTGGCAATCCAGAGTAAGTCAACCCAACAGCTCTGAAGTGCAAAAGACAACGCAGCATATTTCTTGCATGAATGGAAAGTACTTCCATTTGCCCAAGGAGGGTTGGGAGGTTTTCATCACCCCTCCTTCTGCAGCCCCCTGTTCTCCCCATCCCCAAATATGCTTCTGGGAGTAGGGAACCACCCTGGAACAGGATGGCATGCAGCACAGGGGAAAGGATTTGTCAATTTCCCAGTTTTAAGCATGGAAGTGTTTTTTACTTGCATATGAACTATTTAGGATCCAGCCCCTCTGTGATGTAGATATGGTACATGCAGAATTCAGAGAACGCTGATTTTTGCTTCTTTTTTTAAAATCAAATTTTACATAGATCAGTATATTCACTTGCTATACTTTTACCACCACCACCACCCCATATTGAACATGGGAGCATGCCTGCAAAGGACTTCTGACTCAAACAGTTTCTGAACAGGAGGACGGAATATTCTACTCTAAAATAATCTGCACTGCCTCCTTCAAGAATTCTAGCCAAGAAAGGTGCAAAGTCATTTAGTTTAGGGGTAAATCAGAAACACGCACTGCAGTATGCATGTGCCCCTCCCCTGGAACAGTAAGAATTATTTGGGAATCCATGTCTTACTTTTGCACTGTTTACAAGCATTTTTGCAAGTAGGACAATATGACAGATTTCTGGCACAAAAAGATATGCATGCATCCAGTTCTATGTTCTTCCCTCCCCCCCTTTGCCACCTGTGAAAAAACAAGCTTCCACCATCCATGTGCAAGGCCCCCTGACTCAGAGTGTTGCAAACATGCTTTACGGTGCATTTGCAACACTCCTGGGCCAGCACAAGTTACTTCTGCTGGCCTAACTCCAGTTAGAATTGTGTCCTGAATTGTATATTTGCTCTCCTGTACTGCAGTTTCTCCCATCATTCTTTGCCAAACTATAATATCCTTATACTGGAACCATCTGTTACAGAGTTCCTCCCAAGTATGGATTTGGACAAAAGTATGGGTTTCTTCTCCAAGAAATTGTCATCTGTATGTTGTCCCTACATGTTGACTTGGCCCCAATATGGCCAAGTCAAATCCTGTCCTCCCAATAGTTGGCCAGTCCAGGAAGTGGAGTGAGCATGGTCAAGGAGGAGAGAGATTGACCAGATAAAGTGCAGAAGAGGGAAGTGGCAGGCACGTACCCCCTCTTCATTTTCCAATCTAAGGAGTGGGAGGAAGAGCAGTGGAGTGTGGTGGGCAGAGGTGGTGGGTGTCCCCCAACCTGCAGCCCGTCAGCCTCATGGGTGGGCTGGCCCCATGTTGTCCAGTCAGTCCAATGCATTCTTCTCATGGTCTGAAAATACTATTCTTTTTGCAATATTGCATACTTGCAATTCCCCTTTCAGTGAGAACAGAGCAAGATGAAGCCCTTTAAGCATCCATCATATGGAAATACAGGCCACACGAGAGAAGACAAACATCTAACCATATATTGCTTCTTCCCCCACTGCTAAATCATTCACAGGACACTAAACTATGTACGCAACTTTCAAGGAACATTTTTGAAAGTTTACTCCATCAAAGCCAGTAAGATTGACACAATAAGATATGCTTATGAGTGTTAGTAGGAAAGACTTATTTATCTTTCAGAATGCGAACATATGGAGCCAAGCTTTCCTTGCAAAATGCTCTTGGCCCTGTTGTGCCCCAACTAAATATTTTTTGCTGGTGCCATTAGCAAATGGAAATAGTTGTTCCCAAAACGGTAACGAATCATTGAGAGGCATGGTTCTCAAACATTTTAGACCAGGACCCACTTTTTAGAACAGCACTCATGTTGGGACCCACCGGAAGTGATGTCATAGCCGGAAGTGACATAATCAAGCAGAATGTGCTATCATTGTGACATAACCAAATGACTCCTGGAATGCAAACTGGCACTCTTTGACTGCAGCAATTGCACAACCATGAAACATCTGTTTCAAGCAAGGTTAGGGCAAAATATTATGTAAAAGCACTGAACTAAAAACAATTAAAAAAAGAAACCTCACTTGAAAATTCAAACTGTGAACACTCACAAAAGGAATATAGCAAGAGGGAGGTCTGCAGCTTCCAAGATGGTTGCTCCCAGCTTTCCGTGACCCACCTGATATTACATTGCGACCCACAAAGTGGGTCCCAACCCACAGTTTGAACAACACTGATTTAGAGTGTACTAACTTGGCAATATTTAAACCCTTGAAGAACCTAGCAATGTCCTGGTCCGATGACTGCCACGGTAAACCTCTGGCTCGGATTATGGTGTTGTCATCGACAAGTTCCATCTTGCTGCTGCAGGTCAAGCATAAGGATCTATTTAACTTTCCCATCAGACTGACAAGTAGACCCTGCTCCCACCAAGAATTTTCCCCAGACACAGACTTATATCCTTCAATTAATGTTTTTTCCAAACACACAGGTGGGAAGATTGCAAAATCTCTATCATTGTTTAAATGGGTGTTTTTTAATGAGCTGTAAGCTCGCATTATCTCAGCACATTTTATCTATTTCTCATCAACTTTTTACCCGTTCAAGGGGGGGGGCATCTCAGGAGCAGCTTTAAGCCAACTGGACCAATTGCTCCCAACTGGGCCCTGCGCCTAAGGGGGCCCCTGTGCAAAGGTAGCTTTGTCAAATACACACAGCAACACATTGCAACAGACACCTTCTGAATTCTTAAAAAGTCAGTAGCTTTGGCAGGTTCTCTCTTTTCCCTATTCTTATGTAATAATTAGAGAAACTGAAAGTAGTAATTATATGCTTGTTTTAGAGATACTTAAGAAGATGATTGAATAATGCCCATGTTAAACATTTAATACTTTTAAATACTGTTCTTAATGTGTTTTACCTATTGGGGTTATACTGTGGTAAATTTATGGAGGGATAGTAGAACAAACACTATAAGTGAACGTATTATGATATAGAAATGTTGGGTTAGAGTTCATTAGATAATTATAAACAGAAAATAAGAGATAGTAAGTTTTGTATACAGGACAATTAAGCAATCTTAAAATTATGATATAGATTGTACGCAAACAATATAGGTAAGATGACTAAGCTGAAATCAGTGTGGATCTTGTGTGTGAACCTTTGTATCCCTTACCTATGTACTATCCCCCCATATCGCTATATATATAAATAAAAATTTCTTCAAAAAAAAGTTTAGGGGAGGGTCATTTCTTAGCAGGGCCATTGGAGGATGTGTACCCTCTGTTGGCAGTGTAGTGTGCCTTGTCATTTGTCAAAACACTGATGGTGTGCCTTGATAGCGAGCCATGAGATGAAAAAGGTTGTAAATCACTGGTTTAAGAAGTCCACAGAAACAAGGTAGGTCTTCACAGCCATTCTGAAGTAGGCACTGAGAGTCCTGACTGCAGAGACTGTCCTATAGTTAAGATGCCACACCTGTGAGAATGTCTTATCCCTTATGAACATCTCCCACACTTCAGACATTGAAGGATCATGAAGATCTTAATGGAGATCCTTAAAGGAGGAGTGAAGATCACAAGTAGATTCATACTGAAGGCAAGCGTTATTGATACACTCTGGCCCCATGAACATGGAGAGCACTGTATAAGCAATGATTACAATTTGTATGAATGCAAGAATGTTCAAACCCACATGGCCAAAAACTTATCGAATTTAATTTTTCTGTTGACCATGACCAGCTAGCACCTACTAGTTACTGGTATTCCCATCTAGCAGACACCCTTAATCTTATTTACTACAAATGTCTAATTTACAACCACACCTCGACACAAAAACCTGTACAGCACAGCACTTAAATCATGTATTACTTATTTGAATTGTTGGAATGTAGCCCTAGTGCCTGAGCATAAGCCCTGAGCACAAGTCAATGGTACCTACTCTGGCTATAGGTTTTCCAGCACCAAGCACTATGTTCCTTTGGCATGTATTGCAGCATCCTGCAAAAACATAGCCAGAACAAGATCTGGACAAGTCACACTGGGAGCTTAGCAAGTACAACCAGCTGCAGTATTTTAAAAAAGCAGATCAGACTGTGAATCGCAAAACTAGTTCTCTTTAAAAAGGAAGCAAATACTACAAATATAGCCTGTAATCTCCTGACACCACAAGATAGTAATGAAATCATATAATCTTATTTAGATTAGAAATTTTTTTCCTTTGATATAGTATATAGAATATCATATATTAGTATATAAAAATATAATTTTGGTAAATTTTGATAGAAATTTATAGAACACTTTAGACTGATATATTTTAGACTAATTCTCCCTCAGATGAAAGGGAATAAAACATTCAAGAATAGACATATATGTTATTGAGATGATATTTTAATGGTATTATGAGAGTGTATGGAATTCCGAGGTTGCATTATGGTGATTTTTAGTGGAAATATATTATAGATGCACATGTTTATGATCAAGGCTTGTAACCCTCCTTGTGCTTTTTGTGTAAACCCTTGTCCCCCTCTACCCATGTATGATTATTCTCCTTTCCCGTAACTAAAAAGAAAAAAATTGTTTACTAAAAAAAGGGAAGCAAATACTTACCAGGTACCACTTTCAAACTTGTAGTTCACCCTTTCTGGATCTGAAAACTTATGATCTACAAGACACAGCATAGAATTATTTCCGTGTTAAACACTATGTTTAGAGAAAAAGGGAACCTACCCATTTGATAAAGGGAAACAGGTACATTTGTACACTTTTAAATACTCCTAGTCTCATACCAAGGACAAAAACCTCTTCTTGGCCAGCCAGTTATAATATTTATTTTTTGGGGTCCACGAGGAACTTGCTAATTTCTTTAAGTTAATTCAATAGAAATTGTTCAGCAACATCTAGCATTTGGACAGACAGTGGAAAGAAAGCAGAGAAGTTGGGACACCTTTTTTTTTTTAAATCCCCAATGTTTGCAGAAGAGACAGAATGGGGATAAAACTAATAAAGCCCAGAAAATAGGTTCAACTCAGTTCACAAGTGTAGTGCCAGGTTGCTGGGGCACAATCGGGCAGGGCAGGCGGCTGATCAATGCCCCACCTGGCTGACCTCTGATGTCACTGATAACTGGGCAAGAGGCACTTTTCAAGTGCTGTTCTTTTATTTAGCAGTGGTAGAGCAATTGTCCCTCTTTACCCCAGCAGTGTCTTTTCTAGTGGCTGTTGCTTGTGGTGTTCTGCATTTTTTTTTAGACTGTGAGACCTTTGGGGACAGGGAGCCATTTAACTTTATTATTTTTTGCCTGTAAACCACTATGTGAACTTTATGTTGAAAAGCAGACCATAGTCTATAAATATTGTTGATGCTGCATCGGATTCAAAATTGGCCAGGTGGCTCTTTGATCAACATCCCACTTGGCTGACCTCTGATGTCACCCCCTGCACAGATATACCCAGTGGTGTCATCTAAATGATTTAACAACAGGTACTCACTTTTGATTGGCACGTGTCGGGACCCGCCCACCGGAGGTGACATCATAAGCCGGAAGTGATGTTGTGGCAGGAAGTGACATGAAAAAAGCCCTTTTTGAGGCCTCAGACAATTTTAAACTGACCCAACAGTTGCAACAGTATTCCACAGCACCCCCAGAACATGTTAAGGAGGCCTGGCATCATGTTAAAGTGACCCAACAGTTCCAAAACCCCAGAGCAGCTCATTTTTCAGTGGCAAGGCAAGGCTCCGCTCGCTGCCTTCCTGGCTCTCAGAACGTGCAGGCAACTCAAACGTGCAGGAAATTCAAACGTTGCAGGGGGCGGAGTCGATGAGTGGGCGGGTGAATGGGCGGGGCCAGCTGTAATCCTAGAAACCGGTACTCGCGTACCCCCGCGTACCCCCTGCATGACATCACTGGATATACCCCGTTTACTTACTGTATGGTTCAGAAATTAGTGTTAAAATGATGTTCCCCATATCTTCCACTTGAGATGCTCCAAAATGTTGTGTCGACTTGTTCTTGTCAAGACAAAGATCTGAGCAATGGTGTGTTAAGTCAACGTTTTAAAGCAATGCTTACAGATTGACACAAAAGCTTATTTCCAATCCTGAAGGATAAATGTTTGGTTCACAACAGGGTTGATCCCAGGGCTGCACTCTTCTACAATCTACTGTCAAGGCTCTGAACAGCCCATCTCTGCCTTTCTAAATCACCAAGCACCTGCTATAAAGAGAAATCGCAACAAGAGCTAGAAAAGCGGGACCAGAAGATATCTACATTCTTGATGCAACAGTTTTTAAATTGTAATGTAGCACACCATCTATATTACATATATACTGTATATTTATATAATCATATATTATTGTAATATATAACTGTAAATTCCAGGTACAGTTTCCTGCTTGGAACACATATAAATCCAGAACATAATATTATGCTGGCAATTTATAACACACACCTATGTGCACCAAAATCTCTATTTTACAGTCCTGACAGTATCCAAATACACATTTTCATAAGGGTGTTGCTCCAAAGCAGTATATTTTTCCATTTCTTCACCAAGTTAATCGCTCTGCTATGTTTTAGGATGCAATCCTAAACTGAGTTTGGTTGGCATAAGCTAAGCCAGCAAAGTCTGGCCAGCACAAGGGCCACGGTAAAGTATGTTTGGACCACTCGGGAATCAGAGAGGCCAGCACACAGATATGAGCCATCCTCCTTGACTCTGAGAGTAGTCCAAACACGCTTTATGGTGGCCCTTGTGCTGGTCATACTTTGCTGGCTTAGTTTATGCCAGCCTAACTCCAGTTCAAGATTGCGCTCTTAGTAAGAGCTTGTTACAGTTGTGCATCATTCCAAAGTTTTCACCATTCTCCCGATTCTTTCTCTCCCTTCCATTTTGCTATTCAGTGATAAATTTTGTTCCTGCTAGTAGACTGGCAACTCTGGCTCTTCCTTTTACATAATTCTTCAGATGGTTTAATAGCCTGTAATAATAGTCCATTGCCTGTAATTTCTGTCACCTTTAATTTCTTCCATCATTTTAGAACAGCCTACCAATAATTTTCTGAGCAATCATGGACAGTTACTCAGGAGTAAACCTCCACAGGCAGCCACAGAATTGCACTGTGTTACATAAGAAACTTGCTTCCTCAGCCTGGCACTTCCAATACTTCCTTGATATAGTCATGCACCCAAGATTCTTACAGGTATCCCCAGACTGACGAGGGAAGGAGGGCGTATCTTAAAGGTTTCATGTTTTTTTTAACTGGTTACTTGTGTTTAAAAAAAGCTGAACCCAACTCATAGTCTGGTGTCTTCACTGGGGGTGGGAGTGAGTAGTTAATAGGTTACTCAGAAAGCCAGATGCAGGGGAATGGCAATGAGATGCACGTATCCTGTGTGCTCCCAGAGGCAGCTGGTGGGCCACTGTGAGATACTAGATGGGCCTTGGCCTGATCCAGCAGGGCTGTTGCTAGGTATCTAGCACAAGTGGTGCTAGACACTTAGGAACAGCCCCACTGGATCTGCAAATGTAAGGGCGCAATCCTAACTTGCACTGGAACAGGCAGGCCAAGTTGCCTGAGCTGGATCCAGCACAAGGTAGGTATGGGCTCAAGTGTAAATTGGATTAAGAGGATTTTTGTTTCCTTACCCTGTGGCATGCATCAGCCACCCCCATACTTTAATCCAAGCTAGCTACCTCCCACGCATCATGCAGGAGCGTTCTTTAACAATACAGCATATATGTGCTAGTTCAGGGGTATCAAACGTAAGTCTGGATGTGTCCCTCAGAAGCACCAGGCTCTCCCAGCACCACCATCAGCTACTGAGCTGTTCCGAGGTGACACTGCTGAAAGGGCAGCCCACGTGAATTGGCTCTCCTGTATCTTTAAAATATGATCAAGATTTGTGTATTTTCTCATGTCATTCGCAGTTGATGAGTTGCTAAGTGAGAAGAAAGTGCTTATTTTTGGTCATCACCTGCTTAATGACACCACTTCCTGCTTAATGACACCACTTCCTGCCATCAGCAGGCATCATGAATGCTATTTGGCCTGCTGTATGAAACAAGTTTGATATCCCCATGCTAGTCCATCTCCCAGATGGCTTAAAAGGTTTTTACCTTTTGAAGCAGCCTCCCAATAGCTTTATATACTTTTACATTTTTACCAAATATTTATAAGCTTGCTTCTTCAGCCTGCACCCTAAAGTGGTACAACCCTCAGAGAAGTCTATCATGTCTTCTTCCCATTTGAAAGAGGTCTTGGATGCAGGGGCGGCCTTAAGCCAATGTGACCAATGTCGTCACATTGGGTCCCGCACTTTGGGGGGCCTCACACCAGCACAGCGAGCACACTGCCTGCTGCAGCAGCAGGGATCTCCATGGGCTGCAAGTCAGTGGGCCAAGCACAGCAGCTTTGCCTCAGGCCCTCCCACCTGACCTTGCCTCCAAATGGACCAAAACAGGCCTCCTGGAAGCAGTGGGTTGTGATGTCATCACCAGGTGCCATGCTTTATGAGCAGCACCACAAGAGCTCTTCTGGTGAGTGGGGCCCCCGCAGGGAGAGTAGGGGGCCCACATGAATGCCCTGCATTGGATGCATGCTACATAAAACACAGATATCTCCACATTAACCCTAATGAATCATGCAGATATACTCAAAGAATGCTCTCTTGACTGTGTAATGAATTCCACTTGTCTGATTCTCTACAGAAGAGGAGAATGTGTCATTTTAAGGCACATGATTTATGGACAGCAATGCAAGCTCAAGTCCTTCTACCCTTCAGGCATTCACTACCCTGAACTGTCAGAGCAAGCTTTGCGAGCGAGAATGACAATGAATGAAAGGTGATGCAGACAGTATATTTACAGATTGGCTGGAGCATACAAAACCCAAATCCCCACTTCATTTGCAAATTGCAAACAGCCTGCTACCCTGACACAGTAGTCTGAAGTCAAAATGACCTCAAAGAGAAAAGCTGGGCAGATCACTCACACACACAGAATATGCCATTTATCCTCTGTAATAGCAATATGTTAAATGGCCATGTTGCACTTATAAGCAAGAACGGTCAGAGGCGCAGTGCAGCCAGGAATGTGCAGCAGTTTCAGCACAAGCTGCTAATTTGATCTTATGCTGCAAGGCGACCACTGCTGCAAAAGCTTAGGAAGTAATTCTAAACTACTACTTAAGCATTAGTAACACCTCATCTGGAGTTCACCATTCAGTTCCACATACCAGAGCTGAAAAGGTATGAAAGGATTCAGAGAACACACCCAAAAGGAGTATGGCTGAGGTCTTGTAACAAGATGTTTCAGTAAACCACAATCAACAATATATTACGAATGGGCCTTATGGCTAGAGAGCGTCAAAACAGCCGACATGTACGAAACACAGAATTACTATTAAACTGTGGAAATCAGACATTTTTTGCTTCATACCCAAAATGTTAGGACACCAAATCTACATCATACCAGCAGAAAAAAGGGATGGATCAAAAATATGTATGACAGGGTAGACGCAAGTTTTCCCTACCCAACATCTGATGATGTGGACTATAGAGCATGCAAGTTTAAAGCAAAACACCACAAAAACCAACTTGCTGGTCCTTAATATGCCACAAGAATTTCTCTTTTGCTGCAACAGAATTACAGCTGCAACAGAACTACAGCTACTTTTTCATAATACTCTCTAGTCTCCATCATGGCAGAAGTTTACCACCATACAATCTATAACTAAACCACATCCATGTAATTTGCAGTTAAATATGAATTATGGATTGCCTTCTCAAAAAGTCTACTCAAAGAATAAAAAGATGACACTACTTCCAGGCAAAGTCTAATCATGCACAAGTATTGTACTGTAGCACAGGTTGTGTATCCCTTATCCAGACTGCTTGGGACAGGAAGGTGTCTGGATTTTGGAATTGCATAAATATTATGAGAAATGCTTCCAAATGTGACCCATTTGGGTGTCTGCTGGCCTCTTTTTCAACAGAGGGGAGAACAGACCTTACAACCTGTATGTGGGAATGAGCACAAGACCTTCTACTGTTCACACAACAAAAAAATGTAAAAAGGTTGAAGTTGTCATTTTTTAAAAGGTGCACCTTGCATTACCCTTTGGAACTTTTCCTTTTTTAAGGATACGCTCTGCCATGGCTTCAGCATCCAACTTGTCGATTTCTGGTGAGCCAGGGCAACATTTCTTGAATTCTTTCCGCAGATCAAAAAAGGAGTAGAAACATTCAGGCAGTAAGATATTCTGCAAGGGGGAAAAGGAGTCACCTGCATTTTGTTCAGTTATACTTGGAACCCAAATCCTCAGGTGGAAAGCATGTGCAGCTAACATTGCAACTAACTTTTTTTCCTAAGCCAATTAAGGAGTGTTACATTTGTTCCCTTATGAAACCTCAAAAATAAAAAGTACAACCTGCTGGAAATGACAACACAGCTCATAGTTTCACTGTGAAAGGAATGTTCACAATTTTGGGGTTTGTTTGGACTCTTTCAACCACTCACTCCTATCCACAAAAGAATTCAGAACCAAGGCAGATTTTATAGAAGATAATTTCGTAGGCAGGCTAATGATCTGTTCTGTGTTTATAGCAGCTCTCTTTCCAGACTACAACAGAAAGCACACAGAAGAGGGCAACACACAACCTTTCCTCAAAAGTAGACCTAGCATCCGTCCCTTTCTGGTACACACACTTACAATGAACAGCATTTCTGTATTAACGTCCAAGCGCCAAATTTAATCTTACGCTTTCTTTCTTTCTTAATTACACACCGGATTCAGCCAGGTAACCCACACACAGAGGCAGCAAGGTTTGACAGCTGGCACTGTTGGCCTGAAACTTACTTTAATATTGTCACCCAGACAAAGAGTAGATGTTTCGTAATAGGCATTGAGCAGAGATGAAGACACACCAATCAGAGGCATTGAGCAGAGATGAAGACACACCAATCAGAGGGATGATGCAACAGCTCACATTTCTCCATGACAAACAACTACATGGGCAACTGTGCACCTCACCCCAAAGGTGACATCTTTGGGGCCCCATTTTATATCAGTTGCAAGACTGAATGCCTTAAGGTTTAATTTGCAATATTTGGCTTTGGAAGTTTTGGATGGCTCACACATACCAATGGATCTTCTTTAGGACTGTACACCAGCAATGTTATTTGTTTGCATTGCTGTGGGTGGGGGAGAGAAATTAAAAAGCAGCAATATTCTTTCGTGGGAGATTGATTTCTGTTTTGCTGTACTTTGACAGGCATCTGCTTCAAGCTGTTTTAAAAGTATGGAATGTACGCCTTTCTGGAGGTGATTGATTTGTCATGGGCAGAATATAGCCAAAGTTGACATGAAAAATGGAATTGTACGGCTGTCACCACAATACGTTATTGTTTTTCATCTTGCTCAGAGGACGACACACAGTGCTTAAAATATCACTGTATCTGGTGGCAGGTACATACTGCTTACAGGTAAAAATGAATGTGCTTTCCTGTGGTTTGTGAAAAAAAAATCAACTTATTCATAGCAAACAGAATATGTGGAACTGCAGCAAAGCTACAATTTGCTACATAATAATGCTTGCTACTATGCATGATGGGATTTGAAAATATTCAAAAACCAAAGGAACACTGGAGACAGTAAGGGAAGGTTACGGAAGTAAAGTGACAGATTTTAAAAGCAGCCTCTTGGAGCTTTATGCCATTCTCACAAAACAGTTCTGACCAGGTGAACCAAGCCTTGGTTCCAACTCTAAATGTGTGTTCTCTCTGGTCAGAGATGCATACATGGAAAAAGCTACTTTTAAAAAACATGGATTATGACCATTTTAATAACATTTTATCTGGTCTATGCAACCACTTGGGAATGAATATTCTCTTTGGAGACCACTGCAGTGGGGAACTTGTCACTGGCGTGAACGGTGTTTTGTGTTCCACCAGGGACACTATGAAAGATCCCTACTACAAATCCCAGAGGTCTTCTCAGCCAGCGCGTGCACGCGCGCACACACACACGGAATGCCAGGTGCACAGCTTGCTGGGGTAGCAGACCCTGGAAATGCCTGGCTGAGAAGACCCATGGGATTTGTAGTAGGAGTCTTTCACGCCTTCCCCGATGGACTGCGAGCCTCTGCTCATGCCAAGGAATGAGCACTTGGGCACTGGATCCAGCCCACGGGCCAGAGTTTAGAGCCACCTGCAGAGGCGGTCCGGGCCGGGAGCGCACCCCATGGAAAGGCAACGAAACCGCGCCCCTAGCATGTTGCCCCGCCCACATGCATCTCCCCGCCACGCTTCCCTGCGCCCAGAAGAGCTCCATTTCAGAGTGTTCCAGGCGCAATGGAGGGCGGGCCAAAAAGCACCCAGACGCCATGCAATGGCATGCGGGCTCCGCACAATGGCGCCGCCCGGCACCCATGCAGCTTGCCATCCCTGCACCCCCCTGGATCCGCAAAGCCCCCTGGAGTGGAAGGAAGAATGGTCCAATTAAAGACTTTTTTTTAAGGGGACATTCCCCCCTTTCCTCTTCAAACTGTTTTTTCTAAACCCACACATGCTCATGTACCAACAAAATGCAAACATATTTTTGCTTAACTACAATGGATGCACTTATGGAAAACACATACGGTTTATTCCAGAATTTCAAGAACTACAGCATCATTGAAAGATACAGAGCATAATCTCCTTTAAACTATGCATAAAATGCACCAAATATTTTGTCATCAGCCATCACCAAAGAGTAACTTCAGCAATGCTGTCCTGCTGGAAATCTGTACATAGGTCTTTTGTACCATTATGCAAGGCAAATGTACATGTAATAGGGTGCACAGAGTTAGTAACAATGCAGACAAAAATCACTTGGAAAGCACTCCTAACAGAGAAATCCACAAGAGTGCAGGATTTTAACAACATACATCCCAACCCTAAGCATGTTTATTACTCTGAAGAAAATCCCACAGAATGTAATGGACTTACAAACATATATTGGATTGAATAATGTAATGGTTGCTTCTGTCATTTCAGATAGCTGGATAGCAAAAATACCTTGCAAATATCTAGTAACCCGTTCTGAATGTTTGGAGTTCATTAAAAAATTTGAGAGCAATGGCACTTAACACTCAAAATTTACAATGGGCTGTTATTCTGCTGAATGCAACATTACAAGAAGGGCTACATATTTGCATTATACAAAGACTGATGCTTACAGCACAACTGTAGACATGTTAACAGTCTTCATGCGTTCAATGAGGCTCAATGCCCAGGAAAGGAAAGTCATGCATATGATTGAGGACTTAGTGCTATAACTTTTAAGCATATAAACTATTATATTTCCAACTATATGACACACTTTCATAAATGCCAGTGATTTTAAAGATAAATTCACAAACTTTCTGAAAAAAACAGCAAGAGCATTGAAAGGAAAGGATGCACCATGTCAGAAAATTTTATCATTGAGAGGTGGAGGCAGAACTATGATCCACTTACCTTTTTGGAAGCTTCAGGATGTAGAACCTGTCTGATATGAAGCTGCCCATCAGTGCAGAGGCAGAATGATGTCCCTACACCAATATTTAGTTCATTGCTCACAGATTGGTTAAACTAAAAGTTGTAAGAGGGGAAAAAGAGAAATCTACTTACAAATGAATGTACGTTTTGCAATACATTACTAGAACAGTCTTATTTCACTACACTTCCAGTATAATGCCTTCCAACCATACGTCTTCAAGACTTACAAATCAATAAAAATATAACAAATTGAAGTATAGTGCTCACAATTTTGGCACGCTCAAGTCCATGAAACAGCTGCTAGAGAAATGTGAGCTATTACAACCTTGTTTTCCTCTTGTCTATAGTCACTTTACTGAGCTAGCAAAAGCTGGCAAGTTGCATATATGTGGGGATAATACCACTGGCCTACCCAACAGATCTGTTGTAGGATTATTGGGAAGCACTTTGTAGCTTGTGTGAAGCTACAATAGAGGCAGGACTCCTTATAGGATCTGGCCAGCAGAGCCGTACGCTATCAACTGATTTCAGAACTCAAGCCAAATTGTATTCAAAGATGTTCTTCATGCAGCACCTTGTTATGAAAGGTGTACAAGTAAAAGCACATAATTCCTCTAACATAGCAGGCTAAGACTTTGGTTCTGCAACTGCATTATACTATACAGATTTGTCCTAGTCTGCACTTTTTGTTATAATTCTCTGCAGAATGAACTTCTTGAAAAGCATCCCATTTAGAACAATGCACCCATTGTTAACGGCAATGGCTTATCAATTTGTTTTGGGTTACTATTTAACTTATATATTTCAGACAAACACAGAAATGCAGAGAGATCTATGACTACCATATCTTCCTTGCCAGAGAAATATACGATTGCCAGTTTCAGGATCTTACACAAATAATTGCAAACTGTTCAAGCATCAACCACATGTGATGCTTAATACAATTGCTTACTAGGTGATGGTTTCCACTGACTTGCCAGCAACTTTAAAAAGACAATCCAGGGTGTTTAGGATCCAAATAATTCCAACAGGTTTTTCTTTACCCAACTTAAAAAAAACACAACCTACCACTTTACTTTGAGAAAAAGCTGAATAGAGCTAAAGTGAAGTACTGTAGATTTCCCCATATTCAAAACTGTCTAGATCAGTGGTTCCCAAACTGTGGGTTGGGTTCCAAACAACCTGTGGGTTGTGACCTGATTTTTGGTGACAAGCTGACAAAACTGACAAGCTGACAGCCAACAAGGAAAAGGTATCACACCCCATGGAAACCAAAATGGAGCAGCACGTGCACGTTTACTCACGAGTGACTGTGCCTTGTTCCTCTGGGAAGGGGAATGCAACAATGGTCTCAGTCTGATCAACGTGGAGCTCAAAAGTGCTCCAGAAGGTATTCTCCCTCCCATAGTAAAAATGATAAAAACATAGGCTTGAGTGGTTACCAAAGTGAAACTTTTTTTTAGTCTCAAAAAGCTAGGTGGGTCCCAATGGAGTGTCATTTTAAAAAGAGGAACCCAGAGCTAAAAAGTTTGAGAACCATTAGTCTAGATCCTTTGGGTTACTACTAGGTGTAGCACATGTTATGACTGCCAGCCTATGAACACCAACCTGGGAGTTGGTCTCACTTTACTCAGTATAGTAGGAATTGTTGCTGGGTAGACTGTTTAGTTTGGGGGGCGGGCAGGCTGTGTATCTAGCATCCACAATAGTCACTGTTTTGAGTTGGAGAACATGAGAGGCCCTCTTGATCTTAACCTGCTTCACTCTCCTCCTGGGAAAAGAAGTCTGGAGACTCAGCACCTCTTCCTTCTTAAGCACAGGGGTACTGGAGTAGGAAGATGTCTCCTGGCTGGCTCTTGTTGAGTGACTCAGCTCTCTTCCCACAACAAACCCAACCCACCCCTGAAGAGAAATGGACTCTCTCTCACATTTTGTTCCTGACACATAATTCCTGCAACAATTTCCACCCATCCCAGACAAGAGTGCCACTCCTCTCACGAGCTGGGCCTCGGTAAGGCAAAGACCGGGACCTTTACCTGTCTCAAAGCCTGCTCCAGCTGCGGGGCAAGCGTCAAGTTGTCCTCAGAGATGCTGGTTTCTTCTTTACAGTCCTCTGTCAGCTCCAAGTGATCAGGGCCAATCAAGGCCTCATGAAGATTTCCCACCTTCGAGGATTAAGGAGAAAGAAGGAAAAGGTGTTTGCTGTGGTCACTCCTACAAGCTTTCCCGGATAAGCCAGATCACAGAGCGATAGCAAGCAGGTCTTAAATGGGAGGAGGCCAGCAGGGTGTGGAACTCAGGTAGGCCCAGCCTCCAGACTAAGAAACAAATGGCCTTTTAAAATGTTTAGCCAGACTGCAACGCTACGTGCACTGACCCGACTATAAATCCCAGCGCAGCCCAATTGGGTTTACCTTCGAGTAAAACACCCCCAGCACTTAGTGCTGTTACAGTGCGGCTCTAAGCGCGTTTACTCCGAAGTAAGTCCCCTTCAATTCAGCAGGAATTACTCCGCGGTAGAGGCGCTCAGGAGAAGGCTCTAAACCCACTCCTACCCGACGGGCTCGGGGCGCCTTATACAAATCAAAGCGAAGCGGAGACGAGGCACGGACAGCCACGAAGCGAGTTCTATGGCCCAGGCAGAATCCGGAGTAGGCGTTCGAACCCGACGCTCACTCCCAATCCACCAGCCCGGCCGCGTGCGCTAGACACGCACATCTTGCCGTGCAGAGTTTGTTAGAGGGCCCTCAAGTTTCATGTCTTCTTTAGGCGCTTTAATGCCTTTAACTCCGGTTTGTTGGGAAGGACGGAGAGGAGAAGGAAGAGGACCACTCGCGTTCCTAGTCCACAAGCTCCAAGCAAATACCTTCTTATTGGCCAGATCTACCACTCTCCACAGCAGCTGAATCAACTCTCGCTCGTCGGAGCCCAGCCTCGCCCCATTGGCACCCGCGGTGGTCCCGAAGAGGATGACCAGGTAGTCGGGAGACGTCGTCATGATGGTGATGACGAGGAGGAGTCCCACCCAGGGAGCGGAAGGAGACACGACCTTCACCGAACTTTGTCAAGACGCCCCAGCAGCCCCCAAGCCTGTGCAGGGTAGAAGAAACCAAAAAAGAAGGACACCCCCCTCCCCAACCTACACCCAGTCCTCCCTCTCTGCCCTAGACCTGCTCTTAGGAGAGGCGCATGCCCCGTGTGGCCTTTTCTGGTCGCTTTAATTGCATGAGAGCCAATTCCAACGCACAAGAGGGCTACACCCCTAGGAGGCACGCAATGGCTGCAGGCTGGGCTGTTTGGGGATGTGGCTATACCTGCCCACTCCGCCTCCCCCACGTGGTGCAGGTAAGAGACACCTGAGGGAGCCCGCCCCTTGGCTCCCTCTTCCAATAGGGACGTGGCAACAGGAGGGAGGAGGCAAAGGCAGGTCAGGGGGCAAGGGGGTTCCTAGCTCTGGACGGGGACGGTGGACAGAGGGAGATCGCAGAAAGAGCAAGCAGAGGACACAGCTGATTTACAGTCAAAACAACACCCCAACACCCGGAAAGCTGCCGGGACGCTCGTCATCCGCATGTGTCTGAGCAGCCACTTTCAGTGCTCGATCTTTGGCGCAGGTTTTGCAAACTTCTTTCATACAGCTATACTAGTTAGACTAATCCATTATTGTCCCTTCGCTGCAGTTCCACGCGCGCTTTCTAGGGAATAACTTTCTAGCTGAGCACAGTGAGACTTCTCTCCCGGTGAACATGCAAAGGAGCGGGGATTTATTTATTTATTTATTTGTTTATTTATTTATTTATTTATTTGCCACTTGGCGTGAGAACGATAATGGGAGAGTGAGGGCTAAGCACCAAAAAATGGGCTGCAAAGAGAAAGGCAGGCAGTCCTGAACAATTTCCTGGAGGAGATCAAATTAAGCTCTGGCCTCAGTGACCAGATTGTTTCTATGTGTATAATACATTATGCATTGTATTTGTAGTCTTCCAAGAAGCTTAGGACAGTGTACAGCTAAGTTATCCTCACAACAACCCTGCGAGGTTGAGAGATTGAGAGAAAGTGGCCAAGGTCACCCGCTAAGAGCACAATCCTAACCTGGAGTTAGGCTGGCTCATAAGAACATAAGAAGAGCCCTGCTGGATCAGGCCAAAGGCCCATATAGTCCAGCTTCTTGTATCTCACAGCGGCCCACCAGGTGCCCCAGGGAGGCATGAGACAACAAGATGCTTGGATCCTGTTTTCACTCCCTTGCACCCAGCACTCTGAAGTAGCCCACCACCAATGTAAGGAGGTTGCACAATCCATCATTGCCTATAGCCCACGATGGACCTTTCCTCCAGAAATCTGTCCAATCCCCTCTTAAAGGTATCCAGACCAGATGTCATCACCACCTCTTGTGGCAAAGAGTTCCACAGATTAACTACCCGCTGGGTAAAAAAGTACTTCCTTTTATCTGTTTTAACTCTCCCAACCCTCAGTTTTAGCGGATGTCCCCTGGTTCTGGTATTTTGAGAGAGGGAAAAGAACATCCCTTTATCGGCTCTATCCCTTCCATGCATAATTTTGTATGTCTTGATCATGTCCCCCCTCAGGCGCCTTTTTTCTAGGCTGAAGAGCCCCAAACGCTGCAGTCTTTCTTCATAAGGGAGGTGCCCCAGCCCCGTAATCATTTTCGTCGCTCTCTTTTGCACCTTTTCCAGCTCCACTATGTCCTTTTTGAGGTGCGGCGACCAGAACTGTACACAATATTCTAGGTCGAGCCTTACCATTGATTCGTACAATGGCATGATAATATTGGCTGTTTTATTCTCAACCCCTTTTTTAATTACCCCAAGCATGGAATTCGCCTTCTCAATTGCTGCCGCACACTGGGTTGATGCCTTCATTGAATTGTCCACCAGCACCCCAAGACCTCTCTTCTGAGCTGTCATAGACAACACAGAACCCATAAGCCTATAGGTGAAGTTTTGGTTTTTTGCCCCAATGTGCATCACTTTACACTTGTCTACGTTGAAACGCATCTGCCATTTTGCTGCCCATTCCCCCAATGGAGAGATCCTTCTGGAACTCTTCACAATCCCTTCACCACCCGGAAAAGTTTTCTGTCATCTGCAAACTTGGCCACCTCGCTGCTTATCCCTGTCTCCAGGTCATTTATGAACAAGTTGAAAAGCATGGGCCCCAAGACAGATCCCTGGGGCACTCCGCTTTTCACCTCTCTCCACTGTGAAAATTTCCCATTGACCCCCACTCTCTGTTTCCTGGCCCTCAACCAATTCTGGATCCATAAGAGGACCTGCCCTCTTATTCCCTGACTGTGAAGTTTCTTCAGCAGCCTTTGGTGGGGGACAGTGTCAAACGCCTTCTGAAAATCCAGGTATATGATATCCACAGGTTCACCCACATCCACGTGCCTGTTGACCTTTTCAAAGAATTCAAAAAGGTTTGTGAGGCAAGACTTACCCTTACAGAAGCCTACCCTTTCCTTTCCTTCAGCAGTACTTGTTCCTCTATGTGGCTCAATTAGGCCAGCAAGGTTTGGCCAGCACAAGAAACACCAGAAAGTATGTTTGGATCACTCTCAGAGTCAGAGAGGCCAGCACAGTCATGCGCCATCCTCCCTGACTCTGAGAGTGGTCCGAACGTGCTTTACGGTGGCCCTTGAGCCAGCCAAACTTTGCTGGTCTAACTGCCAGCCTAACTCCAGATGAGGATTGAGCTCTAAACGCTATGACTAAATGGACATTTGAACCTGGGTTTTTCTAATCTGATGACTTTAAAAAAGTTCACAACACTACATAAAGAATGATTACAGAGGGTCAACTATATTTACAGAAAGACAGAAAAGCATGGTGACATTTCAGAAGCTGATGATAGCCCCATACAAATGGTGCTTGCTTGGATAAAAGCCCCATTTACTTCGTAAACCTGCTTTATAGCTTTAGGTCACAATCTTTCCTGGAAGGAATCTTCATTGAACATAATGCAACTTATGAGTAAACATGTAAGAGTAGAGGATTATGCTCTTAGTGCTGCTGCCTGAAGAAGTTAAATATTGTCTTCCAAAGTGCAGTGTGATCTTAAGCGTATTTATACAGAAGTCCCATTTATTATACAATAGATCTTCTGGGGAAAAAAAAAACCATAGGAAAGGGCTGTTGTCTTCTGTGTACTTCCTTTAGGGTGCAATATGTGAGGCATATAAGGAGGAGCAGGTTGCAACAGTAGACACGAGCCCTGTCACTGTAGCGGCAGTAGTGAAAAAGAACTGTTCCAAATCGATTGCCTTGCGAGCTGATGTGGAAGGTGGCTTCCCAGGGAGCATGAGGGGTAGCTGGCACATGCATGTGCTTTTTTGAAGCACAACAGAATGAGCCATTTGGAAGCCTTCAAAAATGGAGCTGCTGCTGCATACTTAATGTGCTTTTTGGCTGCACTCCAATATACGCTTATCTGGGAGTAAGTCTCCATTGAATGCAAAAAGATATACTTCTGAATAGATACGCATACATCTGTAATGCATGCTTGATTATAATCAAGTCCTAAAGAATGAGTAAGTATGGGGAGTAAGTACCACTGAACTCAGTAGGCCTTGCTTTTGAGTAAACATGCATAGGCTCGGGTGCAACCCTATATGTTTTAGGACTTAAACTTTGTTGAACTTAAGTGGGACTTACCTCTGAGTAAATGTGGGGAGGATTTATGTGCATGTAAATGGGCTGTGCTATGCACATCTCATCTGAAAGTCCTATTGACCTCAGCAGGATCCAGTAAAAAATCTGCGTTCCTATGACCACATTTAGGAGTAAACTCCCATTGAACACACACAGTAGTTGACTTCTGAGTAAACACGCAGAGGATCAGTCAGCAAAGGACTGGAAGTGCCAGTGGGTTAGGGTGGTGTTCCAGAAAGGGGGCAAAACACTAAGTTTTGCAGGAGCCTGAGCTCCTGGGGATGGTGGCCCCTTCCCCTCGGAGCTGCGAATGGCTGTGAAGAAGAGGGGGAGAAGCCTCTATACCCAGGAGCTCAGGCTCCTGCAAAACCTCGCGTTTTGCCCTCTTCCAGGAACGCCATTGGGAAGTGCCGAGGTGAAGAAGGCTGGGTGGGGAAAGTGCTAGGAAGGGAATATTTCTGGGTGTGGCGCTGAGACTTGTGGACAGTAGCCCAGCAACAGCCTGTGGAAACGGTGGGGAAAAGAAATCCAGAGAGCATGAAAGGGGGCGGGTTGCAATTTTAGCTTGGATAGGGGTTCATCATCATTAGCGTTATTAGCTCCATCTACAACTCCCGCTTTGTACCAGCTAAGAGAAGCCAGCTGCAGTTGTAAAACAGGACAGTACGGGGAAGCGAACGAGCAGCTGCCGCCGCAAGGAAGGAGCACCGAGGCAGGCAGCTAAGCTTCCAGTCCTGTTGGGCCGGGCGATCAGGTTTTGGAGAGAGAAACCGCCACCGCCAAAACTGGGAGTTGGCTTGTTTAAGGCTGCGATCGTATAAACAGGTGGGAGTCAGTCCCACTGAATGCAGCGAGGCTTCCTTCTGAGTTGGCATGTATAGGATTGCACTGCTGGCGTCTCCACCCGATCTTTTTTTCTTCTTCTTCACGGAAACAACCTGGCACTGCAAACAATAAGCGGAAGCAGGCGATAGGCAATCGCTCCAAGTTGGCCTCCAGCCATTCTCGGCCGCTGAAGTCATAGTAGCTCAAAGCAGCTACCAGCCCGTCCCTGCGAACCAGCTGCGGCTCACTGCCGAAAGGCTATTTTTTTCTTCAATGAAAGTTCTGAGTCTGCGCACTACGCCGCAGTGTGGCTGGAGGAATTGGGCCCGTGGGAGGTTCCGTCGGAGTGAGACTGAATGCTGTCGTGAGAGCCAACAGTCTCTGCAAGGAGGCTTATCCGCCTCTTGTGGGATCAACCACAGTTTATTCCAGATCATAGGCGCATAAAGTCAAGCCGTCCTAACCTGAATACACAACAGGCATCGCGTTGCTTTATGTTTTTCTGTTCTTTTTTTGGTGGCACGGGGCGGGGAAGACAAAAGCTTTCAGTGCGCAACTTGTAGGGTGACACGGAGGACGCAGACACCTCATTTATTGGATAAAAAAGCAGCACTGTGGAAAGGACCCAACCCAGACGTTCGTTGCCCTAAAATGCAACTAGCCGCGTTGGGCTATTTTAGAAACAAAAATTATCAGGCAACACAATGGCATAGTGCCTTTATCAAGGCAACTAAAAGATCACCAAGAATCCGTTCATTTTTTATCAGTCCCGTTATCTATCTGCTCTCCCACTCTGGGGAGGCGAAATGGGCAGAAGAACCAATTTGCAGCTGACATATTTAGGGAAACATTGGCTTTTGCTACTGCCCACAGGAGATCGTCTGGAGAATCGCAACGTCTTTAAAGGCAGATCGCATTTCTTGCGGTCTGATCATCCTGTGCGCGTTTATTTACAAGTAAGCCTTACCATTCAGTGCAGCCTCTTCCCAAGGTTGGGATTGCAGCCTGCCTTGCGCAGGTTTACTTGGAAGTAATTATGCACATTTACCTAGAAGACCCACCCACATTGGGCACACTGGGGTTTATTTCTGAACAAACGTGCCGAGGCTTGCTGAGCTGCAACTCTCACTGATTTCAATAATACTTCACTTTTTTTAATCAATGAAGCTTTTATACGCTCAATGCTCTGACCCTCGCCCTCCCCTATTCTCTACTCCCAGTTCCTATCCATCCATTCTAAACAGGACCACGGTATGTCGGACAAGCAGTACGCGCTTTGCTCCTCCGGTGACCAGGCATGCGCAGTGCCCGGCTGATTCCGGAAGTGCTTTCCCTTTCAGGGTAGGTGCTTCCGCCGAGGCAAGATGGCGGCGGACACAACAACGGAGCTTCTGTTTTTAGACACTTTCAAACACCAGAGCACGGAGGTAATGAGAACACAGAGGGCTTTTTCCTTTCCTTCTCTGGGCGGCTGGAAGGGACGGGGTAGCGCGGTGTTGTTCTTCCTTCTTCCCGCACCGGGATTATTTTGTGCGCAAGAGTCAGACTCAGGGTGGGGCTACAGCCCGTTGCCTCTTGATCCCCACAAAAGAGACGTTGGGTATCAAAAGGCAATGACAGTACTGACTCGCTTCATCCTTCAGGAGATGAGACTGTGTGCTGCATATACAAGTTCGTACTCATAATCAGAGGTGAAAAAACTCAAATTATTTAGTTCTTAATTAACGTGTCTAGGTGCCCTGTAAATTGATGCTTGCTACTCCCTGCTGTCTCTTGCAGCCAAAGCGAATCTGTTACCTAATCTGGCATGGTTTAATATTCCCATGATAGATTGTTATTATCAGTGGACTGGAAGCCACATTATAATCCATAATTATGCGTTGAAGATGTGGGAAAATCCCTGCTTCCTTTTATCCATCTGGAGAGTGAATCAATTATCAGATTATTAGTGCTCTTCCTGTAGATCTGTTGAACCGTTTGTGTGTTAAAATGCATCTACTATCAACCTGAGAGAAATGATGATGGGGTGACTGACAAGTGGGTGTTAATGATGAGGGCTGAGCTGAAAACCTCCTCATGAAGTTGTCAGACACTGGTACTAATTACTCTCTGAGTAATCAGAGATACTACATTATCTATATATCAGCGTGGGTGTGTGGTATTTTTTAATTTATGCATTACTCTTTTGCCAGGGTTTAGAGTATATTACACATATTCATGAAGCTACTGATTTTTCACCAGTACCTTATCCAGTGCCCTTCTCTCCCACTCTAGTAGGTTGAATAACACTTACTCATTAAGGGCACAATCCTAACTTTCCAGCACTGGAATAAGGGCAATGCCTCTCTGAGGTGAGGGA
>JAJKFI010000021.1:637305-739810 GCA_029204185.1 Lerista edwardsae
TTGGCACAGCTATGTCAGTGCTGGAAAGCTGGTTAGGATTGCATCCTGAACTTGTTAATCAGTTTTTCTGCGTTTTATTCTCTCCTGTGGAACTCTATCAAAAGTCACGCTGAAAGGAAGATATTGCTGCATTTTGCTCATCTGATGGAGGTGTAAATGAAATGTTATTTATGTATTATTTGTAAATAGCTATTAGTAAAAAACAAATAGATTTGTGTAAGTCACATAAAAATTGTGATTAAATTAAATTTTAGATTGTGAGCCCTTTTGGGACAGGGAGCCATTTAACTTTATTTTTTTGCCTGTAAACCGCTTTGTGAACTTTTTGTTTGCTTGCAAAAAATTGTTTGCTTGCTTGCTTAAATAAAGGGTCGTGAAGAGTCGAATACGACTTAGTGAACAACAGCAACAACAAAAAGGAGAGAGATTGACAAAATACACAATAAGGACCATGTGATGGAGGCCTATCTGTAATCCCACATAAGTAGTGTGATATCGGATGCTAAGCAACAGTTCCTTTTCAGATGCTTATAAATAATGTTTTTATGTTGTAATATTGTCTCTGTTTGTTAGCCAGTTTTCTCCTAGTCTTTCTTATTTCCCAGTTGACTGTCTCCACATCTGACTTGCCTCTACTCTTCCTGTTATTGTCAACAGAATGTAGTTCTTCTGGACTCTTAAGTGTAGGGTTCCCCCCCTCCCCCACCAACCCATTCATTTTCTAATAGCAGCTATAATATAGTTCCAATGTTAGACTCTTTCCATGGTGCTTAGAATGTTGGTGAATGTTCTGTGACCAAACATCAATTGAGTTGTGGGTAACGTTATAAGTGTTGGTATTGAGGAAACAGGTGAAAGCTCATTTGAGCCATTTATATGTGCACATATTTATACACAAAGAATTTGTCCAGGCATAATATATATATATAAAATTAACAGTTTTACAGAGGTGAGCAACTTTGAGCACCACTGCTGAGCAGCACTGTTTAAACTGACATCTTTGTCAATGTTTGTGTGTCATTTTTTAATGGCCTTGTTCAATTCAAAATCCTGTACTTATCAGAAAAAATGAGCAGATGTGACTGTCAGTCCTTGCCTTTTAGATAATTTCTGGGCCATGTGCAATACAATTTTTCCTTTGGAAGTCTTAATAGTATTTGTGAAGCAAAATTAAGGCATTTTTAACCTTTTTTGTTTCCTTTTTTAATAGCAAAGTACTAACGTAGATGTGGTACGCTTTCCATGTGTGGTTTACATCAATGAAGTGCGGGTCATCCCTCCGGGCGTAAGAGCTCACTCTAATTTGCCGGAAAATAGGGCTTATGGGTAAGTACTAAAAGCATCCACTACTGCTTATTTATACAGCATTGCTGACTTCAAGAGTGCTTTGTCATTCTAGGGCAAGGTCAGCTGTTACTTATATAATACAGGTGGGAGCTGAGACTGAGAGAGAGTGATTTGCTCTGAACCACACAATAAGTTCAGGAGAAGAATTCTGGTCTTCCATATGTCATTTTTTAAAAATTAATTTATACCCTATGTGGTGATTGAGGGTGTGCGTTGCAGCCTACTCTCCAGGATTGGGGGAGGGTGAGGCAAAGCGTATAGCTTTGTATCTGACCCACATACCTTTGAATACATTCTGGGGAGACCACCTTTCTCATTAGCTACTCTGGTGGGAAACTCAACCCTTTGGCCATGGTCACGTGGACATACTCAACTAATGAATGTATCCACTTCTAAATTTAAAACATCAAAGTGACTTAACAAATCATCTTAAAAATAGATGATTTCAGTCTAAGACTATAGGAAAAGATAATTCTGTTCAGACAGCTTGAACTATTTTGAACTAAGCAAGCTATTGCTTAGAGGCAGTGCTGATTAGCACTAACCAGTTTGTTGGCTAGCAGACCATCACAATAACCTACGGCTAGAGCAAACCAGGAAACAAAAGACGGAACGTAGGTGTCTGCTTCCTGGTGCAACCTCCTGCAGTCTCCCCAAATACGATCCCAGTGGATCTTTAGAATAGCCTTTAATGTGTTGCAGGCAGCTGTTGGTGGGGGGAGAATAGGTGCAAATCAGGGACCTATCTTTGTATGAAAGGAGCTGTACTATGCTGTTGCTTTTGAATCTATTCTTTTATAACTGATATTTAACACTGCATATGTTAAATACACATGCATGAGCACACACACATGCTAGTGTATTCACAGATCTGTAGCCTTCCTAACTGTGTAGTGAGCCCTCCTCAAAATACACATTGAGAGCGCAATCCTATTCCAATGGACTGTCACTGCGCCAGAGGGTGCAGCAAATGCATCCGAGGGTGCAGCGAAAGCCAGAGCAGCACCACCTGCCTACTGGCGGAGGGGCCTGCACCACCCTGCCAGCATTGCATTCAGCTCTCCAGCTGCCAGCAGAGGGGCATGAGGACAGTGATGGGGAGAGGCCGTTTGGGTCAGAGGAGGTTGGAACAGAGCGGATCAAATCCAGGAAAGGGGTGGGATCAGCGGAGGCCTCCACTGTATCCTAATCCCTGTTCCGGGCCACCTGGCCACTCAGCCAGCTAAATAACTGGCGATTTGAGTAGCCCCACAGGGCATAGTAGGGCATTACTTGGGTAAGGGGAACATCCCCTTAATCTGAAGAGACCCCCAGCCTGCTCCAAAGCTGCATTGGATGCAATGAAGGCTATGTGGCCCTGCTGCTCCAGTGCAGTTTAGGATTCGGCTGCCCATTAAGCTATTGAAAGAAATTGACAGATTTATTTACTGTATTTTTATCCTGTCATTCTCCCCCCAAGGGGACCCTTTATAGAAGGAAAACAAAAAGAGAATTTTGCAAATTTTATGGTGTTCTTTTATTGAATAGTGGAAGGCTGAATCAACTTGAATAGAAATAAATACTTGTATTTGTATTTTGGTTCTGTGATACTGTTTTGTATTTATGTGTTTAAAATGCTACTATTAATTAGGTATCAAATAATTTGGCAAAATTGGAAACCTTCATTTAACAGTGAAGACTTTTTTTTTTAAGTAGTGGTGCGCTTATGATTTTAAAGTTGAATTCACTTCTTTTTTGAGATGGGAGCATTTTTATCTTCTTGCAGTTTGTTAACTCTATGATAATTGGTATTTCAGGCTTTGTCTGTCCTGTTTATCAGGTTTCTGTGAAATAATTTTGTGTTTTCCTTTGGCTCTTTTCCCAGTGAAACATCCCCTCACACATTTCAGTTAGACCTGTTCTTCAACAATGTAAGCAAGCCAAGTGCCCCTGTATTTGACAGGCTGGGAAGGTAAGCACCTCAAATTACTTCATAAACACTGGATTTTGTTAACTCTAAAGCTGTAGAGTGTGAAATCTATAGAGGACTTGTCAGTTCTTCCCTGAGATGAAGCTCTGATTTGCTATTTGAAAGGACAGTGTGTCAAGGAGTAACCCCTGTACTGCAATCCATGGGTTCCGTTATTTCCTCTCCACCACCACAATGCCAAAATCTGCCTAACACTCCTATGATATTGCACTGTAAGTACTAAGCTGAATGCCTTCTTTTGTAGATTGCAGCATCCCAGTCACAATATTTTCAGGAAAGATTGTTGCATATTTGGTAAGATCTGAGAGTCTCAATCATAAATAAACGTTTTCTAGAGGTATACTGGAATTGGCATTAACCATGGCTAACGTTTAACCAGGGCTAATTCTAATTCTCTGAAAGAGGGTGACTCTGTGGTCTTGTTTCCAATTTCTGAAATGCAGTGAAGAGATCTCTAGCATTTGACCTGCATCAAGCTTGCGTCTTTGGCAAACATTTGAGCATTGCACATAATTGTGTAGTTTGGATACTTCTGCAGGTTTTAAATGTTGCTGCTCCTTTGCTTTCTGTGAGCACTGTAGGTTACTGCCAAGGTATGTATGTTTGGTCCTCTGTGTCAGAGATGCTGTAGACCTTTGACATGAGTTGACAATGATGATATCTTATGACTCAGTAATGTAAGCCTGCTGCCTTAGTACAGTTCCTTCTAAATGAGGTCCTCAGTTTGATTCCTCCCCAACCACACATGCAAGAGGAATGAAGTGCAGTTATGCTGCATTGCTGGAGTAGATCGGAATTCCCTCTAGGTCTTTTGTGTGGCATTTTGGTCTTTCAAGGCTGTAGGAGACTGGGGTAGCTGCCTGCTAGCAAGCAAAGGAATAAGGTGAGATCAGGAAAGTAATCAGATACTTCTTCAGTCACCACAAATGGGGCACACTTCAGCTGTGGCAGCACAGGTACTACTTGTCAATCCATGGAGTCAGACTATCTGTTGTTATATGCTTATAGGAAAAGCACTCTACAAAAATAAATAAAAATGTTGTCATAGAACCTCTCTATTTTGCTTTGTAATGCTTGGAAGACAGTCTCATTGTGAGGCCAGGTACCAGCTAGCTCAAGATGCCAGTGCAAATTTAATGTCTTTAAGTACTTTGCATATAGATTTGCTGAACATTGAACACATTTTCTCCTTTGTTTAATAGCTTGGAATATGATGAAAACTCTTCAATTATTTTTCGGCCCAATGCAAAGGTATTTATTGTTTGTAAATTCTGATGTGGAATATCATAATATTCCATCTTTTAACTGTTTTCAGTGCCATAAAATGCCATAGGTGAGCATTAAACCACTGCACACTATCCAACTTGCTCTGTGCCTGTCAGCCATGTGTGGCATTTAGTTTTCAGGAAGAAATATAAATACAGAGATGCTGCTTTTAGGCATTTACCTGCCACTGTGTATAGGGGATCCCCGACTTACAAAAGCTTTGACTCGTGTAAATTCAAGGCTGTGTAAGGTTTGCTTGCTGCTTTTATATCATTTTTATATAAACTTTTTAAATCATCTGACTAGTAAGGGGGACCTGAGCTTGGCTAGCCCCATCCTGAGCTCTTCAGTGGTTTTGTAGATGCAGATGTGCCTATGCACAACAGGAGCCCTGTGGAGACAACCCAAGTGGCTCAGCAGTTTGGTAATTAACTGTGTGATAATTAACATTGCTGTAGTAACAGAGATGCTGAATCTACTTCCTATGGGGGAAGACGGCTGAGCGGGCATGCACACTGGGCTGTTGGGCGTCAGAGCCTTGTTGTCTGCTAGTCTCTGTCACTGAACAGACTGTAACAACTTGTGCCTCAGGAGCCCAGGTACAACAGTTGGAATACCTGCCCCTTCCTACACTTGGCACTCTTTGAACAAAGCAGCAGAAATAATTGGCTTCTCATACATGCGCACAAGGTCTGAAGCAATGGCACTACTCAGCCTGCAGCAGCCATCAAGCCCCATCTTTCCTGGGGGAAGATCTTGCTCTCTAAAGAGCTCAGCACAGACTTGCAATGCGTGTGAAATTGAACTAATTTATCAAACTCAAAGGGAGTTTGAGAGCTGAAGTCAGTCTTGGCAGGGGCAGATGATGATGCTGTCAATTGCGCTGCTGGTGGGGACATGGTGGCTTTTTAAACTTTCCCTTGTCTGAGGTAGTGTCGGGGGGGGCGCATGGGGAGCCTCATGCAGCCCTCTGCAGGACTCCCTGCACCTCAAAACATTGAAAAAATGCAATTGCAATCCACTTCTGTGTTTTGATTGCAAAACTGGAAATGCGTTATCACATTTTTTTAGTGTTTTGAGTTGTGGGGAGCCCTTCAGAGTGCTCTATGGGTCTCTCCGCACCCTACTGGTTGCCACAACAGATAGAAGTAAGTAAAAAAAAAAAAGCCTCTGTATCTCCTGTCAGTATCTGATTGTGTTGTCACCGTCCTCCTGCCCCTTATGGAGACAGAGGGAGAACTTGTCTGGCTACTGGGTCATGACCCACCAGTTTGAAAATCCCTGAATTAAGCCATTACTAAAGTTACACTCCTGCTTTGTTAGATATTTATATTAAGCTACTAGTATAGGTGAAATAAATCTGTATTTTGAGAAGTGCTTTATTCTGAACTCTGTTTTTTCTTTTAAAACCTAGGTTAACACGGATGGATTAGTTTTAAGAGGCTGGTACAACTGCTTGACGCTGGCCATATATGGCTCTGTGGATAGAGTAGTAAGTCATGACAGGGATTCTCCACCACCTCCACCGCCACCGCCACCACCTCCTCAGCAGCAAACAGCTTTAAAAAGAACTCCAAAACTCGGTGAGGAATAGCACGCTTATTAAATTAAAAGCACATTTTTCTTTTTAAGATCTTCAGATTGCAAAAGTTTAACCATCCACCCATAAATGTATCTTTCACTATTACTTCTAGCTGAGGTTTTTGGCTGAGATCCATAAGCTTGTCCACATCTGTATGTGAACCAGAGCATTTCTGAGTGATTTCCTTTCAGTAGTTTCCCTGCTGTGGCCCCCCCCCCCCCCACAGGGCTTTATTTTAAGATCCTCGCACATTTTAATACCTTTTTGAGGGTTTGATGCAGGAACTGCTCAAATAGGAAGCTATACTGTGCACACTGGAGACAGTTCAGCTTTTAGCAGCTCTCGCATTTGCCTCCAAAGTGCTTTGTAAACTGAGTGGAAATCTGAAGATAGTTTGGACCTCAGAACTCTTTTCTGAGTTGTCAAAACATCTGTTTAAATAATTTAAACCACCACCCTGTTTTCTGTGCAATTTTTAAATAGCTGATGGAGAGAAAGAGGATCAGTTCAATGGCAGTCCTCCACGACCACAGCCCAGAGGACCAAGGACTCCACCAGGTCCTCCTCCTCCTGACGATGATGAAGATGAGCCAATGCCTGTATCAGGTATTTGAAAGACTCTATTTCTGTTCTATTTAATTGTGTGTACACATTATCTATAGAAAACATGCAAAGACATTGGGGTCTTTCTAGAGGAAGGAAAACATGCAAAGATCCTTTCTTATCTGCAATTTGTTTTTGGTAGCTTTAGTGAAAGTACCAAGAAATAATTGAAGGATGGTTGGGATTAAAAGTAAGTCTGCTCTGATAACATTGAATGTGTGGCCTGTCCTATCTCAAAAGAGGTTGTGAGACTAAAAGCTATTCTAGGTCCCTTGGAAAAAATTAATTACAAATGTTGGCTCACTTCAGACGTTAATGTTCCATGTGAACAAGTTCCAGAAGTAGCAGCTCAGTTCTTCATGAGTGGTATTTTTGCACCCACCACTGAATTGCCACTGGGAAGTTGCTGTTGTAATAGAAATGTGCCTAGATGCATCCCTAACAGCACAATCCATGCACATAAATGCGTAAAGCATGCTTGCATCATTTTCTGAAGGGATTGGCCTGTGCATGGATGTGTGCTGGCATTGCGGAGCTGGGGCCTGGGCCCGGAGGTGTAAAGGCGGCGGTAGGTGGAATGGGGTGGGGGGAAGGGCTGAACTAGGTGGAGGTAGTGTGGAGTGTGGGCAGGTGGGCCCAGAGAGGGGGAGGTAGGATCTGGCCTTTAGGCCAGATTCCAACTTTTGTTCCTGACCCAGGCAGCCCTGATTCGGCCATATGGAATTGTGCTGTCACTATATGCCACCTGGGGGGGAAGGGGAATATTTTCTCCTTTCCTTAGGTAGCGCAGCAGCACATCCAGGTTCCAGACTAGATATGGGGCTGGCATGTCAGCTGGTAGCCTATTCCAGCTCAGGGTTTGGATTGCGCTCTAAAGGTGCTCTTTTGGGAAGAATTGGTGAACTAGGTTATTGAAAAAATAACTTCACCTGCCTTAGGACTGCAGGAACAAAGTAACAAAGGCTGAGAATGGATTACTGTATATACTCATGTATAAGTCTAAAAATGTATGCCTGAAAATTGACCCTGAAAACATGGATCAACTACAGTTAATAAAGCTCTTAACAGCAGCTTGGGTAGGGGCTGGGCTAAGAAGCAGAAAGCTGGGGGGGGGGGTTAATAAAAAAACCGAGCAATTTTACTTACCAGTAATTGTTCTCAGGCACCAACAGACAGCAAGCAAAAAATCAGTAGCCATTCTTCTCCAAACAGGCAGAGAGGTGAACGTGCTTTTGGGAATTGTAGTCATTATGAAGCTGATGCTATGATGGTGCTGTGCAGTATTCCTCACAAAATGTACAACTCCAATAAGCACCTTCATCTCTCTCCCTTCTTGTTTGGAGAATAGCTCCATTTCTGTGCTGCCTTAGAAGAATGTGAAATAGCTCCTTTTTTGGTTGGCTTTCTGTTGCTGTCTCAGAACAGTTACTGGTCAGTCATTTTCAAAGAATTTCATACCCGCCACCTAAGTTTCACCCTCGAATTATGCATTAGTCATAACAAATTCTATTATTTTTGGGCTTAGAACTTGCTCTCGACTTATCCATGAAATTGACTTATATATACGGTATATATATGTATTTAAAAATATGATACAAAAAGAGACAGACCTCTGTCGCCAGAGGGCATGTAGCTGCTGCTTTTATTTTAAGCTACTTTCTATTTCTTCTTTTTAAAAACATCCCAACTTCTGCTATAAATGGTTAATACATTGCCTTGTTTGAATTACATTGTGTTCAGTGGTTGGAGAAAAAGATGATGACGTTGATCACAGAGAAGATTACTTTGAGCCAATATCTCCTGATCGGACATCTGTTCATCAAGAAGGTCCATATTCTGATGAAGGAGATGTGGAGGAAGACCAGCCAGAGGAAGCAGAGGATGATGAAGAAGGGGTAGATGTTGAAGAAGAGGAGGAGGAGGAAGAAGATGATGATGGTCAAACAGTAGAGAGTATTCCAGAGGATGAGGAAGAAGAGGAGGAGGATGAAGAGGAGGAGGAAGAGGAAGGTGATGAAGAGGAGGAAGGCGAAGGTAGACAAAATATGAGCATAGAAATTACTGAGGGTGGATTTTAACATGCATTTGCATCATACTCATCATTTGATTACTCTGCACAGTTCTGAACCCCATGAACTGTCTTTATTGAAAAACTTTGCTTTGGGGTGACATTGGGGGATATACAGGTATTATTTGTGTTGCTTAACTGATGCATATATCACTGAGTCATCCTTCACTCAGTGCTACAGTGAATGAGTCATGAGCATGTATGTGTGGACGGGCTTTGTAACTGGAGTTTAATGTGGAAATTTTTAAGAGGCATTTCAGTTGGAACAGATACAAGCTTTTTAACTCTATGAACTCCAATCTTTTGTGAAAAATGAGCTGTTCGTTTTCACAAAAGGGAAGCTTCAAACAATTTTGGTTTTGAAGGAATAATGTATATGGGCTTAGCATTCTTCTAACAAACAAGATTTTGTGCCATAAATAAATGGTCTGCACTTGTGACGGTAGTGTTAGGCAGCGTTCTTCAAAGTAGCGTTTCTGTTGGCCATCTCATTTTTCCACTTAATCTGCAATATTTTCTTGCTAGGCAAGATTCCTTCCTTACCATATTGAGTGCTATGTACAATATGTGTCTGCAATTTAGTGTGTGACATCATTAACCAGCATGAGCCCCCTGCCCCAATTTCAAAAGATTCCTATCTCCAATTGAGGCCCCTAATGCAGTATTCTACAGTATACTACTTACCATTTTTTTTTTGACATTTGAAGCCTAATTCTGAACATATTTGTAAGTAAGTCACTGTGTGGCCTATTCCTCATTATGTGTGCAAAAAATTTAAGTCTTGTAGAAATTAGGACTGTTCTTGATCTTCTCAAACCATTTTAGCACCGGGATCCACTTTTTAATAAGTGAACTCAAGGTTTGAGAAGCTTAGTTATGTGACCTAGCCTTTCCCCACCCCCTACATGTAATTGACAGACTTGGAGGGGGGAACACACAGAAAAAAGATGTTCAAATATTTACAGGAGCTCAGCTGCTGCAGGGCAATTAGAAACTATCTTGCAAACTGAAAGAGTTCAACTCTTTGCAGGGCAGAGAGCAGCTATCTGATTTTTGAACAGCCTCAGGGCTTGAGGCAATTAGTTATCTGATCCTTCCATCACCCGTGTTTTCATTGGAAGCTCTGGGGGACCCACCAGAAATCAGGTCATGACCCACTAAGTGGGTCAAAACCCACAGTTTGAGAAACACTGCGTTAGAACAAAGGGTAGGAATAACTGATGGGGAGAAGCTCAGACAGAGTAGTCATGTAATGGTTCTGTTCTAGGTTGAAGATCTTGTCACAATAGGTGTTTTGCTGATTGTTGGCAAAAACTGCTGCAAGCATTTAAAAATGGAATCTTTTTTAAGATTCCATTTTTAAGATTAAAAAATGGGGTATCCATACCTACAAGCAAAGGTGGAGATGTTGTTCGGGGGGTTGTTGTTGTTTTTCTAAACAGTAATACATACTTGGTTACTTACCTGGCTATAGCTGAATGCATCTGACAAGGTCACTTTAAACACTTTTTGCAGGGGACGATGGCTATGAACAGATATCAAGTGATGAAGATGGAATTGCGGATTTGGAACGTGAGACGTTCAAGTATCCAAGCTTTGACATTGAATACACAGCTGAAGATCTAGCCAGAGTGCCACCTGTGACTTATGACCCTTTTGATAGGGAACTTGGGCCACTTCTGTACTTTGGTTGTCCCTATAAGACAAATTTTGAGATGGAAGTCGCCAAGATGAGAGAGCAAGATCCAGACAAGGAAAATTCTGGGGCGGTTGAGAGCTCTGCTAAATTGACTGAACTCCTGGAACTGTATCAGGAGGAGAGAGCTGCAAAGTGGGTCACTGCTTTGGAAGAAATTCCAGGTTTAATAGTCAAAGGACTGAGCTATTTGCAGATAAAGGACACAAATCAGGATTATATAAGCCAATTGGTTGACTGGACAATGCAATCTTTAAACCTGCAGGTAGCTCTGAGGCAGCCTATTGCCTTGAATGTCCGCCAGCTTAAAGCTGGGACAAAACTAGTCTCATCATTGTCGGAATGTGGGACTCAGGGAATAGCAGGGCTTTTGCAAGCAGGAGTAGTTAATTCTTTATTTGAACTGCTCTTCGCAGATCATGTCTCTTCTTCCCTTAAACTCAATGCCTTCAAAGCTCTGGATAGTGTTGTTAGTATGACGGAAGGAATGGAGGTGTTTTTGAAGAGTGGGTCAGAGGCTCACGAGAAAAGCGGCTATCAGAGGCTCCTGGAGCTTATCCTCCTGGACCAGACTGTGAGGGTGGTCACTGCAGGCTCTGCAATTCTACAGAAATGCCACTTCTATGAGATTTTGTCTGAGGTCAAAAAGTTTGCTGACCAGTTGGTGGAAAATCCTCCAGCTCTTTCTAATCACTCTGAGGCTGAGCAAGATTCGGAGGCTGGACTGGAGAGAGGCAGCCAGGACTATGAAAATGATGTGGAGGCCCCCATGGATATGGACAACCTCTTGGAGTCCTCCAGTATGAGTGAAGGAGAAATTGAGAAGCTTATTAGTCTTTTGGATGAGATTCTGCATTTGATGGAGACTGCTCCTCATACAATGATCCAGCCCCCTGTGAAATCTTTCCCAACTACAGCACGTATTACAGGACCCCCAGAAAGGGATGACCCTTTCCCAGTCCTGTTCAGGTAAGTGGTTTCGGTTGAATTACGATTTACGCAAAAAGGCTGTCTCTTACTGCTTCAGAATATTACTTACTCCGTACACACTTCTTGAAAATCCCTCACTTCCGTTCCTGTTGCAGGTGCAATCCCTGTGACATCTGTAGTCTGCTTCTGTAACAATCTTACATAAATATTTCATAGTAGCAGACAGTGATACCTTCTGGTGACCATTTTGTGTTTGGGGTAATTGGCATCAGTTTTCTAAGGTTAGTTATTCATCTCACAAAATCCATAATCATGGTAAACTCTAGAGCAATGTTTCTCAACCGGTGGTACTCGAGGTGTAGTAGTACCTGCAGGACCCCCAGGACCCTGCCGCCTAGCAGGAAGACCAGCAACGCAAGAAGCAGTGGTAGGAGGCTTGGCTCAGCGGGCAGAGCTCCAGCGTGTGCTTTTTGAATGCTCGAAAATGCCCTACAATCCAGCCTGAGCCTCTTCACAGTGTTCGTTGTGTTGCGTCTGGCCTCCCAATCTGGAAGTAACTAAAGATGACATCATCGCCAGTTACTTCCAGTGGTGCTTCCAGTAGGTGGACCGGGTGAAGTGATATGGTGGGAGTCAAACGTTGAGAAACACTGTTCTAGAGTACACCTCTGTGTATAAAGATAGCGTATAAATGAATAAACTGCACTAAGCCAGTAGACATCTTTTATGAGTGGAGGGAGAAGCAGCAGAAGTAGAACTAGGGTTTTCCCCACTATTTTTTAATAAATGGGAAATCATCATACAAACTAATGCTAGTTAATTTAACTAAAGGTGTAGTTTGAGTTTCTCATCACTATTAATGTAACTGATCAGAGGACATGTGCGTTAGATGGTTCTCTGTTCCCTGTTAGACTTGGTTCTCTGATCAGAATCACAGTGGTGATTTGTAACATATCTTACATTTCCTGTATGTTTTTCTTACTGTTTCCTATTTGCTGCTGTAGGCAGTATACAGTGTGTATACAGTTTAACACACACAGAATAGCGGGGAAAATGCCAATATGTTCTTTCCAACTGAAATTTAGCGAACGTCTCTTCTTGCATTTCTCTAGATACCTTCATAACCATCACTTCCTGGAATCTATCACGTTGTTATTATCAAATCCAATCACAAATGTGCACCCTGGTGTGCTTCAGTCTGTCAGGGATATACTGAAGTTCTTGGCCCAGTCACAGAAAGGCCTCCTCTTTTTTCTCTCTGAGTATGAAGCCACAAACCTGCTGGTTCGAGCCTTTTGCCAGTTTACGGACCCTGATCAAGAGGAAGGTCTCCAAACTGATGGAGCCAGTGATGAAGCTTTCCCCTTGTGGCTTCTTCATTCAACACAGACACTTCAGTGTATTTCAGAACTATTCTGCCACTTCCAACAATGCACAGTCACAGAGGAAACGGATCATTCAGATCTCTTGGGGACACTTCATAACCTTTACTTGATCACGTTTAACCCTGTAGGAAGATCTGCTGTAGCCCACGTCTTCAGCCTTGAGAAGAATCTCCAGAGTCTAATTACTTTAATGGAGTTCTATTCCAAAGAGGCATTAGGGTAACTATAATTTTTGCTATCTTACTTTTGATTTAATTCATTAAAATTGACTCTAGCAGGTTGATAAGGATTTAAAAAAGTTTGGAACATGGTGGTGATATGATGAGAAATCCCATTTCTCCATCTCCCCTCTCCCATTTCTCCTTTTACAAAAGACCTTCCCTTTAACACAATGAATCAGCCCTTTCTGTTTGAGGGGTATCAGAAACTCATTTCTGCTTCTTCTGTGTATGTATCTGGGCCATCAGAGAATGTGTTGACTTCTTCCTCTTAGTCAGTACAAGGTGATACTGCTGAATCCTTGAGCTTAGTCAGAGAGCAATCTTCCTGTTGGAAGCTCCTTTCAGAGGAGCTTTGCACTGTCACAAAGGCCTCTTCTGCTGTTGGAAAGACTTGTTGCATGAGTACAGTGATCCTTTGTTGATCTGAAGAACTTTCAGTGATGGAGCTACTCTCTGCTGAAGGTTAGGATACAAGCTAATATATACTCTTAGGAGCACATGCTCTCTTTCCATCATGTAAGTTTCTCGATACTGATACTACTTGATACTGTCCAACATGACCCACTCTTGTCTTTGAGTTGTGAAGATTTAAAGAGTTTAAACTTACAGCTTAATTTTATAAAGGAGAATTTACTCTGTAACAGTTAATGAGTATACTTATTCATATACTGCTTTTCAACCATAAAGTTCACAAAGTGATGTTCATAGATAGATAAATGACATTTTCCCACTTATTTTCATGTGAGATTTTTTTTCTGTTCAGATCCCTATGTAAATTAAAATCTGAACAGTGTTCTGTAAGTTGATGCAAATGTGAAACATGTAGTAGTTTTTAAGGAAAAAAATATCTCTGTTTCAGGGATTCCAAGTCAAAGAAGTCAGTTGCCTACAATTATGCCTGCATACTTGTTCTGTTGGTGGTTCAATCTTCTAGCGATGTCCAAATGCTTGAGCAGTACTCAGCGCCCCTGTTGAAGCTTTGTAAGGCTGATGAAAATAACACCAAATTGCAAGGTATGGTATGTGCCATTACTGGAGCAGTTATTCGAAGAGCTTTGGGCGTCTGTGATTAGGATCTTCTGGCCATCTGGTTTTTGATGTGTAATGAGATTTCTATATATGGACAACTAGGTTGACTCATTGAAAAGCAGTGTTGTTCTCTCCCTATTATTAAAGAGCTTTTAAGTCAACATAGAAAGCTCCCTCGTTTTGTGTTGTCACTCTCATTGGTGAGAATCATTGCAGAACGTGTTAAATTTTTGAAAGTCTCTAATGAAACAGATGCCTATCCTCTGTGATTTTTAGAACTCCTCCTCCCTCTCCTTCCACTAGGGGACTTCCACATGCACCTGTACAACTTTAAAACAGCCACTTGGATCCAAATAACTTTATACTTAGTTCCACAGATAAAGGGAATTTTGGCTTGTGTTTTTCAAACTCCAGCACTCTTCCCCACACTTCTGTCACAATGGGTGTTAGAATTAAGGGGTCTGTCATCAATAGTTTGTGATATGGCACAGGGATCTGTTATTAAAAGAGGAATTTTTTTAAAAAAGAAATCTAATCTTACTGAATATACACAATCTTTTCCTCTTTGGATCCTGACCACTGTGTCAGAAACCACTTTTTGTTCAAAGCTTCAAGCTGTTAAACTAATATTCAGGGACTGAAGTACTGGCTAATTTAGAAAATGGTGTGTGTGTGTGTGTGTGTGTGTGTGTGTGTGTGTGATTGTGCATGCAAGTGTTCCTCTACTTATGGGAAACACTCTGAGCATGAGCCATTAAGATGAATTGTACTGCTGTAAGGAGCAGCTAAAGAAAGCAACATAAAAATTCAACTGTGTGTTCTTTATTCCTCACAAATTTCAAGATTTAGATTGGGTTCCACAGTCTTATGTAACTAGTTCTGTGCACCATGGGAGCTTTGGACTTCTGGTTCTTGAACCACAGCTCCTGTCACACGATGGCCGGAAGGGATCCTTGCTTCTTAACATCACTTTGTGTTTTCAGTATTTATGTACAAAATTTCAAAAATGCAAAGGTTTGCATCCCCAAAGGAGGAGGCAAAGGATTAGTCCAGAGCAGAAGCCTGATACGTTTTAATTGTTTGTAAAAGATGATTTAGGGGAGAAATGTTCTGCCACCCTTAATTTATGAAAAGGAATGCCTTTATCAGATAATTTAGTTTATGCATTCCCAGAAGTAGGTGCTTCAGCAGCATTCTTGGTGCTGTGATTTTCTTGTTATGGAGGGGATCAGTAGCTTGATAATTTGAGACTAAACTGAATTGAAATTTGGCTCTTAAGTATGCATTGTTTAGACATGGTTTGAATTAAAACAATTGAAACATATTCTGAAAGCTAAACCAATTTGTGCCAAAGGCCTCCTGCACTAATACCTACCACTTACTAATTTTAAATATCCTGTACAGTGTTACAAAAATAAAAATTAATTGGATTGCCTTGTTTATTTTAGAGCTTGGAAAATGGCTTGAGCCTTTGAAAAACCTTCGATTTGAAATTAATTGTATCCCAAGTCTCATTGAATACATTAAGCAGGTTAGTAAAAACATTCAGCATCTGTATTATAATTATATTGAAATAGCAGTCTCTTGTTATTTCAGTGGTTTACCATTTGTAATGTGCATATAACTTTTTCTGAGTATATAGATGAACAGTCTTTTGCTCATTCGACTGCAGTTAATACACTGAATTAACATAAAGGCTGCAGTGTAGTCATTTATTTAGAAATGTTTTATTATAGGTAAATTACATGTTTGAATATATTGGCTATTGGTACTATATGGATGGGACGTGGTGGCGTAGCGGGTTAAACCGCTGCTGCTGGGCTTTCCAACCGGAAGGTTGGGAGTTCAAGACTGTGCGACGGAGTGAGCTCCCGTTGCTTGTCCCAGCTCCTGCCAACCTAGCAGTTCGAAAGCACCTAAATGCAAGTAGATCAATAGGGACCACTTCGGTGGGAAGGTAACGGCGTTCCGTGTGCTACGGCGTAGAGTCATGCCGGCCACATGACCACGGAAGCTTGTCCTTGGACAAAACGCCAGCTCTACAGGCTTTGAAACGGAGATGAGCACCGCCCCCTACAGTTGATCACGACTAGACCATTCGGTCGTGGGGAAACCTTTACCTTTACTATATGGATAATATAACAATGTTTACAAAATCAAAAATGTATGGATTGCATTTAGAGAGTCACGAGACAAGTTCTGCTTGTGCAGTGGGGCTTCTTCTTTCGCTGTGCCTGCCAAAAAGCCTCAGGATCAAGCAGTGTTCCAGAACAGCATGAGATAAGATGCAGGGGCTGCAAAAGGAGAGAGAAAACACTAGTGATGTGCCTTGTGCCATTCCAATTATGAAATTCATCTTTGGAGTGAATCGTATATTTGTAGACCATATTTATTTTAAACAGCATGCTTGTAAGTTAATGTTATTTCAAATAGTACATTTAACATTTTATTTTTTAAAACAATGTCATAGCAGAATGATTTTAAATTTTTCAGGAGTACCTGATTTGGATGTGGTGTATGGCAGAGATAGGCAAGAAGTAAATAAGTTTGTTGGTGACCCACGATCCAATATCCAGTGATTGGTGGGATTCTTGCCGAAGCTATTGGATTATATGGACCTTGATTTGATCTATCATTATGTTATTAAGCAAGGAGTGCATGCTCAGGATTACTTAACATAGATTATCTTAGCTGTTAAAAAACGCCATGTGTAATTTTGTTGTATAAATTTTAAACATATCAGTGGTGTTTGGGGATTCTTAGTAAAAAAGAGTAGACTATGCAAACTGAAGTCAGTCTGTCCCTGTTGTGTAGGAGCAAAGTAAGTTTGCCTCTTAAGAGTAAGAATGTCTTTATTGAATGCTCTCTAATAAAAAGGATTTTTTTAAAAGAATATTGATAGCTTGATGACCCAGGAAGGAGTTGGTCTTCCTACTGCACTTCGTGTTCTATGCCACATTGCATGTCCACCACCACCTGTTGAAGGTATGATACAGTTCTTTCAACTGTCAATTCTTTTAACTAATCAGTTCTCAGCCATTAAAATATCTCTGATTTAATTGCACATATTACAGTGACACTGAAATACGTTGCTGTTGTTTGGACCATTTTTTGTTAACGACAAAGCATGTTAACATTGGAGTGGAAGGGTATTCTACTTAGTGAAAAGTTCTGTATGCCTCACACTGTGTATATAACAGAAAGTTGGCTTATAAATGATTTTGTTACACCAGATCTCATGTTTCTTAATAGTGCTGTAATATAAGAACAAGACAAAATTTGAAGAATGTTTTCCTTTTTCTCCCCGTTCATCAAGGTCAGCAGAAGGACCTTAAGTGGAATCTTGCCGTTATTCAGCTCTTCTCTTCCGAAGGAATGGACACTTTTATTCGAGTTCTGCAAAAGCTAAATAGCATCCTTATACAGCCCTGGAGGCTTCATGTTAACATGGGAACCACCCTTCATAGAGTCACGACGATTTCTATGGCCCGATGTACTCTCACACTCCTGAAAACCATGTTAACCGAACTGCTCCGGGGAGGATCCTTTGAGTTCAAAGATATGCGTGTTCCTTCAGCACTTATTTCTTTACACATGCTTTTGTGTTCTATTCCCCTCTCGGGACGCTTAGACAGCGATGAACAAAAGATCCAAAATGATATTGTGGATGTTTTGCTGACTTTTACCCAGGGTGTTAATGAAAAACTAACAATCTCGGAAGAAACTCTAGCCAATAATACTTGGTCTCTAATGCTAAAAGAAGTACTCACATCTGTTTTGAGAATTCCAGAAGGATTTTTCTCTGGTCTCATACTACTTTCTGAATTGTTACCTCTTCCACTGCCCATGCAAACGACTCAGGTATGTTGACTTCCTTTTAAACAGTTGTTTTTCCAAACAACTGATGAATTGGGTTAGTTGTAGGACTGGGATGGAAAGGGTGGATAGACAAAAAATTAAACAGGCTGTGCTATAGTTCAGTCAGTTTGGCATATTGTGCATGTTAGATTTGCTTTTTATATATGTGAAAATTCCATTTCTTCATTTTGCTGGTATCTTCCAATCATGGTGACAGTTTATTTTTTCATTCTAAAATTTCTGTCCTGCCAGATAGACTCATGAACGCATGAAGTCACCTTGCAGTAAGACAACTATTAGTCTAACTAGGCCCAACATTATTTTATCTGACTGGCTCTCTTGGTTCCTGGAGAGAAAACTTTCCCCTTTTTAAAGCTGGAGAAGCCAGGGATTGAACCTGAGGGCTTCTGCGTGCCTAGTTTGTGCTCTGCCAACTCCCAACCTGGAGTTAGGCCAGCAAAGTTTGGCCAGCACAGGGTACATCATAAAGTATGTTTGAATCACTCTCTGAGTCAGAGAGGCCAGCAGACAGATGTGCACCATCCCCCTGACTCTTGATGGCCCTTGTGCCAGCCAAACCTTGCTGGTCTAACTGTGCCAGCCTAACTCCAGGTTAGGATTGCGCCCTGTTGTGGCCCCCTGACCATGTGATTACCTTCTGGATTTTTGTGTTTACTGGTTGAACCTGTTTAGACAGGATCACATTCTTTCTGAAATTATTTATCTGTGGCTGTCCTGTCATTTGGGATTTTGGCAGAGCTCAGTTCATGCATTGTGAATTCCTCCACACAGAACAGTTCCCATCACTGCAGTGATGATGGGAGAAGTGTATGAGTTGGACATTCTGTGCCAACCCACATTCTCAAAGATTCTGCATTATTTCTACCCCTTAAAAAACTGTGTGTGGGTTGTTTTTTTGTTTTGCAGAGGGGAGAACTTGTGCAAGCAGGTCCTCTTCATAATTAGGTACCAGAATGAAGTGCCCAGCTCCTAGGTTACCTCCCCCACTTAATTGCACTGTGACGGGGCTGGGTTTTGAATGTGTGCTCTGTGGTAGCTTTAGTTTATTGGACATTTTGAGGTTGTCCTTACATGATTGTAAAGTGTTCATGTTTTCAGGAAAGGGTTCTTGGAGGAGTGCAAAGAAGATTGATGAACATTCAGTTCAGGCAGCTAGGAGTGAAACTGATCCAGGTTGTCCCATCAGTCTGTTCAGGTTCTGCTTGCTTTCCTTCTCTAATATCCCTAGAATAGGGGAGTTGGATTAGCTCTGTTCTCAGCTCATGGTGAAACCTTTTATTTTGAAAGAGAAAAGAACCTGCACCATTATATTAAACCCAGACTCATTTGACACTCTGATGACAGGCAGATTTTCCTGATTGCCTTTAATGGTCACAGGTGGGGAAAATACATGTCAGTGTGTTTGCATTTCTTGTTAGAACATTCCTGATTGTGAAAAATCAGCAGGGGGGATCCTGTAAACATGACATAGGCGATTTATTTTCTCTGAGCAGAACGAATCTTTGTATTGCAACTTTCAGATGTTTCCCCTTCCTGGTAGGTTATTGAACCACATGACATCTCCGTGGCTCTCAACACTAGGAAACTATGGAGCATGCACCTTCATGTTCAAGCCAAATTGCTGCAAGAAATAGTACGATCGTTCTCTGGCTCAACCTGCCAGCCTATTCAGCACATGTTAAGGCGCATCTGTGTTCAGCTGTGTGACTTGGCCTCGCCAACTGCTCTCCTCATTATGAGGACTGTGTTGGATCTGCTAGTTGAAGATCTGCAAAGGTATGCTTTTCTTTGACCAAAGGTTCTTTAAGGGGCAGCCAAATCAATCCTCTTGGCATGTGCTAGTTTTGCTTTTGTATTTAATTCTTCTGTGTAAGCTGCCTTGATGATTCTTTGATTGGAAAAGTAGGATATTGGTATTCAGAATAAACAATGAATAAAAATACCTTTTAGAATGCCTCTGATAGTGTTATATTTGGCAACCTCTACCTTGTAATTGTTACCTTACTTTTTAGTGTGGTTTTGATTTCATTTACTTGGAAGGCTGATTTGTGGCAAAAGTGACATAGTGGCAACAATAGCTCTTTCAGTGCACATTTGTGTGAACACTTGAACAATTGTTTGTGTGAACAATTTGTGTGAACAATTGTTGTGTGAACAATTTGGGAATTGCATCTTGCAGATGCATCTGTGAGGCTGGGTGAACTGCATCCTAGGATGCTCAGAGAACTTGCAGTTGTGATCTTGAAGCCTCTGTCTATAGTCTTTGAGCACTCCTGGAGATCCAGAGAAGAGCCAAGAGATTGGAGATGAGCAAATGTGATTCCTGCTTTTACATAAAGGGAAGAGAGAAGGCCTGGGCAACTACTAATTTGTCAGCTTGATGTCTCTCTCTGGAAGGTGCTGGAGCAAATAATTACGTGGTCTGTCCATGAGCATTTAGAAAGGAAGCATGTTTGAAAAGGTGATTGCCAAGAACCATCATGGTTCTCCCAAGAACAAATCTTGTCAGACAAACCTTCTCTCCTTGTATGATAGAGTGACTAGCATAGTAGATCAGGGGAATGCCATGGACATAATGTGCAGTAATATTTTGATTGATTGGTATCAACATTTTTCTGGGAGTGCTTTCAGCTTGGGAGCATACTCCCAACCTCACTGGCCCTGGCAAAGGCATAGACAGACTATGGAAGCTGCATGGGCACAGTGGCTTGGAGTATTGTAAGTAGCAACACCACCACTATAAAAGCAAGGACGCTAGATGGAGATGGGAAGGAGAAGGCCAAGGGAGCATGCATGATAGAAGGCATATATAGTATTCTCTCTCTAAGTTTACAGTATCAGGATTTCAGGAATTATTTTGACAAGGTTCCACATGACATCCTGGTGGACAACTGGTGGGAGGTGGGCTATATGATGCTACCTTGGGTGGATCTGTGACTGGCAGATGGACTGTGGTCAGAGAGTGCTTGTCAATGACTCGTTGTCTATCTGGAAGGAGGCGATGAGTGCTCAGGGCTCTGCCTTGGGCTCGGTGTTGGTCATCTTCCTAAATGATTTGGATGAGGCCATAGAAGGGGTACTCATCAAATTTGCAGAAGCACACATATTAGAGTGGGGATACAGGCATGCCCCAGTATCTACCGATTCTGTATCCATGGTTTCAGTTATCCACAGGTACCATGGATACTGGGATGCCTATTAAAAAGATAGGGAAACATTAAACAAATCTCTTTTTTTTAACCTTGTTGTAACAAAAACACTGATGTTCCCCTATGTTTAAAAAAGTGTCCCCAGTACCCCCGGTTTCAGGTATCCACAGTGGGATCTGGAATGGAATCCCAAGAGATGCTGGGGCATGCCTGTCCTTGCCTGAGTAGTATCCCCAGTACAGTACTTAGCAGTTCAGGTGAAAAAGTCTTGGTTGTTTTAATAGACCTCATGCTATGTGTGAACTGGCATGTGATGTGGCGGCAATGAAGTTGAATGCACTTTTAGGATGCATCAACCAAAATATAGTACCAAGATTGCAAGAAGTAATGATACCTGCAGTATTCTGCTCTAGTCAGACCCTGCCTGGAGTATTGTGTCCAGTCCTGGGTGCGGCAGTCTAAAAGGAATATAGACAAAGTGGAGGAAGTTCAAAGGAGGTAGACTAGAGTTGTGGGTGAGGCTGGTGGCCGTGTCATATGTTGGCAGGTTTAAGGAGTTGGACATGTTTCGTTTGGAGAAGAGACAATTAGGGATGGTAGGTTTTCATGTAGGAAAGCCAGAAGATTTGTTCTTGGTTGCTCCAGAGGATAGGACGAAGACAAATGGGTTTAAATTGCAACAAGGAAGATTTCAGTTAAACATTAGGAAAAAATTTCCAACAGTATGAAACCTTTGATTTCTTGTGGCACAGCTTACCTTGGAAGGTTGTAGACTTTCCATTGCTGTAAGTCTTTAAGCAGAGGCTAGGTACCCATCTATCAAGGATGCTGTCATTTCAGACAGCCTACACTGGCAAGGGGTTAATTATCTTGTAGGTCCCGGAATCAGAGAATTGGGATTCCGTGGCTTCACCACAAGCTTGGATTCAGTGCATTTAGGTGTCCTCTTAATAAGAGTATTGTTGTCATTTCAGCAACCCAGAAGATAAGGAGAAGCAGTACACTGGCCAAACAACCCGCCTACTTGCGTTACTTGACACCTTGGCTTCCCACAAAGCTTGTAAATTGGCTATTTTGCACCTTATTAGTGGAACTGCTAAAGGCGATGAAAAGTATGCCGAACTTTTCCAAGAGCTTTTGTCTTTAATGCGAGCATCGGGGGATGTAATTCAACAGCAGTGTGCTGAATATTTAGCTTCTATTTTGCAGTCCCTCTGTGATCAGGTATTTAAATGATCTATAAAATCCTTCATTTGGGGGGGGGATATCTTATGCGTGTTGTCATATTGTTACACATAGATCCATTATGTGTGTAGTTACACATGTGTAGGAAATGATGACCTAGAACTCTCTCCCAGGTCCCAGGAAGTGAATTTCAGAATTGTATTCACTGTATCTTGGCAATACAACCAACGCAATGCACAGACAGCAATTTTGGATTCTTTTTTTTTTTTGTTACCATAGACAGGCTCTTCTCTGGAAAGCTCCCATGAATCTAGTCTTGCCAGTATCCTTGGGGAGATTACACTGGGTTGTTTTCTAAGAGTACCATATCAGTGATGGGCGTGGATCAGAACAAGGGTGGGTTAATAGCGTATGACAGGAATTCAGATTGAGAAATCTGGGACTTAATTTAGTTTATGTGTTTGAGATTACATGCTGGATGCTGTAACATCCAGTTTCATTGATATATGGTCTGACTGCAAATGTGCCACAAAATATTTACCTACTGACCTTGTTACTCCTGACAAGTTGTCCTTCCAAGGGGAATTGAATATGTAATCCATATAAGAATAGCACTATGCTAGCACACCACTATGTTAACATAGCACTGTGGCAGCTACATAAAAACAGGCTTCTGCATGCTATACCCTATATTCATTGGACTACAGAGCCATTGGTCCGGACTTAAAACTGGGCAGCTAGTTCTGTGTGCCCAAGACAGCTTGAACTTTGTGACCCTCAGTTCCCCATGACACATGGCAAAAAAACTTTCCACACGAGAGGAGTCTCATATATAGTTTGTAATATAAAACTGGGGCTGCTGCTTGAAGGAAAAAATGTTGTAAATCCACTGGGCTAGCATAAGCTGTGAACTACCTCTTTGGATCCCAGCCATAACCTGTGCAGTAATATCTCTCATAATGCATTCTGGAAAGTTGAGTGCTATGTGAAACAGGGCTATAGAAGACACCATTTAAGTTAAGGCAGGAAACTGACACCGATTGGCCCCTATGCTTACCGGAATGCACATCTCCCATTAGTTAGAATAGATATCAATCATGCTGGGATAAAGAGCAATGTAACAAATTGGTGCTAAAAGGAGCAGTGTTATGGAAGGTTTCACTGTATGGCCATGGCTGCATGGTATGCTGGATTCTTCCTGCTGATGATAATGCCAGGGTGTCTCTTTCCTTTTGCAGGACATTGCACTGATCTTGCCAACTTCCTCGGAGAGCACCCTCTCTGAGCTGGAGCAGCTTTCCAATTCGTTGCCAAGTAAAGAGCTTTTGGCTTCCATCTGTGACTGCCTGGTGGAAACGTTTGCTAATGCTGAGAGCAGTTATAACTGCTTGCTTACTTGTATCAGGACAATGATGTTCCTTACTGAACATGATTATGGATTCTATCACTTGAAGAGGTATCCATTTCTCCCCCCTCCCCGGCAAATGTATACATTTGTGTATTTGTGCAACTTCCACTCATTTTGGTGGCACTTGCAAAGGAGGGGATTATACTTCATGGAAGTCAAATTCCGTAGCAAAAGGTAATGATAAGGATCTGAGGTTGGAAACTTGCTATTTCTAGGTACTATTGCCACAATTTTTCAGACTCTAATATGTGTAGTTTTCCCAGGCCTGGCAAGAAATATGCAGTTATTTTTTCCAGCCATGATTTTGCTGTGCAAATTCTTGATGGAGAAATTTGATCTGAGCTCTTAAAAATTATGGTGTATACATTCCTTACTGTGGATATAACTAGTATAGGGCTTCCGTCTGATTAAAGAAATTTTAGTTAATTAGTTTTCAGTCACAATATTAAATTATAACTGCATAATAGATACCGTATAATTCGGAAACAAAAAGTATGTTTACATGAGGTAGCAAAGTCATCCTCTTCCCTCCACATCCTACATCATCGTGTTTCCCCCTCCTGTGTAAGAGGGAAGGAGGAATTGCATTTTCTAAGATGACCCCATAATAGTTATATTAAGAAAATACTATAATTCAATTTCTTAAAGAAATATCCGCTGTTTAATTAAGGGCACAGTCCTAACTAACCTTCCAGCACTGGGGTAAGGGAAATGCAGCTCTGAGGTAAGGGAATAAACGTTTGCTTACCTTGAGGAGGCCTCCATGACTGCCCCCCCCTACAGAATGCAGCATGTGCCCCATTGGCACAGCTGTGTCAGTGCTGGAAAGTTGTAGGATTTGGGCCTTGGAGACTGAATGCCTTCAAGTGATTTGTGACTCGTGAATCAAACCAATTACTTGATTAAGTATTGCAGCCTCAGAAATCATGGAGATTGCTGTACTTCAGAATAGTAACAGTAGTTCTTTTAGACATTTTAAAATACAAATATGTTCAGTGAGATAATCGATTGGTTGGTTGTACTTTTGAAATCCTGTCTATATTGTAGGGTCTTCAGAGCCCTTGATCAAATTTTCCTCAAGTGTTCCTTTAAAAATTTTGTGATATTTTTTTTCTGTGACAACAGAGAATTCTGTGATTAAAAATCTTTCTCTCTGAAACAAAAACAGTTCTCTCAGGAAACACTGTGGTACTCTGCAGACAGTGTTGAAGCGAGTTGTGGGTAGCTTTAGTAAAGACACCGGAGAATTGGCTTCTGCTTTTCTGGATTTCATGAGACAGATACTGAATTCGGACACGCTGGTAAGTACATGCAAGTGGAGTGTTTTTCTGGTACTTTGTCTTAGGTTTCATTCCAAACTGCATCTGAGGAAGGCAGCTGCTTTTTTATTTAAATAATACAACTGCTGTATGTTTTTATTTGCCAACAGAAATTATGGCTCCTTAATTAACTAAAAATGTCAAGCATAGTCCAAATATCTGTTGGCTGATCCTTTTTTGAGTTGAGAATTGCTACAAGGTGTGTATTCCCCTCAAGACTGACATAGTCAGAGGGTCTTGCGAAAAGACATTTACATGGAGAATAGTTCCAAGATGGCTGCCTGGTAACAACGCCTTTGGGCAGCTCTTAAACCTGATTGCTTTATTTCATCATGCCACTCATTAAGAGTAAGAAAAGATCAAGATGCAGTCCTCCCAAAGATACCAAATGTGCTGCTAGAAATAAGAGGAGGAAAAAACAGCAGAATGACGCCAAGAAGCAGGTGTTTATTGAATCTTTTCTGGCTTCGCCTAAAGCTCTCCCCACACCGGTTTCAGCGTCTTCGTTCCAGGAGGTGAGCAACGACTCCCCCTTGTTTAACCTAATTAATGAAATTTCTACCTCCTCCAACATTCCATCTCTCAGGGCATCAGGGGAGAGAGAAGGGGTTGTGTTTGGGGAAAATAGAAGGAGTTTATCTTTTCTCCGTGAGCTCCTGGGTGTGGACGAAGAGGACTCTCCCCCCTCTCAACCGATCCCTCAACACACCGAGTCTCAGACTGGAGATGCATGTCTTATTGCTGCTCAAACTTTGCTACTTCTTCTGGAGCGTTGCAGCAAACATGAATCTCAATTACAAGCTATACATCTTGAGCTGCAGAAATTGGCTGAGCAATTTAAGACCTTTACTATCACTCAGAAAGCCTTGAAACACTCCATTTCACCTCCCCTCCCCCCTTCTGCTTTGCTGCCTACTAAAGCTTTGGCTAATGACTCTTATGTAGAGACTGATAACAAAGCTGTATGTTATAACTCTCAGCTGATATGGGCCTCCAAAGATATCCTTCTATTCATACCTCGAGGAGATGCCCATTTATGGTCCAGCAAAACAAAAATCTTAACTTCTCTGTCTCAGCTGTTGAAGCAAAACATAAAGCCGACGTCCCTGTTAAACTATTTCTACTTACCTTCTAGCAGAGTAAGCAAACGATTGTACCTCTCTTTTGACCTGCCAATCCTGCCTAAGAAACTCTTAGAGATCAGATCCAACCTGAATCTATACAACATCAGGGTGCAGAGGATTTTTAGACAGACGGGGCTCAGTCTAAAATTTAGAATGAAAACGGATTTGCTAGTACACTCACTGGCTTCCTGCTCTAAAATTCAATCTCAAGCTGCCCCGGTTCAGACGTCGCATGTGCCATCTAGGTTCTCATCGCCTACCTCCATTGGTAGCCAGAAAGATGAACAGAACCCTATTTGCAAGAAGGATTTACGCCCTGTTCAGCCCCTGCTCTCTGCAGCTGTTCCATCGACGGCTGAACATGTACCTATTCCAACTTTAAACCCGAGAGTGGTGCTGCAAGCTGAGTGCTCCCCCACTTCTTCATCTGGGAACCTTGTTCAAGCGCGACAGACCCCAGGGAGCCTTACCTCTCCAACAATATTAACCAACCATGTGAAAGAGAGTCTGCCTATTCCCCCCTCTATTGAATTTAGATCGAGCGTTGTGACTGATCCTAATCTACCATCTCCTCAACTGTGGCTCCAGAAGGCGCTCCCTGAGATCTCTAAGCCCACGCAGTGGTCCGGATCGCTTACTAACTCTATCATACCAGAGTCTCAGCCAGGGGAGTTCAATTTATTAAATTTCACAGATGGTCTGCAGCCCACTTCCAGCCTGATGTTGGAGAAGCCTCAAATGGAGACGCCTAGTCCCTCAGAGATTAATGAGTGTCGAACCTTGGAGAAAGCAACCTCTCTGCCCCTCCAACTTTTAGAAGGTCACCTCAATTCTTCTACTCATTTGCCAGTTTCTACACAAACCGTACTTTCTACTTCTGCAATTCAGAGAGAGATGCCGGAGGGACCCTGTGCGTCTATTAAGAGGACTGAGCCGTTTAGTTCCATGTATGACACTAATTTTTATGAGCAGACTCAGTCCATTGCTCCGCCAATTTCACCTATGGAGGAATTTAACTTGTCTCAACCGTGACTGAGTCAGCAATCCTCCCACCCAGCGTGTTCTGTAAATTCCTTCAATCAGTTAAAGCTAGTTTCATGGAACTTGGCAGGTTGGAACAGCAAACGTTTAGATAAAGAATTTTCAAAATATTTGTCCAACTACGATGTCATTTTACTACAAGAAACTTGGACAGCCAAATCCATCCAATTAGAGGACTACCAGATATTTCAATTGCCAGCTTTTAGACTAAACAAGAGGGGTCGTGCTCAAGCAGGCCTAGCAATTTTAATTAGACCCCACTTGCCAGCTACCCTAGTGGAGGCTGTGCAAAATTCGTGTAGTCTCATAGTCGTGAAAATGGATATTCAACATTTAACGTTCCTTTTAATTAATGTATATCTGCCACCCTATCAAAGCAAGTCGCAAAGAGATCAAGCATGGAACTTCCTTTCTGAGCAATGTGAAGCGGTTCGTAGCATCTTTCCTTTGGCCCAGATTTGCATGGGTGGAGATTTTAATGCAAGAGTAGGTGATGGCAATGAGATTTTTCACAAGATAGCTTGCGATGATTGTGAACCATTTATTTACTCTCAAGGCACCTTACATAGAGTATCTAAAGATAAATGTTTTAACGATGCTGGAGCTTCGCTGGCGAATTTTAGCTTACAATCTAACCTTATTTGGCTTAATGGATTGTGTAAATTCTCTGGGGCCTCGGAGTACACGCATATTTCCCCAGCGGGTTGTAGTGTTATTGATTATGTATTAATATCTTATTCTTTTTTGTCTCTTGTTAATAGTTTTAAAGTGGATGATTACATTTTAAGTGACCACCTGCCCCTTAGTGTTACGTTTGATATTGAATCTTCCCCTTCTCTACCTCCCCCATGTGCCAGGGATAATCCTACTTTTCTGGCAAGATTAAACTGGGATGATTCCACCTTACATCAAATACATTGTCTAATGAGTAACTCATGTGGCAGGACCTATAGAGAGACTATACTGTCCCAGAAAGATCCTTTGTCAGTAGTGGCTGCCTATGAAAGTTTAATGAATTATATTCTATCAAATATTGGACCCCATTCAGGAGAGGCTAAGTGTAGGGGTAGCAGTGATAGAACTGGGTGGTTTGATCAGGACTGTAGGCTGGCTAAAGCCCAGGCTAGAGAGTGCTTTCAGTCTTTTAGATGCAGTGATTCGAAGGAATCATTAAAAACTTATTACATGGCCACTGCTTTTTTAAAAGAGCTAATTCGGTCTAAAAGACATAAGTTTATTCAAGATACATGGAAAAGGTTGATTTGGGCCACGACCAGCAACAATTCTAAGGTCTTTTGGGACATTGTTTCGGGAGTTTCTAGAAAAGGGTCTAGTACTTCCAACTTAGTCTCCAGTCATTGCTGGAGGCAGTTCTACTCCGACCTGTTTTTTGACCCTGCAGTTCCCAGCAGGGTGGAGTTAGGGAATTTTCCATCTAGTTCTGATGAATGGCCTGATGTATCTGAAGAGGAAATAACTGACTTGATTTCAGCATTGAAATCGGGGAAAGCAGCTGGGCCTGATGCCATTTCAACAGCATGGCTTAAGAAAGACCCTGATTTTTGGGCTACTATTTTAGCCCCGCTCTTTTCATCCATTAACGCCTCGGGCATTATTCCCAAATCCTGGCTTAAAGCCATTGTGATACCAATCTTTAAAAAAGGGGACCCTCTAAATCCGGAAAACTACAGACCTATTAGTTTAATATCTATTCCTGGTAAGATGTATGCAAAACTATTACTACAGCGCCTTAATCAATGGATCTCACAATATAACATCATGGGAATGGAACAGATAGGGTTCAGGCAGGGAAGGTCTACGTTGGACCATGCTCTCATACTACAACATCTAGCGCATAAATATTCGGTCCAAATTAAATCCAAACTTTTTGTTGCGTTCCTGGACCTTAAAGGCGCTTTTGATAGTGTTAACAGAAATCTTCTGTGGACAAAATTAACCAGTATGGGAATAGACCTGAAGTTGCTCCATCTTATTCGGGGCCTATATACCAACACGGCCTCCCAGGTTAGATATACTCCAGAAGGGAATGTCACTGATGATTTCCCTACTAATAAGGGGGTGAAGCAAGGTTGTTTGCTAGCCCCCACGCTGTTCAACCTATTTTTAAATGATCTGGCTCCCTATCTTGCCAATGTGGATGGACACCCACCTAAATTGGGGGGACACCGGGTGCAAGTTCTATTATATGCAGATGATGCGATCCTTTTGTCTCGCTCCCGTTTGGGGCTCAAAAGGCTGATGAACAAATGTATTGAATACCTGTGTAACAACAATCTTCAGCTTAATTTTAATAAGTCTAAGATCATGGTATTCGAAAGGTCATGGAGACAAAGGAAGTGGCATTTCAATGGACAAGATATAATACAAGTAAAAACGTTTAAATATTTGGGCATACTCTTCTCGTATAATCTATCATGGACGAGCCATCGTAATATGGTAAGGACTCTAGCTAAAGCTTCATCTCAAGCGGTAATTAGTTTTTTCCATAACAAGGGAGGCTCATACATCCCCGCAGCACTGAAGGTCTTCAATATGAAATGCTCCCCTCAAATCTTATATGGGGTGCCGCTTTGGATCAATTCTTTTAATTATTCATTAGAGCAGATCCAAGCATCATTTTTGAGGAAAATTCTAGGCGTGCCTAGTTGTGTAGCCTATGAGGTGCTGTGCAATGAAACGGGTCAAATCCAGCTGGAGACAATAGCCTGGATTAGAGCAACCAAATATTGGCTCAAAGTTTTCTACAACAAGGACGATAACAACTTATTATACCACCTTCTTTGCGATCCATATTTTTCAGACAGCTTTTGGGTTGCAAAAATTAAGCAAATTGGAGTAGAACCGGATTTAATTGGCTCCCTAACCCGGGATGAAGCATTCAGATTAATTAAAGGGAGATTCATGGATATCCATGCTATGAACATCTTAAGTGCAGCCAACAGAACCTGCTCCCCATTGCACTATCAATTACCGATCATTGTAGGGAAAATGCCTGCTTATTTATATATTTTGGAGTGCCCTAAAATTAGAAGAGCTTTCACCTTGGCTCGTTGTAACGCTATCCCATCTGCAGTACTGTGGGGTAGGTTTAGTGGTATTCCCCCCCAAGACAGACTTTGCCCGTGCCCCATGGGTGTCGTTGAATCAACGGAGCATCTTCTTTTTCATTGCCCCATCCACATTGAGGCTAGAGAGAAATTCTTAGCTCCTCTTCAGCAATTAAATCCCTCACTTGTGGGTCATGAATATCTGAAGCATCTTCTAGCTTCAACTGATTCTTTCATAATTAGCCAATTAGCTACGTTTATTTTTTATGTTGTGGTCTCCAATTCTAAGCGTGTCTCATCCATATGAATTATGTGTTCTGATGTTTATTTGTATTTATATTTTATTTGTAATTAGGGTTTGTATGCCAATAAAGGTTTTTTGATTTGATTTGATTTGACATTTACATGCAGGGTTGCCGGTCTTGAGAAACCGGTCTTTTTCTTGTGTTCATTCCAAGGCCCTCTTGTCATGCAGCTATTAAGGGAGAAAGTCGCTTTGTCTTGCCTTGCTCAGTTTCCAAATGAAGTGTGCATGCAAACCAAGCATTTTAAGGGGTAGAACAGGCACTTAGCGGTTGGTGAAACAGAATTATGGCCAAGAAAATGTGTTACAGTCATCATACAGTTTCATCATCCTGGCTTTGGAGAGATTTCAAGAGCTGTAACAGTGGAGATGGTAATAGATTTTAGAAGGCACTCCTCTACTTTATCTCTGCTGACCATATTTGGTAGTATGGTATCAGTGGTGGAGTCCTTCAAATTTCTGGGTTCTATAATCTCCCATGACTTGAAATGGTCTGTTAACATCAGTTCCATTATTAAGAAAGCACAGCAGAGGATGTATTTTTTTGCACCAACTTAAGAAATTTAACCTGCCTCAAGAGCTGTTGATTCAGTTTTATGGAGGAATCATTGAATCTGTTCTTTCTAACTCTGTAACAGTCTGGTTTGGTTCAGCGACTAAACAGGATAAGAATAGACTCCAAAGGACAGTCAAAACTGCAGAAAGAATAATAGGAGCCAGCTTGCCCTCTATGGATGATTTATATATTGCTCTGATGAGGAAGAGAATAGAGAGGATTGTTGCAGATCGCTGTCACCTTGGCAGTAATCTGTTTAATCTTCTTCACTCTGGACATTGTTATAGGACATTGTATATTAGAACAACCAAGCACAAGAACAGTTTTTTTCCTTTTGCTATTGGGTTACTGAATAGCTGATTGTATGGTATTGATTATATGTGGTATTGAGTGTATGTTGATGATCTGATTTGGATAATTTTAGTGGGGCCTTGTTACTGTGATGATATATTTTGTTGTATTATTACTTATTAGTTTAAGGTATATGAGAGAGCTTTTGGGCCGGAGTAAAATTCCATGTATGGTGAAATTCCATGTATGTCTAATAAAATTCTCTCGCTCTCTCATATTTGAAATGTTTGTTCCCTAACAGCTCAGGAAATGTGCACTGCAAGTTTCATCAGTTCATATTATCAAGTTGCTGTTGGGTTTGATTTCTTGTAAATGTAGCGAAGCTTTTTTGCATAATCTACCTTTTGAATATGCCGCAGGGGTGTTGTGGAGATGATGGAAGTCTTGCAGAAGTGGATGGAGCCCATCCTGCCAGAACGTTGGGTCTTACTACTGCAGAATTAAAATATCAATTGCAGAATAAAGAAGAAACTCCTGAAAACCTGCTTCTTGAACTGGAGAAACTAGTTTTGGTAATGTAGTTTTAATGATAAAGTTACATCTCGTTCCTAAACTCCTTCGTTTTATAACTCAGTATTCATTCATGTTAGTCAGGCTGAAGTTTGCCCAACTGGGCAAAGATCTGATTTTTACCTCCCACCCACCCCCATGTTGTTGTTTTTTTTGGGGGGGGGGAATGACTTTAGTGTGAAGATCACATGACCAGAGCCGTTCCTGGACGGGTGCAGGCTGCATGTGGACCCCAGGCAACCCGGCCAGTGTGGGGCCCTCTGTTATAACCATATATTGGTCATTAAAGTGCAGGGCCCAGGGTGGCCACCCGAGTTGCCCCACAAAAGGGATGGCTCTGCACCTGACCTCTCCTGAGGAAACACCTTGATTGTGCCTCATAATTTTCTCAGGTGTTTGCATGATACTGGCACATGATTGCAGATTGGAAGGTGCCACATTCTGATGATAGCTTCTGTTGTCAAATAATTGTGTGTCATTAGGGCCCAACCCAACTTTCCAGCACTGATGTGGCTACAATGCAGCCCCTCGGTAAGGGAACAAATGTTCCCTTACCTTGGGTAGGCCTCTGTGACTGTCCCTCCACCGCAGGACGCAGTGAATGCCCCATTGGCACATCTGCGTCTGTGCTGGAAAATTGGATAAGTGGTCCTTAGCCCTTAGCGGATCATTTATTTATTTATTTATTTATTTATTTATTTATTTATTTATTTATTTATTTGAAGAACTTATACCCCCCACCTTTCCTATGCCAAAGCAAATGCCCAAAGTGGCTTATAGAGAACAAAACAAAATACAATGTAACCATAATCAGTAAAACATAATCAATCAATCAATCAATCAATCAATCACTAGTATTTATATACCACTTTTCAACACAAAGTTCACAAAGTGGTTTACAGGCAAATAATAACATTAAAACACATTAAAACAACATAATTAAAAACAACAACAAATTAAACATTAACGGGAACACCGAGAGTGAACAGGAATGAAAGCTAGACCCAATTCTCCATATCAGGACAGATTGGAGAGTGGGAAAAACAATTGAGGCTTTTCCAGAGGCTCTTCAAAGGGAGATGGAACGGGCAAGGAAAATAAAGAGAAAGGACAAAACTAGGCAGCACAGACAGGGGGAGGAGGAATGAAGAGACTTTTCAGAACACGAAGAGGGGGAGTCTCAGACAGAAGATGGATTAGGAGAAAGGGGGAAAGGGAGTTTCACTGTCAAAGGCAAGAGCGATGGGAAACTGTAAATAGACGGCAGAGAGGAGGTAGGAGCTTTAGGGGATGACATCAAGGTCCCAGGATCACACACTTGCCAATAGGTCTCAAGTGCTCCAAGGGCAAGATGAAAAAGAAATAGACAGAAAAAGAAATGGAAACAAAAGACGATCAAATTGATAATTTATCCATGATCATGCAAATTAAGTCTTGTATCCTAGGTGTGTGTTCTGCTTCCATTTGTATGAGGGGGACATGCATGATTTTTGCCCATCTCCCTTGAATTCTGCAGCCCTCTGTGCCCTATAGAGACCTGTTTGGGGAGCCACTGGACAGATATTAAGTGGGCACAGAGGGCTGCTGTGCTAAAAGAGGCAGCAGGAAACTTCATTTCTGCAAACTTCCTTCCCTACATACTCCTTAGGATAGAAACCAAAATTGAAGGAGTTGCTAATGTTCTGCTTTTTGTATATCAGGTAGCAAGAGTTTTTCAGTTCTCTTTAAGCAGAGGGAGTGACTGGAATGTTTCTTACACAGGAGCGCTCTAAAGAGGATGACAGTCTGGAATCTTTGTTGGACAACGTTGTTGGACTTCGGCAGATGTTGGAATCTGCCGGTGATCCTTGTCCTTTGAGTGATCAGGATATGGATCCAGTTCTTCCTGCACCAGAATCTCTCCAGAATCTGTTTAATAATAGGTGAAGTGCAAAATGTGCATTTGTGTACATGAGAGAACTAATATGTATGAAAATCAGCCGTGTGACTTAGTGCATATGGGACCAGATTCATGCTTTTAGTTTCTGGGGTTCTGAACTGTGTAAATTACACAACCCTATAGTTCAGCGGTCTCCAAACTTTGCAGTATGAGAGCCACATTGTATATTTTACACATTTTCAAGGGCCCCAAAAATCAGCTTTATAATAGGACAAAGGACACACTGTCCCTACCCAAGTTGCTGGGGAAATTTGGTTTGTTATGATGATGCATGTGCAAAAATGATGCTGTTTCCTCACGAAAACAATTTTACAGCATTGTTGAAAAGTCAACATGTGGAAACCTGATTGTTTTATTGGCAGGCATCAGGTTAACCTTAAATAATTATGGTTGGAGGATCTTAAAGCATCTGGCCCAAGTGACTGAAAATGAGAGTTAGCCAGGCTGATGCCACTCTGGCCATATAATATGGAACGGAGTGCAACGGACAGAACTGCACATGTTAACTGCCCACCCATGTGATTGGGGGAAAAACATTTTAAGTTGCTGCAGGCCAGATAAAATCCTGTGGTAGGCCATAGTTTGGAGACCTCTGCTGTAGTCCAAACTCACCATCCCTCCTTTTCTCATAGATAATATTGCAGTTCTGACAGTTGTCTTTCCTTCAGGATCATGTGGTGATGAATACCATTTGGTCTTGATGATTTGAATGTTTGCCAAATCCCTATTTGAGATTGCCCAAATAGTCTTGGTGTGTGTGTTCGTTTCTTTAGCCTTGTTCTTGTCAGTGTAGTCCAATGGCTCATCAGAATTTTCCTCTTTTGTAATGGCTGGGGATAAGTAGAGTTGATCTATTGGGTCAAATGATCATTTGATCATCTGAGACAGAGCCCTAACCCAATGTTTATTTCTCTCTCCTTCTTCAGACTTGCAGAAAATATTAACACTGCTTGCTGTTTATACCTTTTTGAGGGCCTACTGCCTTATTTACCATAGAGTGCCCTTGATAGTATATCCGATGTTTTGCTTTAAAATACCTAGTGTGTTAGGCACTGTAGAGAATAGAAAGTGATGTCCTCTCTCCAGGAAGGTGTCAGTCTTTCTTGGACAAGATAGGAAAGAACAGAACTTGATGAAGCAGTTGTGAAGGTGGGAATGCACTCTTTGTTTGCAAAGGAGGGGTAAATATGGCGATGCCTACAGTCCTTCAGGAAACACTTTCCTTAAGCACTTTGGTGAAAGGGAGCTGCTTGATGAATATAAAATGGGAAGCTTATTCAATGCAAAAGGAGGATGAGGGCACTGACCATTAATCAAAAATATATTTGATATTACAGGACTATGTATGTCTTGGCAGATGTAATGGATGACCAACTGAAGTCTATGTGGTTCTCGCCATTCCAAGCTGAGGAAATTGAGACTGACCTTGACATGGTAAAGGGGTTTGAATTTAACACTCAAGCAAAAAATTCTGAACATTTATTGTTAGCAGCATGTGTTGAGGGCCACAGACGAGTAAGAACAATGAGTGATGCTGCCATAAGAAATTAGAAGGTTAAAATGGGTCAATCTCCATTTATTAGAGAGAGCCATGCTTTGGCAAGGCTACCTGTTTGCAAGCATGCATTTTGCTTGTGTATATTCCTGTGTGTTTGGTATTTTCAGGAAGAAATGTAATAAGGGATGCCACCTCAAGAGACTTAAAGGCCTAGTCTATATTCTCTCCACCAGGGACGTCATTTAACTTGGTTCTTCCTTTTTCTGCTTTATAATGTAGTGTTTCCTGCTCTAATAACACTGAAATACCAACATTTTGGAATGATTAAAATTATTGTCTCATGTTTGCAGGTAAAGGTTGACTTAATTGAACTGTCAGAAAAGGGATGCAGTGACTTTGACTTGCAGGCTGAGCTGGAGAGATCATTTTTGTCAGAACCTTCCTCTCCGGGTCGAACAAAAGCTACCAAAGGCTTTAAGCTTGGCAAACACAAGCATGAGACATTTATAACTTCCAGGTAACTAGTGACTTTGTGCATGAATACATGTGTACGCACGCAAGATTGGATATGGATTTCCTGACAGCCTTGATTCTTGCAGCTATGGTATGGTGGGATCCAAGTGGGCTATGATCCTATGGAGGGATCCAGCACGTGATTAGTTCTGCTGTGCCACAGATCTCAAAGGCCAATTTTGTCTGTAATGGCATTTAGATGTCCAGCTATGCACTGGGCCAGCCCGAATGACCTCAGTCATAATTGTGGGAGCTGAGAAAGAAGGGTACCAGCACTTGGCTCTAAGAAAAGGCTACTGTAAAAAAAAGTACCGTTACCTAACTCTCTCCTAACTAAAGTAAAATGAAGGACATTGATTCTTTTTAGGCTCGGCATTGAGATTTGGCAGGTGCTGTAGATGGGAGCAGAACATGATGGGAATGCCATATTGCAGGAATTGCATTTTTGCAGCTTAGTAATATGTAGCCTGTTTGATCAGTGAACATAGTCAGGTCAGGCTGTGGCTGTAAGCTTGGAAAGGACAAGAAGAAAAGTCATCAAATCACATTAGTTGATTTGTTGTGAAGAATTTTTAATGACTCCTGTTCTTTAGTATACATTCATATATGAAAAGGAAGTTCTGTGTTCTAATACACAAAATAATTTGCCTTAATTAAATGGTCACGCTAAGTCTTTTGGCTCTTAACAGTGGAAAGTCAGAGTACATCGAACCTGCCAAGAGAGCCCATATTGTGCCTCCTCCTAGAGGAAGAGGCAGGGGAGCATTTGGACAAGGCATCCGTCCACACGATATCTTTCGGCAGAGGAAGCAGAACACCAGCAGGCCCCCTTCAATGCACGTGGATGACTTTGTGGCTGCAGAAAGCAAGGAGGTGGTTCCACCAGATGAGATACCACCTCCCAAGAGACCACCCAAAGTGTCCCAGAAGATCTCTTCACGTGGTGGGTTTTCAGGGAACCGAGGCGGGCGAGGAGCCTTTCACAGCCAGACTAGGTTCTTCACGCCACCTGCTTCAAAAGGTATGTTCTCCTTGGATCGAATGGGCTTAGTCAAGGGCAGTGTCCTTGGGGGAACTAGGTTGAGGTTCCATTATATAGGATGTGCCTTAAAGTGAAGCTCGGTGCATAGTAAAATGGGGTCTACAGTACTTTGCAAAGGTGTGACAACAGGATACAGGTATCTTGTTATCTTCAGTGCTGCCTGAGGCATCTGGAGGGCCACTGTGAAATAACAGGAAACTGGACTAGATGGGTATTTGACCTGCTCCAGTAGGTATAAAGTGATTTTGAAGTGAACCCATTGTGAAGTGGTGGTCCACTGTACTGATGCTGTTAATACTCTGATATCATTGCAGAGCAAGATGCTTTGTTAGAGTGTTTTACATTCTTTGGTTTTTCCCCTGGTTTTTGCTCCAGTCCATGCAGTGGCTGGGTTCAGGTGACCACTCCCAACTGTAAGCTCGTGGGACACTCTTATCTTCTTGACTACAATATAATGCCACCTTCAGACATTTAAATATAATAGACATAGAGACTCAGATGTGAATCTAAATGTTTGACAGGCTTAAAATACACACTTTGTTCAGCAGTTGTGCTTTGCCTTTAGGAAATTACAACCGTCGTGAAGGAGTTAGAGGGTCAAGCTGGAGTGCGCAGAGTTCTCCACGAGGCACCTACAATGAAAGCAGGGGGGGCCAAAGCAATTTTAACAGGGGGCCACTTCCACCACTGAGGCCATTAAGCTCGGCAGGTATGTGAGTTTTTTTCGCACCATATATTGACAATATATGATCAGTTTGAAGCAGTGATAAGCTTATTGCAATCCTCCTGGTCTCCTGTTTTTATAGTTGCAGCATTCCTGTGATAATGGAGCTCCATCTTTGATCTTAAAAGTCTCAGGCAAAAAATGTAGCGGGTAAAAGCCACAGACCAATATCTTCAAATTTTGTATAGGTCCGGTCTCCAAATCCAGATTCGGTATCTGCAGTTTAATTAAGTGCTGGGTCCAAACCCATGGTGGAGTGCCGAACCTGAGTTCTCTGGTCACATCTGGGAGGCTTTTCCTCAGAAACACCCTGGAGCTGCCGGAAGGGCACGCAGGATATTGACAAAACCCCAAAGTGCTCTTTCGGCACCTCTGAAACTAACATTTTTTGGTTAGTTATGGCATAGATTAGCTGTGCAGTGGGGACTACCGATATGGTTAGCTGTTCTACGGTTGTTCTACAGTATATTATCACTATCACATGGGGTTTTTTCAAGGGGCCTCAGTTTGGAGATTAGAATGCATATAACCTAATTTATTTAGATTGTGGTACAAACCATCGCTCTGCTGATGCTGCTGATGTCTTCTTTCATTTAAGGCTACCGGCCGAGCCCCCGTGATCGTGCTTCCAGAGGTCGTGGTGGACTTGGGCCCTCTTGGGCAAGTGCGAACAGTGGTGGTAGTGGAGGCTCACGAGGGAAGTTTGTTAGTGGGGGCAGCGGAAGAGGGCGTCACGTCCGCTCCTTTACTCGATAAATAGACTTTTTAGAACATCCCAGCTGTGAACATTTCAAGATGACAACAAAAATGCTTATGTGCTTGAGGGCCAATGCTATACTTATTGGTATCTGGGGGCAGCAAAAGAATATTTTTTTGGAAGAACTCAATTTTGTTTGATACAAGACCTGAGATTTCAATAAAACTTTTTTTTTTTTGTGTACAGTTGCTTATATTTTCTGGCACAGTGTGGTAGTGTGTCAGGTAGTGTGCTTTAATACTACAGCAATGAGTCCCTTAACTGGGACAAGTGACCTTTCGTGTGGCCACCATAGTGCGTTAATGCTATACTGTATTTAACAGAAGCTGTGCCAGTGAGGTTGCAGTTCATTTCTCTCTTAAAGGTAGATGGTAGCTCTTTAATGCTTGGGATGACTGGGTGGGAGAGCACTCCTGCAAAGCTGCAGCTTCCACATGCAAAGTCACTGCAGGTGGAAGTAACCTTGTTGGGAAGAAAATAAAATCCTATCATGAATTTTATATAGAATGCAAAATACAAGTGTTTTAGGTTAGCTTTCAGAAGAGACTATAGTCCTTAGATGTGACATTTATTGAAATCACGTCAAAATAGGCTTTCAGTCACTATGGCCTCACCCTTTCACTATTGCAGGGTTCCCAAACTTTTTAGCATCTGAATCCACCTAAAAAAGACTTTACCAGCCACTGAAGCCTCTGTGGCTGCAATGGTGATTTGGCAGCAGTGTTCCCAGCAAGTAGCAGGTGGTTGAACTCTTGATATGCATAGCCTAATCTTGTCAGTTTCACAACTCACTCAGAAATTGGGTCATGACCCCACTGTTGAGTCACAGACCCCGTTTGGGAACTGCTATACTATAGTATGTGGATCAGATGTGGTCCTATTAGCACTATAGATTTTTTTTGTTTGTGCTCAACAGTTGTTTAGCACAGTTGTCAATTTGTGCTAAACAGTTTCTTTTTTCCAACTGTTTTAGTTCCTTCAGAAACTTTCTATAGGAGGACACACGAGCCATAAAATTATCACCCAATCACTAGATTTGGTTAGCCTCAAATCTTATTTTTTAAACAATGCAAAAGACATTATCTTCACATATTAAATTCTTAAATAAATATTCCTTAAATTGAATGCCTCAGCACATATTACAGAACTTTCAATTACCTGTCTCCCTTGTGTCCCTGTGTAATATAAGACCTACATACTATGATCCAAAGCCTTCTCAGCTATGGTGACTGATAATGGGATTCACTCAGTATTTCTTTGCCCGCCTTAACCAAAAGTTCACAAATGTTTTGCTCTGGTGAGAGCATTGAAGAGTCTCCACCTTGGAAACTACTGGACAAGTATGAGACTTCTTGCTAGTGTAGAGCTGATTTTGGAGAGCTTCAAAGATTTGAGATATGTCTATTTTGTGTAAACTCTACTCATATATCCATTTAATAGCTGAACAACACTGTGACAGCCCTGCTAATTCCATTCTCTATCGTACCCCTTCCTACAAATTACACATAGCCCTTTAGGTGCTGGCTGTCTTGTAAACTGAGTGGTTTTTTCCATAATAATTCAGCAGCTGAGCCAGAGCTGTCTCTTCTTATACTGAAGACAGAGCTATTACCAGGGACTACAGGAGCCGTGACCTATATTTACCTTGCATTTGCTTTCTTGTATAGTTATTTATTTGAGGTAAATGGTCCATGCTTTAATTTGATATCCCATGTTTTTTTCTCTGATAGGTCTGATTATATTCTCAACTTAAATACAGATCATTTTGAAAGCTTCCCCAGTATGTATGTACACACACACACACACAGGAAAAAATGTTATATTAGCTTTATTAGTTCATTTTATACAAACTGTAACAGTTTCTAGAAATTTTAGCATCTATAAAAATTGTAATTGTTTCCACTGACAAGCAGAATTTAGAAACCCATGAGACTGGAAGACAGGCCAAGTGCTACTTTTATCCATCATAAGACATAACACTACAATCCTTGAATGTTTCTTCATAAGTAAATTTCATTGTGGCTTAGTCCCAGGAAACTATGCATAGAAATGAACAGATTCAACATACAGTAAGACTAAAAATAAAATCAGCTGGCTTTAGAAAAATGGGAATGCTAGTAAATTCCTTATAGGAGCAGATTCCATGCAGCTCTTTGCCACAAAGAGACTGCCTGCTCCTAGTCTAAAGAGGAAATCTCTAAAGAGAGCTGCCATTCTGCTCCGCTGATTGCCCCTGCACTGTGGTCCAGTTGGTAATGTCTGCCCAGAAATCTGGGTACAAAGCCTGCTGACGTAACCACCCAGAAATGGCTGGCCGCGGTGCAGTTTGATGGCAATTGGCAGTACAGAATGGCCACAGGCCCAGGTATAGAAAGGGCTGGCCTAGAAGGAGAGGCAAGTAGTATGATGTAAGCTTCCACATCTTCTAAGGGGGCCTTCAAGGCAGCTCACATCAATTTTTAAAAGCCCTCTTTTCGTTTTCCTCCTCCTATGGTGGTGCCTTATAGTCACTGCATTGGTTTTTGCTTCAAACTTAATTGCATATTTTCTAGGCTAAAAAAGACAGGGGCACAAGAAAACCAGTTAGTGGATTATGTGATTCAGGCACTTAACCAATAAAGATAATATTCGTTGTTGTTCAGTCGCTAAGTCGTGTCCAACTCTTCGCGACCCCATGGGCCACAGCATGCCAGGCCTCCCTGTCCTCCACTGGAGTTCGCCCAATTTCATGTTCATCGCTTCAGTGACACTGTCCAACTATCTCATCCTCTGCCGCTCCCTTCTCCTTTTGCCTTCCATCTTTCTCAGCGTGAGGGTCTTTTCCAAAGAGTCCTCTCTTCTCATGAGGTGGCCAAAGTATTTGATAATATTCTTAGGGTTGAACTTATTATAAAAAAATTCAGTGCCAATTAAATGTTTTATAAATAGATTTGTATGCACAAAGGGCTTTGATAGACTCTGGTTCACTGATGGCGAACCTTCTGGGCATGTGTCAAAACCTTAACTTGACTCTGCTGGTGTGTGTCAACCCCTCTCCCAAACAAGAGAGAAACCTTTACGTTCATTTATTTAAACAAAAAATACAGACTAATCATGTGTGGTGCTATGTATTCTATAAAGAAACATCAAATAATTGCAAAAATGAAAAATGAGTAAAACTCAGTTTCTGTCAGGCATTGGTTCCACCAGCATTCTACTAGAATGCTGGTGTGTCACCCCAAACGTTGTGGTGTGTCAGCTTTGACACATGTGTCATAGGTTCGCCATCACTGCCCTAGTTGCAGGATTTTATTTGACAGAAAAGAAGCAAGTACTCTGAGATGCTTCACAATTGCTACAGTAGAACTCTCCATTTGGCAGTGCATGTCTCCTCAGATGTAAGCCTCACTGTGTTTAATGAAACATACTTCCAGGTATAAGTGCATAGAAGTCTTTGGCTTATGCATAAATGCTACCTTTCCCCTCCCCAGCAGGAGGTTTTCAAAAGCAGGTTACAGTATTTTTTTTTACATATTAGTAGAACTAGAATTAAAATCCGTTCTTTAAGATCTGAGCTAATGTTATATAGCTTACACCTGCTTTCTAACCATTCAGAATAAAGTTTGACTAGTTTTGTTAAATTGTTTTTCAAACATATGGTGACAATTAGGTCTAACTGCTTTTGAAGTTCAAACTGACACACAACAGTTGAGGTAGCTTTTTTTCATTACCTGGATCTGAGAACTGGCCACACATACTCAGAACTGGGTTTTCTGCAAAGTCATACACAACACTGCTTGATTAACTATGAAAGTGCGCCTTGAGTAAAGGAACCCCTGCTTGAATAGAATGGAAAGAGATTTAAGATGTGGGCAGGAGGTGTGGTCTGGGGGTTGAACTAAAAGGATGCCTAAGCAGTAACAGTGCTGGCTGAATGCTGGATGGGAGACTGAAAGCTGATGAAGCTGTCGTGGGAGAACAGAACCAGAAAGAGGCGCTGTTGTGACCTCATGGTGGGAGACTGATGGCTCGCAAGAGATGTAATGCTGCAGGAATGCAAAGTGTGAGAGTCAACTAGTAAAGAATGATTAACAGCTTAGCTGACTTGAAAGCTGCTCCGGCTAGAAGCTCTCCTGCTAGAAAGCTGCTCCTGCTAGAAATCCAGATGTCAGATATGACCAGGCCATGAAGGATTACATCTGGAAGTGAAGGACTCTGAGTGTTCATAGAGCAATAATTGCAAAAACTCATTCGAAATAAAGATGAGTTTAGTTATAGCCTGCCTATGTGAATCACAGAGTCTGTAAGACTCGCACAATGTGTTGTGAAGATCAGTGGGAAAGGTGGTATACAAAAAGGTGGTATACAAAAGCTGTAATTATAAGCAAGTACAAAACGGCAAGTTAAGAAAATTATCTGCTCTGGTCGTCCTTGTGCTAAAAGCCTTTGTCTCTTGATCTCAGTGTTCCTCATATCCAAAAATGAGCATTAACCGGTTGAGTTTGACCATATATTTGTGCAACTCTGCTAGCTGGTTCTTGTGTTAGAAATCCCTAAGTTTTCTAACTTAGCCATGGCTCCTTTTTTACACAGTTGCATGGCACCCCAGTCTCTGGCTCATCAGCTACAGCTGATAATGGACTCTTGACCTTTAGTTTTGCATCTGACGTGTACCCCTCAAACCACTATTTAGCACTTGGGTCCAAACTTAAAAGTTCCAGGAAAAAACAAAGTAGCCCTACAAACCTGAAATGGCCTCCTCATGCTCTAAACCCCAATCCATATGAAAATGGGGGAGAGGAAAATCCAAGTTTTTCTTAACTGTTCACAGGAGGCATAACTTCCATCAGCTTATATAACCGTAACCTCCTTTGGTTTTCGTTTCATACTTTCCAGACGTGTAAGAGGTCGGATGTTTGCTGTTTTCTTGCTTCCATCTCTAGTCAGTCGACAATCTTTCTGGAGGCCCTTCATTAACTCCAGCAATTCCCTCTTTTCGAGCTCTGCCTGCTCCAGTTCTTGATGATGCTGCCTTTCAGTTGCCATCAAGGTATGTATATCAGACATCATCCGAGACATCTGACTCTGAAAGATAAGAAAAGAATTTTATCACTACTTTTATTCCCTGTCTTTGTTAGGGAGGGTTCAAGAGGTTTATAATTTTCTGTTGCATTTGGATCTATTCATTAAACAAAATCTTGCTCTTCCATAAATTCTGGCCACATCACACACACACCCCTTTTATCCTCACAACCACCTGCCTCCAAGATCATGCTATGAACGAGATAGGAATTTCTGAACCCAGGTCACTCAGACAAGAGTGACACGCTAGCCACCACATTACACTGACACTTTAAAAAGATGGATTAAAGTACTGAATGCTAACAGCAGCAGACTGGGCTTCAAGGTCTGACTGTGGGAAATGCGCAAGGGACAACAGGAAGGGTAGGAATGGCAGCCAGCAATGTGATTTTTTCAGTAGACATGAATGCAATTTCAGTAGCAAGAAGGCAGACTGGCAATTTGGACAAGTACTAAATCAGTGGTTAGTTGCAGGAAGCAAGTTAGACTGCTCTAGTCTCCCTGAACAGTACATGTAGTGTTGCCCTAAACATTGGAGTCTGGTGACCCCTGACCCTACAGCCTCCAGAAGCCTCTTCTGGATCACACCTTATCAGTGGCCCACTCCACGGACCTTAGAATGGTCCACAGAAGCTACTTCCAGTTTGACTGGGAGTTGCTTCCAGAGGCTTCTGTCAACCATGTTGAGGTCCACGGAGGCCAACAGAGTAGGTTGCCAGCCTGGTGGGATCCAGGAGATTCCTCCAGAAGTAATTGAGGTGAGCTTCCAGAGGCACCCATAGCTACCCTTGGTATCCACAGATACGGCACCACAGATGAAGAGAGGCACTGTAAATGCGTACAGTTATTCTGCTCCAATACTCTCAAAGTTTAATTGAAGCAGAGGGAAGGCGTTTACAATGCTATTTACAATGCTTTCCTGAACTGCAGCTGGAGCATTTAATGCTAAAAGCATCGTTTCAAAACAGTGTTGAATTGGTCTGAAAACAGAGCATTCACAGCACCAGCATGCAACAAGTTGGACAACAACATCAATTAACTAAAAGCAACAGCTTAGGAGAGCAAATGAAGTGTAATTAAGTTACCTTTAGCTCTTCAATCTCATTTTGCAAGAGACTTTCTTTTTGCACCATATGTCTTCTTTGTGAATCTAATCGGGATTCCATCTCATGTTTTGCCTCTTCCATTCTGTAGATCATCTCTGACCTAAAGAGTATTTTATTTTCCTTTATTAAGCCCAGCCGTACTGTAACTTGAAATGCCAAGTGAGCCTATGATCCTTAATGGGCATTTTGATGTTATCTCAAGTATATTTATAGTTGTAGCCAAGAAAAAGACAACTTGCTTTACCTGAGCAGTTCTAGTTCTGTTCTCAACTCTGCCACACAGTTATGTTGAGTATCTTCAGTGCTGAGAATGGCATACCCACAGCCATTAGGGCAGTCACGGCTCCGGTATTCACATGCTGCCAGGTGGTTGTCTAAGTTACGCCGCTCAACCTGAACTGCACAACCTGAATGGAAAGCAAAGGTTTGGGGGGGGGGAGAAGTTATCTTTTCTTATACCACAAATAAGAATTACTTTAAATTTCAACAACATCCTCAGACATGTGAAAATGTCAGATGCTGACAAACAAGGGGCGTCCTGCATTTTATGCGCCACAATCCAAATATCTTGATTAGTATTTACCAGTTTGGGGCAGGCATAAGAGAGGGTGGAATATGGAGCAAGGGAATATGACCTCCCCTCCAGTTTATTGGAAAAATGAGTCTATGGGTGTACAGAGTTGTATAGCAGAAGATGCTTTTTCTGATTAGTCCTCACCAACCAGTAGCTGTCCTGGCCCATGTAACCCCCAGAAGTGATTGCAGTGACATAATGATGTCACCACAATTACTTCAGGTGTGAGTGGTGCAGCACGCCACTCTGGGGGCTGCCCTGCTCCTCCACGTGTGTGTTTTTTAAATGGAGGTGCAGGCGAGACACCCTCGGAACAGATAGGAAAATACCCGATGCTGGCTGAGAGCAGTTGGCATCAGAGCTTTTGCAAGCCGCTCCAAGGGAGGCCCACCTGCTCCTCCGTTTAAAAAACACGTACACGGAGGAGCAGGCTGGCCCTTGGTGACAGCGAAGAAAAGATCCTATGCAGCCAGCATTGGAGTTTTTGCAAGCTGCTCTGAGGGCCTCTTTTAAAACAAAAAAACAAAAAACAGGTGCACACATGGGGGGTGGATCATGGTGGTGCCTCCCCAGCCAGTCTGGCCTTGTACTTTTGCTCCCCTTGCTCCCCATCAGGTCCTCCACTGTTACTAACCCCTGCTAGTTTCCTGCTAACAACAAAACAGAAGCAGAGACAGTAAACTTTACCTACAGTTAACAAGTACGTACATCCCTGTTGGCTGTACTGGCCCTATATTTTGGAAAAGGGAATACTAAGCTGGTCAAAGCTCATGGGAAGAGCTGCTTGCACATTGGGAGAGGGAGAAAGAGAGGAGTTAGGGAGACAACCTGATAGGAGGAGAAAAGAGTAAGGGCCGGAGACAGGTAGCCTTGGAATATCTGCTTCCTGAACAGTATACTGTCCTCTGGTGTCCTGCAGGCAGCACTGTACCACTTTCCAAAACAGTTCCCCAAACATTGGGGTCATCAACACTTAAATAAACCTACACCTTGATTCACCCAGAGATCGCAATAGGTAGAAATAGACTAGATTAGTCTTTTACAGAAAAATAGACATGAAGAAGATTCACCAATTCTCGAAATCCCCGATCCCGATTCTAAAAATACGGGATTGATTAGAGGAGAAAATAGTTATTCTCGCCCCATTATTGTTTTGTTCACAAGATATTAATGTATTACTAAACAAATTTACATCTCTGAGTTCTGCCTACCAGCATTTGAACAAGCAACTTGGCTGTATTCACACTCATGTTCATGTCGGTCTATGGATTCCAGTGAACACACCATTTCACAGCCACGCTCTCTGTTTCTACAGCAAAGCTGGAGTCGGTTAAGATCATTCTTCATATATCTGGATACAGAAGTCAATTCTTTTAATTACACTAAAATCGTTTAAATTGTTTAAATTCAAAAGATCTTTGTTTCCTATAGAATATATTCAGTGGAGAATAACCAAGATAATATTCAGAATAATGAAATCTTATTATTGCTATCACCAATGCAAGGAAAAGTCAGTGAAATTAAGTTTACACAACTTAATTACACATACCTGTCCTTGAAGGACATTTCCCATTCAAACCGACCAAGTATTGGTTTGCCATTCATATTAGTCCATTTCACTATTATATCCCATTAATTTGTATGGGAGTAGAGAAAATATCTGCAGTTACGAAATGACCCTTCCCCCACCATTGCATGTATCTGTCAAGGTACCAGTGCTGGATTAGGGCTAGTGACAGAAATTGCTCCACATAAATATTTTTTGCAGTTCTATGTCGTTCAGCAACGTGGTCCCTGAAGCAGCTCAAACTAGTTTAGACATAAAAATAATGATTAAAAAAAATAAGCTTTATTTTTTTTGCTACTAATTTGTTACTATACAAAACACATAATCCAGAGGATTGTCCCCTCCTTTAGTTAAATGGAGCACAAAGCACCGCTGAGTTTTCACCATCGATCTAAAGATCAGGAGGGATGGAGCAGCTCAAATTTCCCAGGGGAGGAAGTTCCAGAGCCTGGCACCACTTCAGAGAAGGCCTCGTGCCATATTATCACCAACCAAACCAGATGGTGTGGACTTCTGAAGCACAGTCTATCCAGAAGATCTAAATGGGAGGGAAGAATTACATGGAAGCAAGATGTTCTTATGATACCCAGGGCTCAAGCCATTTAAGGCTTTAAACAGCGTTAACTAGTACCTTGAACTAAGTCTGTAAACAAATGGGAAGCAAGTGTGAATCAAACAAAATGAGAGTAATACATTTCCCATGAGAGTCCACTCAACACTATCTTGGCTGCAAGATTCTGCACCCAGTGCTTGTTACACACCTGTAAAGTGGTCTGAGAACCGAAAGATCAAGTGGTTGACGGTCTTCTGGGCAGTTATTGTGATGTACAAGCCATCCGTGTATGCAGGAAGTGCAGAAAGCATGTTCACAAGGAGCCTGCAGAGGACCCTCTAGGACATCTCGGCAGATACAGCATAAGAGTCCTTCGTTAACATAGCCAACAAAGCGCTCAATATCATAACCCATTTTCTCACAGAACTTGGGCCTAATATAGTAATAAAACACAGAATTAATAACTGATGAGTCGCTTCTCTCATTACTTCGAAAAATAAGACACCACACATGCACATAAAGGTCTGTGACTAATTCAGAGAGATCAGACTACCTTGGGTAGCTTCTATGTGGGCCAAAGGCTGTGTAAAACAAAAATCAAAGGAACATTTAAACAGACTATGTCCTAAACTCCCTATTGCATGCTTACCTTTACCAGCCATTGGCTAAAGCTTCTCAAATATCAGAGAATATACAAAAAATGTATGTCAGCAACAGAGTCTTGGCAAACAATTTATTTTCTGTAAGGAAAGCAAAGTTCAGTTTGGCTTAATGCCAAATACAAGATTTATAAAGATGAGTAGGAAAAGGCCCACGTAGGTAGGTAGGTAGGTAAGTATGTGCATACTTACATGCCAATATCCAGAAATAACAAAGATTTAGAAATCAGTAATTAATTGTCAATAATTTACCCTGGAGGTTACTGAAAGTGCACCAATGACATGTGAAGGGAGACTACTGGGCAAAAAAACGAACACCAATTCACCCTATTCCTATTTCATTGCAACAGTTTCTCTATCAACTCCAGTTAAGCATCATTATCCTCCAATACTCGTCTGTCCTCAGAGAAGTCCTCCTTTGTAGGTTGAATTAAGCCAAAAACACTGCCACAAGTGCTTGGCATAATCGCACCCTCGGAAATGCATAGCTCAGAGTGTAAATGAAATCAAGAGAAGCTCAAGAAAACCAACAATCTTATCTTAACCAATCGGGTATAACCCGCAAATGAGAATGGAGAAGTACATTCCTTCTATCATTTTTCCTGGGTTATGCAGAGTAACAGCACCATTACAAAGATGCCATCAAACCAATTTTAATCCTCTTATTCTACATTAGTGTTGTGAAAAGTATGTCAGCTGGAAACTTACAGTAAGGATTAAAATAAAATCAACATTATATATGTTCGTGTAATTTGTGTAATTAGCTCACCTAACGAGCTGTTAAAAACAGGGAACATATTTTTATACCTTTAGTGTGAACTGATGCTGCTGCCTTGGAGCTATTAAATTATCAGATGTTCTAAAAAGTATTTGTATGATGGAGAGAGAGAAAAAAGGTAGCTGCCAATATTTCCAGATTTGTGTCTGCACATTTAAGCTAAAAGAATAGTCAGTGAACATGATTTTGCAGCTGTCACTCTTTGAAACAATTCTAATTCCATATATTTAACATGTTTGTGCAGTTTTAATAGAAGATTTTGGTCACAATAATGAGATAAACATTAATCAGAGGTACTTGGAGTTTTCATTTAGTACCTCTTGAATGACATCTCCAAAATTGCTTCAAAAAATCCCAACTTACAAAACATTTGGGAATTTTGCAGATAAAAGCTAATGAAACAAGAAGAACAATGGGAAAGAAGTCATGCCATAGACAAATTTCTCTCTGCAATTCTCATACCATACAACAAACATCAGAATGACTTTACTCCTTAAAAAACTAGTCCTCAATATAAAGTGAAGCTACAAACCACATAGCAAAACCCTCTACTCACAGGCTGCCATCCTATTCACATTTTTCTGGGAGCAAGCCTCATTAGACACAACAGGAACTTACTTCTGAGTAGGCATGCCTAGGATTATGTTCATAACCAGTAATAAAATCAAAAATCACCCTTTAAGGGCCAAAGCATGAGAACACAATCACTACTTCCCCCACTTTTGGTTTTCCCAACTGCAAGTATGACCAGTGATTAAAGGATATTCATGAGTGACTAAACCCTGTAACCTGATCCTGTGAAGTAGGGTTTTACTTTTGAAAGCTTCTGGCACTTTGGGCTGGGGCTGGAGCTTTGGATCCAGCCTATTAGCCTTACATGGGCTGCTCGGAGTTGAACCCGCAATTTTGCTGGGGCAACTCCAGGCAGCCCTATTGAAACTGCAGTGGCACCACACAGGGTAATTTATTCCCCTTACTCTTAGTTGTATTGTGTGCAGTCCCAATCCCATGCTGGATATGGAGCAGGATGGCTGGCCTCCCTATTCCAGTGCAGGTTAGGATCGGGCTGCAGGTCCCCACGTATGTACTGGCGGGCAGTGTCATCCTATATGGCGCGTAGCGCTGACGCAACGTTGTTGCATCAGCACTACGGAATTAGCACCAATGTGGGGCCACCGAGCAGCACCCCTCGTCAGTGCTAAAGCTCTCAAGCCCACGCTACGAGTAGCATGGGCTTGAGAGTGCAGACGGGAAGCCTCTCTTGCGCCGACTAGCGGTGCGAGGGAGGCTCTGTGCCAAGACGGCATGGAGATTGATGGGGGGGGAGGGAGGTGGGGGGGACGTGGGCAGGCTTGGGAGGCGGCCATACGGCCACTTCCTAAGCCCGATTGCGAGGCCTCACAGCCCTGATTCAAGCTGCGTGGTCTCCTCGGATCTGCGCTTGCTGTAAGTGAATGCTCCCTTGCCGCAGAAAAGCTCCAGCCTCCACTATACTGCACTGGTGTATTGGAAAAGGCAGGAGATACCCTGAGGAGTTATGGAATGGTATCAGCAGTGGTCTCTTGTCCATATCAGCCAGGGATTACAGGGTTAACCCCCAAGGTCACAGGAACACAGCTGCAGGCTGATGAGGGCTCTGGCTATGAAGGGAGGTTAGCACAGGTGGGAAAGGGTGTGGCTGATGAGCTAGAGCCTGCCCAGCAACAGTCACCGATTGGCCTGCCTCAGTATAAAGTTGGAGGCAGGAGCTGCAGTAAGGTAGCACTGGGTAGGTGCTGGATGGATGGTGAGAACTGGTGCTATCATATATCTGGATTTTCAATGGACAATTTTCACAATGGAGAGGTGAAAAGCAGAGTGCCCCAGGGATCTGTCTTGGGGCTGATGCTTTTCAACTTGTTCATAAATGACCTGAAGACAGGGATAAGCAGCAAGGTGGCCAAGTTTGCAGATGACAGAAAGCTATTCTGGGTGGTGAAGACCAGAAGGGATTGTGAAGAGCTCCAGAAGGATCTCTCCAAGTTGGGGTAATGGACAGTAAAATGGCAGATGCATCAGTGTAGACAAATGTAAAGTGATGCACATTGGGGCAAAAAAAAATCAAAACTTCACCTACAGGCTAATTAAATGGGTTCTGAGCTGTCTGTGACAGCTCAGGAGAGAGATCTTCGGGTGCTGGTAGACAACTTGCTGAAGCTGTCAACCCAGTGTGTGGTAGTGGTGAAGAAGGCGAATTCCATGCTTGGGGTAATTAAAACTGCCAACATTATTATGCCATTGTACAAATCGATGGTAAGACCACATCTGGAATATTGTGTACAGTTCTGGTCGCCGCATTTCAAAAAGAACATAGTGGAGCTGGAAAAGGTGCAGAAGAGAGTGACAAAAATGATTATGGGGCTGGGGTACCTGCCTTATGAATACTGCAGCATTTGGGGCTCTTCAGTCTAGAAAAAAGGAGCCTGAGGGGGGACATGATTGAGACATATGAAATTATGCACGGAAGGGACAGAGTTGACAGAGGGATGCTTTTCCCTCTCTCACAACATCAGAACCAGGGGACATCTGCTAAAACTGAGTGTTGGGAGAGTTAAAACAGATAAAAGGAAATACTTTTTTTACTCAGAGGATAATTAATCTGTGGAATTCTTTGCCACAGGAGGTGGTGATGGCATCTGGCCTAGATGCCTTTAAAAGAGGACTGGACAGATTTCTGGAGGACAAGTCCATCGTGGGCTACAGGCCATGATGGGTTGTGCAACCTCCTCCTTAGTAGGATACTTCAGAATGCCGGGTGCAAGGGAGTGGCAACAGGATGCAAGCATCTTGTTGTCTCGTGCTCTCCCTGGGGCACCTGGTGGGCCGCTGTGAGATACAGGAAGCTGGACTAGATGGGCCTTTGGCCTGATCCAGCAAGGCTCTTACGTTCTTATGACGGATAGTTAAAAGACTAGATAAAAGAAGGGTGATTGGCACTGGTAGGTGTAGGAGCTGGACGGATGGACTGATGGATTGTTGGACTGGATAAAGGAAGGTACGGTTGTTGTGGGAGACTATTGGGAGTTGTTGTATGGCTGCCATATCCCTGGAGCCACTGAGTGGAGGAGGCAGGTGTGGCTTAGGTAAGCTGACTGCCTGTTGTTTGGTGGTGGTGTTTTGTGGTGCCAAGTGAGACATAGGGTATCTTGAGCTAAGCCAGTGATAAGGGCAGTCTGGAGGAGGCTGGCCAGCCAGCTGGTGAATCCAAGCAAGGCTGCTGGAAGAGAGGAGAACCAGTGGGTGAAGGAACCCCCTCCCTCTTGCCTATCTCTGAGGCTGCTTAACTTGAAAGTACAGGCACAGCCTTCTCATACGCAGTTTTCCATCCGCTAATTTGACTCAGAGTGCAATCCTAACCTGGAGTTAGGCCAGCAAATTATGGCTGGCACAAGGGTCGCTGTAAAGTGTGTTTGGACTACTCTCGGAGTCAGGATGGCACACATCTGTGTGCTGGCCTTTCTGACACTGAAAGTGGTCCAAACATACTTTATGGTGTCCCTGGTGCCGGTCAAAATTTGCTGGCCTAACTGAGCCAGCCTAACTCCAGGTTAGGATTGCGCTCACAGTGTGGAGGAAAGAGAGGTACCTTTTGTTTATCTAAACATGGTCCTTTAATTGGCAATCAGCACTTTAAAAATGCTTCTCTTACCATGGCAACACAGCAGCAAGCATTCTCCAGGAACTTAGAGCAAATTTTGCATTTTGTTTTGGGAGAAGTGAACAGGTCTCAGATCGAAATGATATTAATCTGTTCAGGGCCCTGGAGAATGCCTGCAGCTACACTGCGTTTTCAAAAACCGCTTACTGCTAATTAAAGGAACTTCTTTTTTAATTGATTCATTTTAATGCGTTTTTTGGCATCTGCGAAGGTCCCTGTATTGCTCCTGCACAAAAAGATCAGACAAATATTGCATCTATGCAAAAGGACAGGAACAGCAACCCACAACTCCATAACTTGGGTGCCAGAGTAAGTATTAAATACAGTAGAGTATATCTGTGTATCTCCAATATGACAGCCACCACTCTCATCCACACTTAATTTTTGTTCCACCCCCTCTTCTTTTTCCAATCCTGGTAGAGGGAGAAGGAAGAGCAGTGAAAGCAAATAGATAGATCGAGGTTGATGCCCTCCCCCCGCTATGTACAACCTGCGGCAGCTGCTTCAGTGGGCCTCATAGCTGGGCTGCTTCTGGGGCAAATTACACATTCCAAAACCGATAATCATCAGGGTCAAGATGATGAATTGCCAAAGTCTGAGGCATTTCTACGCACAGCTTGCTGTTGACAGCAAGGATGATGAGGCCATCACCTCTCCCTAATTAAATCTGCCAACTAAACAGGATACCCACGCACCTGATGAGCTCTTGTCCACAAAAGGTTTATGCCACCGTAAATCTGCTGATCTTTAAGGTGCCACAACTCCCCCCCCCCCCGGGAGGGGGAGAAGCGTATTTCTGGCCTCTCAGCAGCCCCCCCCCCATCCTTGCAAGTTTGTGTTGTTGTTGTTGGGTTGTTTGTTGGCTGCAAAACGGTGTTCAAAGCTCCTTAAAATCAACAGCTATTAAGGAGGGCAGCAAAAACATTCCCTCCCCCCACCAAGCCCCGTCTTCGCCTTACTTTAAGAGCGCACCCAACTCGGTCCGTCCGCCAGGCCTCCAAGGACTGCTATATTTATCTCACTCTCTGAGGCAAACCAACTCTACTCCGCCTTTCTCTATTCTCCCGCCGCCCTCTGCATGGTTTCCAAATAGCGCTGTAACGCAGCAAAAAAAAAAGTAACCTAGACAACGGAGAAGCGCGGGAGAGGGGAGAAGGCACAGTTTGCGACAGTTTGCTTCGTGACGGTGTGTCGTAGAACGTCCTATACGCGGAGGCCGGCCATATTGAACGTGGCAAAACAATCCGCCGCGCACGTCGCGAGGGGACGGAGCAAATGGAAAGCTGGCTGAGCCAGAGGGCGGCCCTGCCTATGCAGTTAGATAGGGAAGAAGTGAAGCTACGGGGCGGGTTTAGCGGTGACGTAATTATACTCAAAACAATGCTGATTCCAAGCATTTCAGATTGGTATTCGCGTGATCTTTAGGACTTAATAGTTTACTCCTGAAGTAAAAACTTACCAAAATAACAACGTGCGATCGTGGAGAAACATCATTGGTAACCTAATTATGAGTTAATATGCAAATTGGGCGAACTCAGGAAGCTAGTGGAGGACAGGGAGGCCTGGCGTGCTGTGGTCCATGGGGTCGCGAAGAGTCGGACACGACTTAGCGACTGAACAACAACAACAACAACAATGCAATTCCAAGGTTTAATTACTGAACACTCCGGACGAAATGCCACTTGCTGTCTATTTAAACTCGGATTGCACTGTTTTAACGGACTTATTTTTTGAAATCTACACAACCAGAAATAAAGTGTGAACGGGAAGGAAAGAAAAAAAGGGGAGGGTGGGCAAAAATTAGATAAATATGTAGGAAAATTACATTAAAATCTCTCAGTGTATAACACAAGTAGTTGTCAATATGAGAGTAATTCTTTTTTACTTCTAGGCTATTAAGAGTATTTTTTTAAATTTCTACACTCACCCCCCCCCCATAAAACAAATTCTGTTAATGTTCAGAATTTCAAAAATATTACATATTTTTTTTTATTTTATTTCTTCATATCTACTTCAGTTTGTGAAGGGCTGCATACATTATGAAGTAATATTTTTCTGTAGCAACGAATCACAATGATTTTAATTACCTGTGCAAAGTAATCCCATTTTTCGTCCAGCGATTCGCGCACCCGTATGCAGAACACGCAGGCATGCTTAAAGACCAGACGTTGAGATTAACTTTTACACACGGGCAGGGTGATTTTGATTCGTGACTCCGCGGCGGCAATCCTCCTTCGCGGCGATGATCTCAGTTTATACTCATGGCTTCAAGAACGTGACGTCATGGCTTCTCCATGTAAGTTATACCTTCATGGGTTGAGCTAGCGAAGCTGAGGGCGTGGTTGAGTGCGCATGCGCTGTTAAGCGGGTGCCTGAGTGGAAGAGCGGCAACGTCTCCACGGCGGGACGATTAAACTGGTCTATCTGTAAGTGTGGTTGTGTACTGAGCTTGGGGAGGAACAGAAGCATAAGAGGGACGGAAAGGTAGTTACTGGCTATGATTTAGGGATAAAACCGACAGTACAGGCATTCCGTCCTCTAGGACTATGATGAAAGGGATCCTATTTTTAAGCTGACCGTACCAACTTGGGATGGTTTTGTTTTTCAAGGAAGAAAGGCACTCTGCTCATGCTCAGAGGCATGAAGTAGACCCTGAAAATTTACTTCGTCTGTGCGCACGTGGGAAAGGCATGCTTAAAAGCTTGAGCTGCCTTCCAGCAAGGTCTAAGGGTTGAGCCACACGCTCTTGCAGGAGCTAATGGCGGGGTGTGGTGGGGGTGGTAAGTGGGTAAGGAATTCCATACAGCCATCATCTGATGTATATTCACCAAATAGGAATTGCTTTCTTCACTTGTGGTATTTCCCTGTATCAAAAAGTGAAGGACGAGCCATTTTCACAGGATTGAGTTATTAAATGCAAGATGAAAGTGCTGTAACAGGATCATAGGCTCATAAGCAAACTCTTTGACTCAAGACCACCAGGGGTGGCTAAACTTGCTTAACCTAAGAGCGCAATCCTAACCTGGAATTAGGCCAGCAAAGTTTGGACAGCACAAGGGACACCGTAAAGTATGTTTAGAGTACTCTTTGTCAGAGAGACCAGCACACATACGTGCACCATCCTTCCTGACTCTGAGAGTGGTCCTAATGTGGTTTACAGTGGCCCTTGTGTTGGCCAAACTTTGCTGACCTAACTCCAGGTTAGGATTGCACCCTGACAATAAACTTCAGATGTTTGAGAAACAAGAGAGATGTTTGAGAGCTGCAGTATTTAAGAAGCATTTACATTCTTAAATAGATTTACTCACACAAATATTAAACTTATGTTTTAATCCAATGGCCTCTCTGTTTATACCTGGTCAATAATTATAAAGCTTAAACATTTTTTATTTTATTTTTACATGAATTGTGATAAAAAAAGGAGCTCAACCAACATATTTCTGAGAGCTGCATATTATACATCAAAGAGCCTCTCTTCAATATATTGTGGTTACAAAAAAGCTTCTGGAGATTGTATCCTTATACACGCTCACACAGAATAGTATATTTCAATAAAATTAGTTTACATTAGATGTTGTCCCTTCTGTCCTAATATATTTTCATCTGCTGCTGTCCAGATGCAGTTCATGTGTTGTAATCTTTTGAGTTCACACTTGGGATAATTTCTGAATTTTGGTTATTAGATAACTAGGTAAACTATAAGAAATTAGAGCAGGATCCAGCACTGAGCTATGTATCCAGAGGCATCTTCCTGCAGCCATGGCTACATTATCCACTGAACATTTGCAATGTGCCCAGGGTGTTCGATTGCTCAATCAGTAGATACAATTTTCTCATTCCATTGTGTCTTTCTCAGTCCTTAAACTAGATAAGAGTTAAACAAAGCAATAGCTCCACCTACTGCTGTTTCAAGAAATAACTACACTGTGTATTTCTGTGTACTTCAGCACAATTCTGTGTACAGGCTTGCCCCAGTATCCGCAGGGGTTCCGTTCCGGACCCCACCATGGAAAAGTGAAACCGTGGATACTGGGGAACATCAGTGCTAGGGGAACATCAGTGGTTTTGCTGCAACAAAGTTAAAAAAAGAGATTTGTTTAATGTTCCCCTATCTTTTTCATGAGGGACGTGGTGGTGCAGTGGGTTAAACTGCTGAGCTGCAAGCTTGCTGATTGGAAGATTGGCAGTTCGAGACCACGCAACGAAGTGAGCTCCTGTTGCTTGTCCCAGCTCCTGCCAACTTAGCAGTTTGAAAGCACGTAAAAATGCCAGTAGATAACTAGGTACCACTTCGGTGGGAAGGTAACGGTGTTCCGTGCGTCTCGGTGTATAGTCATGCTGGCCACATGACCACAGAAGCTTGTCCTAGGACAAACACCGGCTCTTCGGGATGGCTTAGAAACAGAGATGAGTGCCGCCCCCTAAAGTTGGTCACGACTAGACCATTCGGTTGTGGGGAAACCTTTGCCTTTTCATCTTTTTAATTGGCATCCCAATATCCATGGTATCCATGGATAACTGAAAACGTGGATATCGAATCAGTGGATACGGTGCTAGAGCCTGTAATATTTTAGTGCAGTGTTACTCAAACTGTGGGTCGGGACAATTTGCAGTGACTTGAGATGTATGCAGTGCCAACTTGGGCATGTTTACTCAACAGTAATTTTTGCTGACATGTAACCCTACTCACATATAAGCATGGAGAAGATTCCAGCTTTAAAGTCTAGCCCTGACTTTAGTGTTACTTAACCTGAAATGAAACATAGTTTTTAAAAACATGTTCTGTAGTCATTTTGTCGCCTCCCTTTCTCTTCCAGCTTCAGTAAAAAGTGCCTTGGTATTTTATCTCCTTGACATCCCATTCCTAACCCGTACTGAACTAGGGAGACCAGCTAGCCTGCCCCATATCCAGTGTGGGGTTGGGGCTGCATATGGTGTAATTCAGAGTAAGCGGAACATTGTGTCGCACCATAGCAATCCCACAGGGCTACTCAGAGCCGCATCAGAGCGGATACAACTCTGACTGGCCTGTGTAAGACCAACTGGGTCCGAAGTTAGGATTTGGCCTAAGTGCCGGAGGCTGGTTTCACTCACCTCCCTGGGATATGGACCAGCTACTACACCCATGGGCCCTCAGCCCTCTTCCCAACCTCCCATGCTGGCTGAAGTCTGCCAGGACATACTTACCAGGTCCAGGTGGCACAGGGCCTCGATCCAGCCAAGCCAAGCGCACGTCTATTCGCTGGCTCAGCCTCTCCCAAAGGAGGCACAAACATGCTCTATGGCATGTTCTTGACACTCCTGGACTGACAAGAGATACTTTTATCTGCCCAAGCACAATTTTAGATTGTGCTCTAAGTCAGCTTTTTGAAAGCTATGGACCAGCTACTACACCAATGTAGGGGCAGGACCATGGGTGAGTAGTACAGCCTATGCTTTGCATGCAGCAGGCCCCAGGGTGAATCCCTTGGCATCTCCTGGTAGGGCAGGGATTGACCTTTCTCTGAAGGCTTGGAGTCACTGCTGGTCAGCAGAGACAAGTACTAGACCAAGACTCAGGATAAGGCAGCTTTGTATGTTCTGTTGTGATAATGCTTATTTTACCACTGACTTGCTTGTATTTATTTACTCCCTTTCATTAACTGTGTTGTAGGAATTAGAATGGGGTGGGGAAGTGTACTAGCTGGGTACCCTCATGGCTGGCTCCTACGTCAGGCCAACTGAAGCAGTAATCTCAGGCAGCAGTTGGTGATGGGGGGAGGTGCCTATCTCTACCCACGTACTTGCCTCAGTTTCTCTCCCTCCTGCTGCCAGTCCCTGGGTTGGAAAAGGAAGAGGAAATGTGGAGAGAGGGAAGTGCAGAACGAGAACAGTGGAGACTGAGAGGAACAGAGGTTGACACATCACTGGGTATGTGGGGGGGGCAGCATTTGATGTGTCACTTCAGGTGTCTGGAGGCCTTGGGCCAGCTATGGGTAGCCTGATCTTTGCTCAGTGTTTTGAGGCAAGGTGCGCCCTGAATAGTAATTTGCAGAGTAACTGACGTGGTTCTGTCCGTCGACCGAGCTTTTGTTACAAACTTCTTACGTATTGCTTTTCAGATCAACACAACTGAACATGAGGCGATCGGCGGCTCCAAGTCAACTGCTGGGGAATCCAGCAAAAAAGCCAAGGTTTATACCACCAGGAAAAATGAATATCGTGTCTTGGAAGAAAGAATCACGTCACTCAGACCTAGAAATTAAAGTAGCTGAGGTAATATTACACAGGGAAAAGAGCATATATAGTGTCAATTGGCAAATGATGCCATATAGGATTCCAGCACAAATGTCAGTAATTCAGAATCCTTGGGAATTAAATTATCATTATTGTATTTCTCTTTGAGATGATAAACCTTTTCAGCTGTACCATTTCATGTTGCAAGTCGGCGTTCACATCACTGAGCATCCCTTCAGATCATTTTCCCCCTGCCTCTCCTTCCAAAAAGAAAACAAGATATCAGAAAGAGGCTATTCTATTCTAGAAGGTTCTTCCTGATGTGTCTACTCAGGTGTGTTTACTCAGAAGTAAGTCCTGCTGAGTTCAATGCGCCTTATTCCCAGGTAAATGTGTACAGGATTATAGCTTAAGGCATCAGAATAAGCCCCATTGACCTCAATGGGACTTACTTCTGAACAGGCATGCCTAGGATTTCAATGTAAGCGGAGATAATTTTCTGTATAGACTAGCATTCAATTAACGTGAATTCCACTTTTGCAGTGGTACAATTTAGATACAGGTTTTCCAAATCATTGAGAACTAAATTATAAATGTATTAATTGTTTGCATGATTAGAGATATTCCAGATTGTTTTCAAGGCAGTTGGTGTTAAATAAATACATAAAATAAAAAGCTCAGCCTGCAGATAGTTATCCCTGGGCTGTTGTTTTTAATTGTGTATAGATGTACACGTGTTACAGTTTGATCTTGTGCAGGCTTATCTGGAAGCAAATACCACTGAGTTCAGAGGATGTTACTCCCAAGTAAGTGTGAATAACTATCTTGTAAAATATGCCCTCTCTATATTTCCCATTTTACTGAGTAACTTGTCCATGGCAATATTCTGGCCCTTGTAGTTACACACACACAAAAAATTCTCAATCCCTTTCTTTGTTAATGGGACCTGCATTTGGAGTGACTGGTATATATGTTCTATGGCTCAATATGCTTGCTAAATAACTTTACTCTCCCCATCTATGTGTTTCAAAGCTCTCTAATGAAGGGCAGGGTAAGGCTTCTGTTTGTCTACAGTATAAACAGAGGGAAAAGCTGCTCGTTTTACTGTGCTAAGAATATAAGAGCCCTGCTGCCAAAGGTCCATCTAGTCCAGCTTCCTCTATCTCACCAGATAGAGGCCCACCAGATGCCTCAGGGAGCACCTAAGACAACAAGATGTCTGCATCCTGTTGCTGCTCCCCTGCATCTGGCATTCTGAGGTAGCCTTCTAAAGTAAAGCGATTGCACCTCCCATCATAGCCTATAGCCTATGATGAACTTTTCCTCCAGAAATCTGTCCAGTCCCTTGTTAAAGGCATCTAGGCCAGATGCCGTCACCACCTCTTGTGGCAAGGAGTTCCACAGATTAATTACACATTGGGTAAAAAGGTATTTCCTTTTATACATTCTCACTCTCCCAACACTCAATTTTAGTGATGTCCCCTGGTTCTAGTGTTGCTTAGATAGGCACTCTATCCATCCCATGCATAATTTGGTACGTCTCAATCATGTCCCTCCTCAGGCACATTTTTTCTAGACTGAAGTACCCCAAATGCTGCCGCCTTTCCTCATAAGGGAGGTGCCCCAGCCCAGTAATCATTTTGGTTGCTCTCTTCTGCACCTTTTCTAGTTTCACCATGTCCTTTTTGAGATGTGGTGACCAGAACTGTATGCAGTACTCAGATGTGGCCTTAACATCGATTTGTACAATGGCATAATAATATTGGCTGTTTTATTCTTAACCCCCTTTTTAATTACCCCAAGAATGGAATTGGCCTTCTTCACCGCTGCCACACAGTTGCATGAAAAACCATGAATAATCCATAATATTTTTTGTAGGTGAATGAACAACAACAGAAAGGCCCAGTGTCTATAGAAGTTTGTCCTGGACCCCAAGGCTTCAATTCTACAATGACTGTGAAACCTGAGAGAGGAGAATTGTCGTCTAGCAAAAATAATGGAGAGAACTGGCATTTGGAAAGTGGAGCAAAATCAATATATATAACAGGTAAGGGAGCATGTATTTGAAAGGTATACCCTGAAGGGTTTATTTAATTTGAAGTAGAATAGTTCTTAAAGTGAATTCTGGGGGAAAGCCAACAAGAGCTGTCGAATTTTCAGTTACATATGAATCAGAGACCACAGTGTGAACTTTTCAGGGCCTCAGCACAGTACAAACAGGGTAAAACGTAGCAATGGTTAAATAGAAACAATGATAGCCAAAGACCAAAGAACTGTAGGATAAATTGCTTACAGAAAAAGGTCTTTTTGAACAAGGTATTTATACGCTAATGCTAAAAGCTTCCCAGCTAGGATGAAGTGCTTCCTACATAGATATTCAGCATGCAGAAACTGGTGAAATAGTGATCTACAGCTATATTTTATAATTATGTAAGCCACTTTGGGATTAAAGGGTGGCACAGAGAAACATTTTAAATAGTTGATAGGACCCTGGTATATAAAATCTTTAGGGAATGATATTTGGGGGCAGATTTTAGATTGTGAGCCCTTTGGGACAGGGAACCATTCTTATTACTATTTGCCTGTAAACTGCTTTGTGAACTTTGTGTTGAAAAGTGGTATATAAGTACCTATTGATTGATTGATTGATTGATTGATTGATTGATTGATGTAGCTCTAATGTTGTTGCAGTGTAACTCCTTGCCACAGGAACTGGTGATGGCGTCATGCCTAGGTGCCTTTAAAGGGGGACTAGACAGATTTCTGGAAGAAAATTCATTGCAGGCTACAGGCCATGGTTGGTAGTGCAACCTCCATTTTTTAAAAGTAAGCTACTCAGAATGCCAGATGCAGGGGAGTGGCAATGAGATGCAGGTATGTAGTTGTCTTGTGTGCTCCCTGAGGCAACTGGTGGGCCACCGTGAAATACAGGAAGCTGGGTTAGATGGTCCTTTGGACTGATCCAGTGGAGCTCTTCTTATGTTCTTAATCCAATAAAACTCAAGAAGAGACTTCATCGCACAATCACTGTTCATGGAAACATCAGGCCAAAGTATAATTTATTGAGTCTCTTATCCAAAACAGAGTGATTTTGAGATGAACCAAAATAAAAAAATCAAGGAGTCAGAAAAGAGTATATATTGTAATAATGGCTAATGCCACCTATCCTTCATTGACGGGGTAAATGTACATTCAGGTCATGAGAAAGAATTTCTAGTCACAATAAAGAACTAGGACTCTGGTAGTAATCACAAACAATGCCCAGGACTGAGTATAAGAAGTATGAAACTGTTCACTAGAATTCTTATTTAATCCTTTTTTGCATCCATGTCAAGTAGCATTCATTTGCATTTTGCATATAGAATTATTACAGTGAGTGGTACATGTTTTGATAGAGAAAGATTATTTTGTCTTGTTTGGCAGTTTAAGGTATTTGTATTAACTGATCTTGTTCATGGCAATTGTGAGAAACAGGGCTGTGTGTTGTAAAGTGTGTGGTGAATGATGACAGTCACCAAATTTTGGATGTTCGCTGTAACCTTTACACAACCAAATAATGCAGATTAGATTCAGTTATATCAGCTGGTTGTGTATGCAGAGACCACGATACGATTTCACATAAGGGTAATGCTGCAAGAACATCTCCAGATATAAAGTGTAAGTCACTGGCATAGGTATGTTTGCACCTCCATACCCCTCCCATCTCCCCAAAAAGACCATTTGCCTTTAGGTAGCCATGTAACCAAGATACCTAGCAATGATGCAAAAAAAAAAAAAGTATTCTATATCTGATCATGTTCTTTGCTAGTATTCATCTATTAGAAACACAAGATAGGACCAAGGTTGGCATACCGACTGCTTAGGAGTAGCAAAATAATGGCTGGTGCCAATTTCACTTATATTTTAACCAAATATGCATTGCTATAATAGTAATAGTAATAGTAATAATAAAATAAATACATATAAAACATATATCCCACCTTTTTCTCATGGAACTCAAGGTCGTTTACATGGGGTTCCAGGTATTCTCCTGCCCAGGCACTGAACAATTCAGAGCTTCAGCAAAGTAGCTGTATCATGTGTCCTCAGAATATGGGTTGGTACTTTTAAAATTCTAACCTTTGCCATAAGGCTAAAAGGAAGTGCTTTTAGCACCTTTTTAAGAACATAAGAACATAAGAAAAAGCCTTGCTGGAGGCCAAAGGTATCTTCCTGTATCTCACAGTGGCCCACCAGATGCCTCAGGGAGCACGCAAGACAACCAGATACCTGCGTCCTGCTGCCACTCCCCTGCATCTGGCACTTTAAAGTAGACTATTACCCTTGCACCACCCCCAAGGAAGACACCAGACTGAGGTTGGGGTTTAACTTTATTAAACACAAGTGTAAATCATAAAACCTACTGAACACCCATCCCTCCCTCGCCAATCTGGGGTAGTAAAAAAAAACTGCCATCCATACTTGGCCAATTTGGATGACAGAAAAAAAATTCCTACCCGGCCCTCATGATGAGTGACCAGCTAATCTCGGACTGGACATACCCATCATAGCTTGTAACCTGTAATCGAGTTTTCCTCCATAAATTTATCCAATCCCCTTTTAAAGGCATCCAGGCCCAATGCCATCACCACATCTCGTGGCAAGGAGTTCCACATTCTAATTATACACTGGGTAAAGAAATACTTCCTTTTGTTTGTTCTAACTCTCCTAACACTCAGTTTTAGAGGATGTCCCCTGGTCATATTGTGTGAGAGGGAAAAAAGATTCCCTTTATCTACTCTATCCACTCTGTGCATAATTTTGTATGTCTCAATCATGTCCCCCCTCAGGCGCCTTCTTTCTAGACTGAAGAGCCTGAAATGCTGTAACCTTTTGTTGTAAGGGAGGTGCCCCAGCCCAGTAATCATTGTAGTTGCTCTTTTCTGTACTTTTTCTAATTCCACTATGTCCTTTTTGAGATGTGGAGACCAAAACTGTACGCAATACTCTAGGTGTGGCCTTACCATTGCCTTGTACAATTGCAATACAATATTGGCTGTTTTATTCTCAATCCCTTTTCTAATTATCCCTAACATGGAATTTGCTTTCTTCACTGCCGCTGCACACTGGGTCGACATTTTCATCAAGCTGTCCACTAACACCCCAAGATCTCTCTCCTGGTCTGTCACTGACAGCTCAGAACCCATTAACCTATATGTGAATGTTTGATTTTTTGCCCCAATATGCATTACTTTGTACTTATTTACATTGAAACACATCTCCTGTTTTATTGCCCATTCTCCCAGTTGTGAAAGATCCTTCTGGAGCTCTTCACAATCCTTTCTAGTTTTCACCACCCAGAAAAGTTTAGTGTCATCTGCAAATTTGGCCACCTCACTGCTTATGCCTGTCTCCAGGTCAGCCTGTCTCCACAAGGCTCTGTGTGCATTATGTGTGTGAGAGTCCACATTTGTAGTACATTTCTAAACTGAAAGAGTATCTAATAAAGCTCTTTAATGAGCTCTGCTTATTGCTCCAATAATTTCATGATGTTGTATTTGGACACACAATTCAGGCCTATCGTTTTATCTAGCAACAGATGGGACCCAGCAATGATGTTTTCTGGATTGTATCACATCACGGTGATAGTTATTTAAAATACTTGCATGCAACTCTCCAGTTTTAAAAAAACAACTCCCAAGGCAACTCGCATAACATGATAAAGACAGCACTAGATACAGGAAAACTCAGTGTTAAACTGCAGTCCGCAGGTCAGAATGAATAAAATCTGACAAAATCATGAAATAATGAAAAATTGATTAAAACTAGCTATGATAAGATGCAGGCAATACTGCGCAAATAAAAAGATTTCTGGGTCTCCAGAAGGACTTCACATTTGGCACCTAACCAGGCAAGCTTAAGTGAGGAGAATATTCCAACTATTGGGGCTGCCACTCATTGTCTTTGATCACTAAGAAGCTGCCTGGAGTCAAACCTTGATCCATCTCAGTATTGTCTCTGCAGCTGATCAACAGTGCTCTGTATGAGTAGTCTTTCTGCATTCAAATCTGATACAGTATATACCTGATGATATATGCTTTGCTGAAATATTTGCGCTTTAATTAACATTCCACAAACCTCCATCAGTTGGCACCTCTTGAAGGCACGTAACTCTTAGTATGCCTGAACTGTGTTGTATTTTCCTCGTCCCTAATGGATCCCTCTGTATAAGAGAGAAAGGCAATTAACAAAAACGGAATATTTTGTTTACACATCATTTTTCATTTCCATAAATTTCATTATATTTTTTTAATTACAACACTTTTATTCTTCCTTCAGAGACCTCATGGCAGAACAATCCTTTGAGGCAGATTAGGCTCTGTTGCCAACACCGCACGTTCACATGCACATGTCTGTCCTACACATGCGTCTTGCACACAATAACTGAAATTGAACCAAATTTGGGCGGGGGGGGGCGGACTTAGCAGAGCAAAAGGTTAAGTCCAGCAGTGTCTGACAGTTTTGGGACCATTGACATGGACAATTGATGTAAGCAACCTCAGGGTGCCTTAAAATTTGGCTACCAATAAGCATGAGACTGAGCTTTTCAAAATAAGATTTTTTGAAGAAATATAGACAACAGAGAAAAGGCGCACTTACTTTCGATTACTTTGCTTAAGGGATCAGAGCAACAGAGCTTTAAATGGTTAGAACAGTGGTTCTCAAACCAGTCTGTCCGGGACCCACCAGATGACATGACCAGAAGTGCTGTCACTGTGATGCCAGAGCCTGCTGCTTTCTTGAAAATGCAGCACCATGTTGGGTTATTTCTCATCCGTTTTCCAATAGCAAAGTGAATCAGAAAGGAAAAAAGCCTATTTTTAGCCTTGACACAAACCCTCCCGCTTTCCAGCATCCCATCTTCCCATATTTTCAATGATGACTGCTCTAGGTGCTTCACAACTCACCTGAAATTGGGTCCCAACGCACAGTTTGGGAACTACTGGGTTAGAAGAAATGCTTGTTGCGAAAGAATTGAAGGAGAGATTACCAATCCTTAGCTGGATGGGTTTGGAATACAAAGTCCTATCTTAAGCAGCAAGGGCAGGGCTGCATGGTTGCTAGTTCTAGGAGAGAAAAATGCAATTAAAAAGGTGCTTCCTTGAGCTAGAAAGGTAGCTGAGAGTGAGGGCAACTACCAGAGCAAGAGAGGTTTTTAACTACAGAACAGCATTGCTGCCGAACAAAAATGTGGAGGCTTTCAGTAGGGAAGAAAGCACCACCACAAATGGAGGAAGGTATCAAGAAAGACGGTACAAAAAACACTCTGTTCACTCAGAGTTTAGGAGTGGCACAGTTCTGCTTCCAGAGCAGTACTTGGTTTCACAAAGGAAACAAAGCCATTTTTGAGTGAACAAGGAGTTTGGAGCATTATTTTGGCTATGCAGCCCAGGTTTCCTGGATTTGATGGTGTTTCAAATCAGTGGAGTTTGATGGACTTTTGATGGCATGTCCTTCCAGGAGCATACAAAGGCTTGATTTCTCCCCCATCAAAGAAGTTCCTGAGAAACAAAGACATGGCAGGATGTGTGCTGCTACCCAGGCCTTTGATGGGAGATACTACTTAGCCCAGGAATCCCAAAAGACTGTTCAGTAGCCTGGCCATTAAACAATTGAAATTTAATTTTAAATACAGCAGAACAACAGAAATGTTGTCAGAATGGAGCACCTGGATTTGCATTTCCCATACAGATGTCCCATGGGCTCCAATCCTTAATCAGCAGACTTAATTAGTCTCCTAAGAGTTGAGCCTGACCTCACTGAATGCATGGTAAAAATAGGGCCTGGCTCCCAACATTGCCAACCAGAAAACAAGATGGCGTTAAACCAGGACTGTGCACGTGCTAGGAAAGATGGTGTTCATAAGTGCTGATGGGTAGGTTAGGCTGATAGTGACTCGTCTAAGAGCCACCCAGTAAGCTGTGTGGATTTGAACCTAGCTCTCGCCACAGTCTAAGCCAGGGGTGGCCAACTTTTGGGCTCCTGGACCTTTAACAATTGTGTAGAGGTGGGAATTTCAACAGGTGCAGCTTGTCAACTGTGAGACATACAACAGGGAATGTCATCAGGTGCAGCTTGTCATCTCACAGATGACAAGCTGCACCTGCTGAAATTCCCTCCTCTACACAATTGTTAAAGGTCTAGAAGCCTTAAAGTTGAAAAGTTGCCCACCCCTGATCAATACACAATTCTTGTTGATGTCCAGGTTTTATTTATCACAATTCTTGTGATGATTTTAGGCTGCACTGGCTGACTGTGGCAACCAATGCCATTACGCACCAAGGAGCTCCCCATTTAGGGTGAAGGTCCTATTCATCACAGAAGTAATTGGATTGATCTTTAAGAAGCAGTTAGATTCTCCAACTGCAGTGCAAGCTATGGTGTTCTAAATGAACTTCCTGAAGCAGTGCTTCCTAAACGTTTTGCACTGGGACCCACTTTTTAAAAAAAACAGTCTATCGGGACCCTCTAGACAAAGAGATTTAGAGAAAATACTATTTTTAAAAAAATTATTATTCAGTAATTGGGGTCATGTGCCCACGAGGTTGCTAGAAACATTTCATATGTAGGCATTTACTAGACTCTCCCTAGAAATGGAGTTCAAGGACTTCAAACTTTTACTATAAGGTACCTATAAGGCTGAACTGGTGAGCAAAGATGTGCAGTTAGAGACTTCCAGGCCAGACAAAAAGCTTATACTGCGTTCATGCATGATCTATGGAACACCAATTACTAGATGACATTGGAAAATACAACATTTTAATTTTGGAGTATAAAAATCACCTCAATACCACAAGTTAGCATTCCAGCTAACAATTTTCTTCTGCACACTGGGCCTTTAAAAAAAATGTTTCAAAAACTTGAAAATCCACCAAAATTTGTCTCACGACCCACTGGTGTGTCCCAACCCACAATTTGAGAAACACTGTTCTAAAGTATTTTTTTACACAGGGAAATTGTTGGTTGAACAATTGTTGGTTGAGCTTTGTTGGTTGAAATCATTTTTGTTAGGTCAGGAAGAGAAATCCAAACAGCTATTTTTTACAAGCTCAAGACCAGTTTATGTATTCTTATGTATTCTTGCTTCAATAATCACAACAACTCTGCAAGGTAGGTTAGGCTTAACATTAGTGCTTTGACCCTAGTGATTTTCATGGGCTGGGTCTCCCGTGTCCAAATCCAACAATTTCTTCAGATCCTCATTAACTTGTTTCTCAGAGGGAGAGAGAGAGAGAGAGAGAATATTATGTATGCGTGCGTGCGTGATTTGATTGGGCAAATACTAGTTAAGAAGTCAGTGCTTTCTATTTTGTAGAATGATTGGATTTCTTTTCAGAATAGCAGATTGTTTCATGATGGATATGACAAAAAGCCTACACGGTGTAATGCATCCAGAATCTGTCTTGATTGAACGTTACCTTTATTATGTGCCTCCAGAGAGATACTTCTCAGTCACAGTCTGGGCTGAATGGCGATAATGGATGTTGTAAGGCGAGGAGATTGCAGAGGGGCAGGGCTGAGAGAAGTGGTGGGCGATGAAAAGAACTTGGTTTTTATGTTTTCTGCTCTTTTGTTCGTGTGCTCCTATTGAGCGACTGCCTCTTTAAAAAGTGTGTGCGCCTGGGAAGCTGGAGCACACTGCAAAGTGCTGGGGAACCTTAGCTTTGCTGTGAAGCCTGAGCAAAACCTAACTAGCTAGGCGATATGCAATTCCTGATTGACAGCAGGACTAGCATTATGCAAATGCTGCCAGAGAGAACAGCAGCTAGGGAACCGCGATCAGGGGCTCTGTTAGGGCTCTCTCTACACACGGCCGCTCCTAAAAAAACCCTGCTTTTTGCCCTTTTGCTGTGGTACTACAGCTTAACAATCAGTAAACGACCAAAAAATAAAAAATAAAGAAAAGTTGTGGCTTTCTTGGACACGAATAAATGCAATCTCCCGTGCCGTTTCAGTTTCTCTCAGCTCATGAGATGTGCATGAGCTTGTTAACTCAGGATGAATTGGGTAATATTTAGCAGGGTAATGCGCTAATCTTTAAACCTTTATGTTTTCAATCCTGTGTATGTATGGGTCTCTTGACACAAAAGTGTGTGTTTTGCCTGCTTCTTTCTCATCTCTCTCAGTCTGAAGCCTTATGTAGGTCAGGCTTGGCTTAAGCAGATTTCCTGAATCTGCGTCAGCTTAAGCTGAAGGAATTTTAATAAACCCTCCCTTGTAGGCGTGGGCCTAAATGAGGCAAGCCTAGTTAAGCCTGATCTTTTTCTGTTTGTGAAAAAGAGCTGAGCAGAGCTGAGATCTGCGTGGTGGTTTCAGGAACTGCTTCTTCAAGCTGGAGAGAACGATGGTTGGGAAGGCCCGATCCTCCAATTTTACCTTGTCTGAAAAGCTTGATCTGCTGAAACTTGTCAAGCCATATGTTAAAATTCTCGAAGAGCACACCAACAAGCACTCAGTCATAGTGGAGAAAAACAAATGCTGGGACATCATAGCCGACAACTACAACGCCATTGGAGTAGACCGCCCTCCGCGCACTGCGCAGGGCCTGCGCACGCTGTACAAGAGGCTCAAGGAGTACGCCAAGCAAGAGCTGCTGCAGCAAAAGGAGAGCCATTCCGACTACAAAAGCTACATCTCTGAACCGACCAAGAAAGTTGTGGAGATGATTCCACAGATCTCCAGTGTGTGTTTGAGGGAGCGAAACAGCCTGCCCTGGTAAGTTGTGTTTTTGCATTGTGCTTAAATTGTCAGCTCTAGCGCCTCCTGGCTTCTCCCACTGCTCCTTGTGGAGCTAAGTAAATATCTAAGTGTTAGGAGAAGTCCAAGTATTGTGGTTCTAGCTTTGGTGTGTTTGATTTTAGTGGTTTTTTGTTTTAGTCATGGCTGATTGTTCAACTTGTAGCTATATTTCAAATATCGTCTTGTCAGACCCTTGGCAAGTGAGGGTTAAGAAAGAATCCAAGTGAAATAGGAGCTCCAACTTTTACCCCTCCCCTTTTAATAGGCATAGCATTCAAACACTGACCAAGCGAAAAGCTGTTCTACATTTAAGGTGGCACTGCAGTCATCTGCCCTGCATAGGGAAGCTGATACCTCTTTGGGATAAAATCTGCATAAAGTCGAGTTAGAGAACAAAGAACCTCTTTTGTACAGTGTGCCCCATCAAGGATTATGTTAATCTCCCAGCATGGGATGCATTTTAACTGCATCTAGACCTTTCAGCAATTTTATTTCAGGCACTGCTGTGCCTTTAACAATGCACATTTATTGTTTAAAAATTAATTTTTTAACCTTGTCTGAGGCCAGAATGTAGAGATGCTTAATCTAAATTGTAAATAAGAATCTGGGTGGCAGTGTAGTAAATTTGTGAGGTTTGTGTCTAGACAAACAGGAGCATGAAGTGACACAAAGGTTTTTTTTATTATTATTATTTTCCAATAGCCTTTTAGTGTTGAAGCAAATTGGAGCTTGTCTAGATTTGAGCCAGACATAGAGCAGGCAGACTGTTTTCAAGCTATCTCACAGGGCCTGTGCTAATGTCCCCCCTCCTCCTCTGCAATTGGCTTGCCACATATGGCTAGTTCAGGGTTACTCAAAAGCTTCCCGGATCAATTTATGCTATGCCTGGATGTAAATATTTTAAAAATTGGGGGGGGGAAAGGAAAAGCCCTTGTTCTTGCTCCTGTCATAAACATGTCCTTCACAGAGCAAAACAAATATGTTAATCTGAGTTTCCGGGGAAGCTGGCTTGTATGTGCTTGTATGTGCTTGCTGGTCAGTCCCTCATTTGTGCCGCCTCTGGCTGCACTGAATGGTAACAATTGTCTAAATCCCACCATGTCTGATGCTCTTAAAATAACAGCATGTGGTAGCAGGCTTTTGCAGTCAGAATTCCGCATCAGCTAGAGTAAAGAAATTATAGTCAAAAATGGATTTTTAATATTGCAGCCGTATGTTGTTGGGATTTTTTTTGGGGGGGGGGAATAGATTTCTGTAGTATTGAACCTGGCTGAGTTTGTCAGTATAGACAAGGAAGTATGGTATCAACTTCTGGTTGAAGACTCTTCTACTTCAACCACTGGGTCAATACTATCTTGATAATTTTGCAGTGGGGAAAAAAATGTGGATTTTTACAGTGGCTGTAATACACCCTGTCCTTGGTAGCTGGACGCAGAGGCTTCTGCTAAAATCCAGAATGTCTGGATTACTGATGACTCAGGTAAATACTGTTGAATTGAATGATTTCCCCAAATTTGTTTATCCAATATTCAGGAACATTAAGAAAGAATACCCTGGACTACACACATTATGTGGGAGCAAGCTCCATTCATTTGAATGAAAATGAGTTCCCCCATAGTATGTTTGGGATCAAAGGGAAAAGCTTTTCTAAAACCCTTTTACACATTATATCTGTGTATAAAGCCAACCATGAAGATGAACCATGCAAAGACTCTCTTCTTCTCCTCAAATAGAGGCCTGATCTATGCTTGTGAGATAACATAATCCTGAAATGGTTGACTGCAATATATTGTTTTGGACTGTGGTAGGGAGATTGCATTTCTGAATGCTTCTCTACATGTTTTTTTAAAATAATAATAATAATAATAATAATAATAATAATAATAATAATAATAAACAACTAAGGGAATGGGCTGGGGTAGAGTTTTTCTCCCTAGCATGCTAGAGCAGAGATCTTTACTCGTTTACATCTCACGGCACACTGGCAAGGTGCTGCAATTGTCAAGGCGCACCATCAGCTTTTTGACAATTGACAAGGCAAACCATGCTGCCAGTGGGGGGCTCACCTGCCAATGGCCTTATTAATAAATGACCCTTCCCCCAAATTCCCACGGCACATTGTAGACCATTCGCGGCATACGAATGTGCCCTGGCACAGTGGTTGAAAATGGCTGTGCTAGGATTTTTTTTACATTCAGGACGCTTCTTATATGAGGGAGCATTCAAAATGGCGTCCCATCTTACCTGCAGTCAGAGTAGGCCAAAACCACCTCAGGATCCTGTCTCCTCCTTGAACTACAAGCACCGACTAAGCCAAAGGTTCTCCCCTTCTACCTCTCCATCGTTTCCCATTGCTATTGCTCCTATTTTATCTTGCCTGGGAACCTTTGTACTACGAAGTAGCCTCTATGTTTGTCAAAAGCATGATTGCTATTCAGGGAATAGGGGTTGCCCAGTAAGGGTGGAAGAAACTAGAGTGAGCCACAGTTCTGAATGCCCTGTCCCTGGCTGAAATCACCATGTGGAGAAACAGGAATTCTGAGTGCAATCCTAACCTGGAGTTAGGCCGGCACAGTTAAGCCAGCAGAAAAGCCATGGTAAAGTGCATTTGGACCATGCTTGGAGTCAGAGAGGATGGCGCATGTCTGTGCGCTGGTCTCTCTTACTCCGAGAGTGGTGCAAACATACTTTATGGTGACCCTTGTGCCAACCAAACTTTGCCGGCCTAACTGCCGGCCTAATTCCAGGTTAGGAGTGCGCCCCCAGTCATAGCACTGGGCCAGGGGAGCTGATCTGTTCCCATGTCCTTTTAGTGCTCTACCCCCCTTTTTTGCCAGGTACTGACTGGTAACATTCAGTTTGTAACAGGTGGCCAGGGATGGCCCATCCATTAGGTGAGGTAATGTGGATTGCAGATTGCATGGGCTGAGGGGCGACAGATTCGGCAGATGCTACCACTTCCCTCCAGCCTGCTGCAGCAACATGCACTGATCCACTTTCCACCCACTAAAAGCAAGTGGAAAGCTGATCAGATGCCTCCTTCCTTGCTCCTGGCACGGTTACTTCCTCTGTGGAAGTGCAAGAGTCCATGTTTGATTTGCAGGGACTATTTGAATAAGGGTGCAGTCCTAACCAACTTTCCAGCACTGACATACCTGTGCCGAAGGGGTGTGTGCTGCATCCTGTGGTGGAGGTGCAGTCCTGGAGTCCTGGACTGAAACGTTGGTTAGGATTGCACCCTAAAGGAGTTACTGCATTCATAAAGTCCCTTTGAATCAAACCATAAGTCCTGCACTTCCACAACTGAAGACATGGTGCCAGAAGCAGCTTTTTTTTAAAAAAAAAAAAACAACTGTGCAAAGGCAGCGGACCGACTGTGTTGATCAGTCATTGCAGCCCCATTTTCAGTTGTGTTGTGGTTATGAACCCAAGCTGTGCTTTTCATTTTTATAGCGTGAGCTGCATTCAGACTGCAATCTTAAGCATACTATACCTACAGAAATAATTCCTGTTGAAATAACCATGGCTTACTTTCAAGAAAAGGTGTTGGGAGATGTTGCATTAGAATAGTTTTACGCCCAACACATTTTTAAAAATTATTATCAAAGGGGAAGGGTTTTGAGTAGAGAAGCAGTGTCAGGAGAAGGGCACTTTACCCTTACCTTGCCCACTTCCCCCACTCTATATTGTCACCTTGCATAAATTTTAGCCCTTCAGGATTCAACAGGTATACAGTATTTACATATATGAATCCTCTGGGGGAAAATCTGCAATGAGTGGGTGAATTTGAAGCAGAGACGTTTCTCTCTTTCCATCCCTGAGAATCCACTTTTCTTTTTAAAACGCTGGTACCAGGGCTCTGTTACATGCTTTTATGTGTAACGTGTTGTTTGTTCTTGAAAAGCATATCAGCCAGTGCTATCCCCAAGATGAGTTCACGTGCACTTCAGAGTGGAATACTGGAGAATTGTTGGGCTGTTCCCAGTTCAAATCCATTCCTAGAATACTGTGTCCTGTGTATTGCACTCTCTCTTTATAAGAAAGCCCGTGCTTTGTATGCAGCTGACTAACCAAACAGGTTTGGGCCACCTTATGAAATGTGAATATAATTCACATGCTACTTGTATTAGCCAACAAATATACTTATGACACTAAGGGCCAAATCCTGTGGGCCTTATTGCTGGCTGAACATTCATACTGCAGGTTCTGGGTGTCATAAACATTCCGTAGAGTATGCTTATGGCATCCAGAGAGTTAGTATCACCCACACTGGGGCCACGCAAGTTGGCGCTGTGGCACAGGCGGTACTGACAGACAGTGCTCCAGCAGCACCAGCCGGTAGTAAGGCCTATCAGGATGGGGGAAGGCAGGGGACAGAACTGGGCAAGGGGAAGGGAGGAGTGGGCCCAGCTGGGGGCTGGGGCTGGGGCTGGCAGTGGCTTCCACCTTCTTCAACCCCCACATTCAGCTGGGCCACATGAACATCCCCTTCTGAGGAGACCCCAGCTGGTGCCGTAGATACCATAAATGCAGCAGTAGTCATTTTGCTACTGCTGCTCCTACAGGACCTGGGCAGTTTAGGATTGTAACTTAAGCTATAACTTTCTTATTAAACTAGCTATCTTAAAATTACAGTAGTTTGGCCAAATCAATATATACCATGTTTCAAAGTAAAACAAAATTAAGGAATCCAGATTTCTTATGTCACATACTCAGTTAGATTACACAAGTATATTACATACTCAGTTAGCTCTCCAAGCTTCATGTGGCTTGGAGATGCCTAATTGACAGATCTGGAATAACAGCCATTCTATGATAAACTGTCTTATTTCTTTTTCAGAAGTTGTGGAATGGGTTTTGCTCTGCTTTGCAAATGCTTCTTGCAATTTATAATTTAAGCTAGTTCCCCCCCTCCGCCCCAAACAGACTTATTGCGGCAAAAATAGCCATTTTTGATTGGGAAGCAGGTAGCAACTTCATAAGGTGCTGGTGTCATCCACAGTAAAATTCTGCAGGGTGGGCTTCATCCTGGCTCATTATATTCCACAATAGTCCTAAAATAAGGTATTTTTTCCTCCAGCATTTTTCTTCATCTGGAGCAGGAGACCCTTCTTCCAAAGCAAATAACTGAATGCTGCCCCTAATAATGATATTATAGTTAGTAAATTTTTGTCTGAATATCTGTTTACAGTTAGTTTATATTATCTGGTAATGGGCAGCGCAATCCTAGCACACCCGTCGCACTGATGCTACGTCATAGCGTCAATGTGAGGGGTGGAGCGCCAGCGTATGGATTCCAAGCAGCACCCCCACTTCGGCGCTAACACTCTGAAGCCGATGCTGCTCGCAGTGTCGGCTTCAGAGCGCCAACAGAGAGTCTCCCTTGTGCCGACCGAATATGGTCGGTGCAAGGGATTCTCTGTGTCTTGAGGCGATTCTGTCTTGGGACGGGGATTGGTGGGAGGCGGGATTGGGCAGGATGTGGGCAGGCTTGAGAGGTGGCCATACAGCCACCTCCTAAGCCTGTCAGCGAGGCCCCAATTCAGTCCGCGCGGTCTCCTCGGATCTGCGCCTGCTCTTTAGTGGGCACAGATCTGAGGAGCACATAGGGGAGGCTGGAGCCTCCCCTATGGTAGCGGCACGTTCCCTTGCTGCAGGAGGCTCCAGCCTCCCCACACCCAGCACTGGAAAGGGCGCTGGCTGGCCAGCGCTCCTACCCCAGCGCTGGGTAGGATTGTGCCCTTAACTTTTTCCATAACACAATTGAAAATTATGAATAGAGAAGAATCAATCAATCAACAGTATTTATATATCACTTTTCAACACAAAGTGGTTTGCAGGCTAATAATAATAATAATAATAATAATAATAATAATAATAATAATAATAAAGTTAAATGGCTCTCTGTCCCAAAAGGGCTCACAAACTAAAGAAATGCAGAACACCATCAGCCACTAGAAAAGACACTGCACAGCGGTGAAGAAGGACAATTACTCTCCCGCTGCTAAATATAACACTACTTGAAAAAGTGCCTCTTCCCCAGTTAGCAGGAGAAGGAGAGGTGATTTTAACAAAATTAGCCATGATATTATAAGTTGGGATTATAACAATACAACCTTGTCGTGCTTCAAGTTCCAAAAGATGAAGCAATAAGATAATTTCTCTTGCCATCTTTGTACCCTTAAAAAAAAGAATAGCTGCTAAGATAAGCCCAAATTTGTGTTGACCTGTGTTGGTATCTTCAGTGTTGACACTTTTGTTAATAATTATACACAGAATGCCTCTCCTCCGTAAGCAATGTGGGAGGCCATGGAGAGTAAGGACAGGGAAAGAACTACTTTGAGGTAAAACATGCTTCATGCCTCTGGGAAAAGGGAAGAAATATTGGGCACATGAAAATATGCTGTGTATCTTAATAACTTTGAAATATGATCTCTCTGTTCAAGCACTACCCTGGACAAAGAAACAGTTGCTACTACGAGTTCACCGCAGCCAACGTTGGAGCACCATCCTGCTGCTATCACGCTGGAGTTAGATCAAGACGAAGAGGATGTCAAGCCACCTCCATCGTTGATTGTAGAGTTGCAGCCGCAGGAGAGCTTGGAGCAAAGAGAACAGCAGCACATGGTTCATGTGATGGAGAGATCTCCTTCCACCTCCCTGTCTTCGGTTGACATAAGAATGCTCTCTCCTTCTCCCATCCCCAGAAGAGACGAATTTTTCAGGCTTGAAAGTGGGGAACGGTTTAGGCCAGCATGTGGAGGGTACGATCCCCAGATGTTGCAAATGTTAAAAGACGAGCATCACATAATTTTGGAAAACCAGAGGAAAATTGGGCTCTATATCCAGGAGAAGAGGGATGGTTTGAAAAGGAGGCAGCAGCTGGAGGAAGAGCTACTGCGAGCCAAAATTAAAGTAGGAAAATTAAAGGCCATCCGACTACGTCGTGATCTTCCTGAATTCAACAACCTTTGAATACTTCGCAATTCAGTTGAATAAAACCAGGGTTCCTTTAGCATTCTTTTTTTGCTCTAGAAAAGATTGTTTACCATGTTCATTTGGGTGGATCAAACAGCAGTCTCAAGTGGGTAGGGGAATAAGTGCATGTTTTTCATTCTACTTTTCATGCGCATTTGCAAAAATGTCAAAGCCATCATTCACTGGTCTTCCCAGCCTTTCTAATTTGAAGTAGAGCCAGATCTCAGTAAGATTCTTCTTTAAAAATCCCTTTGAAATCTTGTGATCATATTAGTGAAAGCAAATTATAATTTATGCAGCTGTTCTAAAGGATGATTTTATTTCTGTTTTCATTTTTTTTCTGCAACAATTCTTATCTGCCCTCCTAAGTATTCACTTATTTGTGGGTCAATAAACATGCGCCGAATGAAAAAAACCCTTCTGCTTTGTTTCTTTCATAAAACATGTTGAACCTGCTGTTGCGTTCTCTCACTCACTCACTCACTCACTCACTCACACACACACACACACACACACACACACACACACACACACACACACGTAGTAATATGTTGAGTTAAACAGAAGGAATATACATTTGCTATGTTTTATACCATGAGATTTTTTAAATCTGCTAAGAATAGAAATTAGTAGCTCTTTTACCCCTCTTTTTACTCTATGAAAGTAAGACTAAAAACAATGCTTTATATTTTGAGAACTGCTTCCATTCATTATTTCAGTGTGCAACTCCCAGTACATCATTAACTTCTGGAATTCCTTGCCAAAGGGAGTTATGTTGGCCATTAGCATAGAAATGCTAGAACATTTTTAAATAAAAAAAATCAGATGCGTTCAGGGAGAACATATCTATTGATAGTTCCTGGCTGTGGCACTCAGGAACACAGTGTGTTCAGACAATCAGATATTAAAGACCAACTGTGATGAGAAAGGATATTGCTGTCTTGCCTTGGGTGGGCAGCTGGTATGATGTGGGAGCAGTTCAAACAATTGATATCTAGAAATCCTGTATGTATGATGGGGCATTGAGTTGGCACTCACCAGTACCTTGCCAGTACGTAAACACTGTATCATAAGGATTGTGACTTATCTGCGTATGTATCTATACATGCGTATTTTTGAAGTCAGAAAGAAAAAAAACCTTTTTTTAAGTGACCTTTAAGGAGACATATAGGGCGCAATCCTAACCTGGAGTTAGGCTGGCACAATTAGGCCAGCAAAGTTTGGCTGCCACAAGAGACACCGTAATGTATGTTTGGACCACTCTCGGAGTCAGTGAGGCCAGTACACAGAGTGGTCCAAACGCACTTTTCGGTGTCCTTATGCTGGCCTAACTCTAGGTTAGGATTGAGCTCTCAAATATATGCAATACTTGCTTTTTATCAGACCTATGGTTACTGCACTCATGAAATGTGCTAAGTTGGATCTAGAGAAGCTTGAGCAGAATTCCACTTGTGCCTTGGGACTTTATACCTTTTACTTTGCTCTGTAACTCCCTATATCTTTTCCCCCCAACCCTATCCTTGAATAGGGGGAGATTCTTCAAGATGATATGGGTTGGGGCCAGCTAGAGGAGGAAAGTGGCAGAAATCAAGAAAACCTGCCTTGCACCAGTTGAAGTGCTTTGCACTGAGTCAAGGCATTTTAGAATCCACAGTATTGTGTATAACCTAGCAATAACATTATACCGTTAGGCAGGATTATGAAATTTTAAAGCACAAATATTTTAATTTTATACAAACAATAATTACAAATATACCAAGTTTTGAAGATGGAGCTACAACCTTCAGTCTCCCAAAAGTCCAATCCTGTGCACATTTGCACAGGTATAAATTCCACTTAATTCTGTGAGACTTACACCGAAGCAACTGTGCATAGGATTACAAGGTACCTAAGCATACTTTTCGGACAGCTTGAAATAAAGGGGTGGGGAGTTGGAAAAAAGGCACTGTCAATATTGTAGGAAACAGAGGACTGTAATCTGGGTTTAGAAACTGTATTTAGAGTTCCGCATTATGCAGAAATAAAAGGAACTCAGAAAATAGATATCCATAAGTAGAGGTGTTTGAAAATTTGTTCATTTTTTTCACATATTTTGTGAAAAAATGAAAAAGGCAGAAAGCAGCATTATGTGTTTTTATTGTAAGTTCTCATTCAATGTTACCATTTTTATTAATCGTAAAGGTTTGAAAAATGTACCAGCTAGGTGATACAGTGTCAGTAGATGCAGCCATGATACTATTTCTAACTAGAAAAGTAATTATTTTAATTTCTGGAAAATATCTTAAAAACCTAAACGCAATGTTTTGAGTTTTTATGTCATTATCAGCAAAATCAAACACCTCTATCCATAAGGATGTGATGAAGGAGCAGCGATCAATGTGGGGTATGCTGGCTTGCTGAGTTATGGACAGCTGCACTGGCCCTTTTGCTTAGATGCAGCATGTCATTTGTGGTCCTTTTGTGCAGGCATGATAGTGCTGGGCCAGTAAAAGCTGGCTGTTTTTACCTACAGTACTTGCATTCCAACTTCTGGGAGGATCTCTGGAACTGCACTGATACATATGTAGGGGACTAAGAGACCAGTTCTATGCCGGGGCAGTGCTGGCAGCTGGTGCACTGCTCTGCCTTCATGCAAGTGCTGTAAGTCACATCACTGCCAGCTGTGTTGGTGCTGAGGCCAGCGCCAGACCTCGGCACTGGGAAGAGATCCATTGCTGCCAGCAAAGCTCGATGCAGGGTAAGGGAACAAATGTTTCGGCAAGATACAGCAGTGGCCGTTTTGGCATCACTGTACATGTGGCAGCAGCAGGGTATAGGAAAGGACTGTTGGTGTAGTCAATTAAATGTTGTAATGCTGAACTCTGAAGTAATAGCGATAGGTTTCTCAATAACACTGCAATACTTACTGATCAACAATGGAATTTGCTTCTAAATAAACATACATAGGATCAGACAGCAGGTGTCATAATAAAAATTAAAATTAGTTATCCCAAATCTACATGTATTGTATGTATTTTACTTATTTGTATCCTTTTCCATTTATTGGCAGGAAAGCCCCATTTTGTTGAGGCCATTTTGTCCCTCTCTAGCTAAGGCTGATAATTTGAGCTACGTGCTATGGCTGGTTGGGGGGCGGGGGAATAGTATTGGGCTGCCCATCAAATACCTGAATCCAACTCGGAATGCCATGGAGTTGGCTTGCCTTGCTTGGGACACTGTGACTTTGGACAATTGAAACAGCATCTGGCTTCTGTTTAATACCCGAAGCCCTGTGTTATCTTTTATGACCATTCCACCATGAACTGGTTTACCCATCAAGTGTTTTTATTATTATTATTATTATTATTATTATTATTATTATTATTTATTGAATTTATACCCCGCCTTTATGCCTAAAGGCACTCAAGGCGGCATTACAACAATATGATAAAATACAAAATTTAAGATTAAAAACAATTTAAAAACAATATTAAAACAATACAAAAAACAAAATTAAAACAAAACAATAGATTTTTAAAAACAACCTGTCCAGTGGATCATAAAATATAAAAATATAAAAGTATAACCAGCCAGCCAGCCTGTCAACAGTTAAAAGCTTTTTGAAATAAAAAGGTCTTCAGCCCCCGCCGAAATGTTAACAAAGAGGGGGCAGTTCTCAATTCGAAGGGGAGGGTATATAACCCATTTTCAGGAACCACCCTGGGAAACCCCACCCCTACTCCTTTGTCCCTCTTTCAGTAGCTAACGCCTGCCTTTTGTTATCATCCCAATAAATAGCATATCCTTGAAAATACATAACCCACTTGTTTCTCTAACCCTGAAAGGTTCATAGCTTCCAAGTCTGAGTGTTCCCTTTGAACGTCATGGATTCTAGAAAATAGAAAGTCTGCCTGATTTGAAAGAATTCACGTGTTAGTTTGCTTCTTTTGTACTTTCAACTATTGAGCAATTTTGCACTTGATGCAGAAATGACAGAATCAGAGGCAAGGAAGAAACAAAGGGAATCAGAGGTTCTGTGGAAAGGAAATATCTTTTGATACATTAACAATATACTTGGCAGACCTGATCCCTGAAGAAACTCTGTATTCTGTAAGCTTAAAAGTAGTTTTCCAACATCAAATCCTAAGAGTGTTGCTTGTTCAGGAAACCGTTCAAATGTAGAAGCGTTACTGCCTTTGAAATTTGGATCTAAGAGATCTGCCGCAGTGTGCACTGGCTATAATAATATTATTCTAAATCACTGCTTTAAAAATGATTTCATTCATCTTTTTGAAAGAGAAACTACTGCAGAAGGTTTTATATAGTTTCATGAAAAAAGGGTGGAAATGACACCACCACTGCCCCAAATAGCTGTTTTTTGTTTGTTTTCCTGAGACTTTATATCTCTATTTTCCACCCCTTTTATTTAAGGGGTGTGGAAAGGCTCTTCTTAATAATTACAGGTGCATCCCCTCATCTTTGCAGGGCCTCCCCGCAGATACAGAAACCACAGACATGGGGAAACCCTATCTCTGCCACCCCCAGCACCCATTAACATTGTTTAGATGCTTACAGCAATGAAAAACTTCCTTCCTTTTACAGGGCTATAAATATGTAAGCTTATAGTTATGTGCAGGCAGCATGAATGGTTGAACAGACTAGAGCGAATCCTAACAGGAAGCAGGATGTTAACTGCTTCCTGCTAATGTTCAATCTAGTCCCTTTAAGCATTCATGCTGCCTGCACAGGGCAAAAGCTTGAAGGAAGAAACATTTTAGCTTGGCACCATTGGTAAGCACATAAGCAATGTTAATGTGTGCGTGTGTGTGTTAGGGGCCCCTGAATCAGCAGATAAGTGAAACAGCAGGTATTGGATCCGTGGATACAGGGGACCACCTGTAGATCCTGAACTGATCAGCACATTTGCCTGACAGGTTGACCCTAGGCACTTGTTTTCTTCTGAGTCATTTGTCCATCCGGGTCAGGACTGTCAACTCTCCCTCTCCTGATTTTTCTCTGCTCTATACCAGGAGACTTCAGAGATAGATAAGCAGATAGATGCCCTTCCACAGAGCTACCAGTCCCTTCCTTGGCAGAAAAAACAATGTCAGTGAGCTTGTTGAAGATTAGATCCCAATGCTAAGCACATGGCCGTTTTTATCAGGGGAGCAGACAAAAGTGATAAGACTGAGAAAGACACAACATTCCTGCTGGTATGCAACTGCTACGTTTTAGTATTAATGTGAAAGTTGCCTTTGTGTGTGTGTGCTTTTCATGTAACTAGAATTAACCTTATGTAATCCACTAAAATATACCCATGGTAACTAAATAGTTTCTCTCAGTTCAGTGGTAATGTGTCTCAGAATATCATTGCTGAGAGCCCTACGTATGTCAAAGAACTTCATGGGGCTTGCAAACCACCCCAATCTGTAAGGAATCTGAATAATCATGCACTTTGATAGCCATAAGAACACAACTCTAACGCCCTCTATATGGTACTGCAGGCTGGTATAGCATGGAAAGCGCAATCCTAACCTGGAGTTAAACCAGCACAGTTAGGCCAGCAAAGTTTGGCCAGCACAAGGGACACTGTAATGTATGTTGGTTTGGACCACTCCCGGAGTCTGAGAGGCCAGCACACATCCTCCCCGACTCAGAGTATGGTCCAAACACGTTTTATGGTAGTCCTTGTGCCAAATATTTGATGGCCTAACTGTGCCAGCCTAACTCCAGGTTAGGATTGTGCCCTGAGTTTAGGCCAGGGTGATACATGTTCCAATCTCCTCTTATCTACCACAGTCGGAGTACAATCCTAACCTGGAATTCGGCCTGCACAGTTAGGCCAGCAAAGTTTGGCCGGCACAAGGACCACTCTAAAGTGTGTTTGGACCACTCTCAGAGTCAGGGAGGATGCTTACATCTGTGTTCTGGCCTCTCTGACTCCGAAAGTGGTCCAAACATATTTTACGGGATCCCTTGTGCCAGCCAACCTTTGCTGGCCTAACTGTGCTGGCCTAACTCCAGGTTAGGATTGCACCCTCACTTTGTGATCTTGAGTCAATCACTCTCTCACCCTTACTTACCTCTCAGGCTTGTTGTGAGGATAACACAGGGGTGGGGAGGACTGTGTGTTCCACCCTGAGCTCTCTGGAGAAACAGTGGGACAACAACTATTAAAAAATAAGATGGGGCTGGTCTAAATCTGCTGCTAGATTGTTGAATACATTGCTATCTTTTAGCTATGAAATGCATAATGACCCTCATATCTGTTTGCAAGGTTGCTAGCTTGTACTTGTCGAACAAGACCGGTTAGACCAGTTTCCTGTTAACAGACTCTCAAATTTTATTTCTGTTCAGTGAGGGTCTCCTCCTAGATAATACCTTTGCTTGACCTGATATGTGCAAAAGGCTATTGCTATGTAAAATGAGAGACAAGAGCAGAGGAAGATTACTTCCAGGTAATCCTGTTTGGTTTAGCCCTTTTATCCTTTATCCCTCTTACCTTCACTCAGGGAGCATTGCTTGCATTTTTTTTCCACCTGCATTTCTGTTTTCTTATTTAGGATCTTTCTTCCTTGAAAGAAATTGGCTTTAATAAAGCTTGTAAAATGGTTTAGGAGGGCTTAGTTTTTATTATAGACCTGTGACAAATCAACATTGACCTCGATCAATAGCTTTAATAGGCTGGTTACCTGGTGAAAAAATGTGGAACCCCGATTTTCCACATAAATTCCCAAACAATTTCAATTGCAAGTGTTTATTTGCTTATTTAAAACATTTGCACTGAATCTCTTTTGAGCCCGCATTGATTTTACGTCAATTCATAGCATCTGTAAAGTATGATAAAAGGTGTGTAACAAAAAAAAAAAAGAACATAAGAAGCAGGTAGAGGTGGGAGAAAGTAGTGATAGTAAAATACAATATCACTTCAAAAATGCATAACATACAATAAATTTCATTAGTAAAAATACAGTACAAAATAAAAATACATAACATTGCTTTCTGTGCGTCTCATTTTTGTTAAAAAAACAAACCAAAATCTGCAAAAGAAACCCCGCCCCACCCTTGTTTTATTTACTTGTATTTATTATTTAATGGGGGTGCATGGGTAATGACTATGGTTTCATCTGCTGACACTATACCATCTATATCACCAACCTAGTACACTTTTAAAGTGATTATAATTATCATGTACATTTTGAATAAAAACACATCACCACTTTCTGCACTTTACCTTTGAAAAGTATCAAAATCCATGAAAAAATAAACCAGTTTTCTCCCACCTATACTTAATCAGAACATTGGTCCACCTGACTCAGTATCTCTGACCCAAACCTGCAATGAGACTCTCTGAGATTTCAGACAGGGGGCTTTTCACACAGATTTAAAGTTTCATCCCCAAAGTAACAGAAGAAGCATTAGCATTCAACTTGACCTAATAATTCTTAACAACAGCCAACAAGTGCTGTCTTAAAGATGAAGGTCTTAGTGCTACCACTTTTGACAGGCATAAGAGAGACACTCTTGTGAACCTGTGGCAGGCGTGAAGAGTAACTGTCCCTCTTCACCCCTGCACAGTCTTTCTAGTGGCTGTTGCTGGCGGTCTGCCTTTTTTTAGATTGTGAGCCCTTTTGGGACAGGGAGCCATTTAACTTTATTATTACTATTTGCCTGTAAACCGCTTTGTGAACTTCGTGTTGAAAAGCGGTATATAAGTACCTGTTGATTGATTGATTGATTGTTCCATAGCCCTGTTGCTACTTTCTATCAGGCCAGCCAAATTGTACTCATTGGTAGTACATGAAGCAGGGCTCCTGAAGCAGTTGTGAATTGGTTAGATTGCAGGAAGGCAAATGCCTAAGGCAGTGGTCTTCAAACGTTTTGGGGCCATTTCCCCAATAAATAAAAATGTGAGACTGGGGAGCCACCTCCAATCCCGCCCCTCTGAGGACCCACTCTGCCCAACCCCGCCCCTACCTGCCCCATGTCTCCCACCCAGTGGCGTTATTCACCCGGTACGCTGGGCGGGACTTACCTTTGAGCGGCAGTCCGCCTGTTGCGTCACGCCGCGTTCCGCCGCTTTCCCGCCCACCGGGGCGGGCGGGAACACGGCGTGACGCAACGGGCAGACTGCCGCTCAAAGGTAAGTCCCGCCCAGCGTACCGAGTGAATAACGCCACTGCTCCCACCTCTTGTGTCTTCACAACAACCCTTTGAGGTAGCAGAGTGAGCAAATGAGATGGGCCAAATTTTGGCCCTGGGACCAAGGAACCAATCCACCAATCACGTGAATGATACCTTGGACTTGAACAGCAATATAGTAGTAGGGTGTTAAAAAAATGTATTAGTAGTAGGATAGAGAGGTAAGCGATTTTGTATTAGTCAGATGAGTAAAGAAAATCCGAAATGTGACGGTTTTTCGTGCTCAGGGATGTAAAACAAAGAAGTAGTAAGAAAAATTTTCAAATAAAAAATCTATATTCCTAAAAAAAAAAAAAAATCTATATTCCTAGGAGTTGTGGGACAAGACAGCAAGAAGAGGCTATGTAGGATTCTATAAAGAACTTGGTTTTGATAAGGCAGTGCCATTACTGGATTGGATTCAAGGCCTCTCTTGCACAGGCTTTGAAAAGTGGCCACAACCCTACTGGGGTTGCAAAAAATTGAAGAATTTTGCTTTAAGCCGGTATGCAGGTTCTGTCCCAAGCTACTGAGGGCTTTATTTTTGATTCCCTTTTTATTTTTTTACTCAGCTCCTTCCCCTTAACTGTCATGTCTTGTGTTCATAGTCTCAAAACTAGTCTAAAGGTCGATTAGAATCCCCTCCCTCTGCTGTCACATGAATTCAGGACTGGGGGAAATTAATTCTTTTATGACTTAAATCACCTAGTTGGGAGTACAAAGAAGTGGCTATGGCTTATTTAAATGTCACTCTTCGTGCTCAATAGTATTATACCCTTTTATGATATTATATAAGCAATTACTTTCCAGGAACCCAGAAATATGTTGCAAGAACAGTGAACCAAATATTGACTTGAGATGCAATCCTATACATATTTCTTTGGGAGTAATCCCCATCAAACACAAAGAGACTGACTTGCATGCATAGGATTGCATGGCTAGGCGTTGTACAATCATCTCTGAAAAACAATGGGATCTAAGAAAAATTAGTGTTAATGTAGAACTAGACCATTAGGTAGATTGATAATCGTTTCCCTGCTAATTGGACAAAGAGGCACTTTTTTCAACCCAGCCGTGTCTTTTCTTTTAAGATTGTGAGCTCTTTTGAGACAGGGAGCCATGTAATTATATGATTTTGTCTGTAAACCATTTTGTGATTTTTTTTTTTTTTGTGGCTGAAAAGCAGTGCATACATCATCATCATATGCAAGTGTAATGGGTCTGCTGCATGATTTCAGTCCTAATTCAGTCCTATACAATTCACTTGGGATGAAAAATGGTGTAGGGTTGTGGTCCTATACTCAGTTCCTTGGTAGTAATTTAAAGGGGCATACATCTGAGAGCGCAATCCTAACTTGCGCTGGAAATAAGCAAGGCGGATGGACCTGCTCTATCCAGCACACGTTAGGAGCGCTCAGGAAACTTCGCGGGGCAAGGTCATATTCACGCCCTTGCCCAGGGGAGGCTCCAGCCTCCCCATGTGCTCCTCAGATCTGCACCTAATGTTCAGCAGGTGCAGAGCCGAGTACACCACGTGGCTCGAATCTGGGCTGCGCTGCCTGGGGACAGAGGCTAGGGTGCGGCTTAACAGTTGCATCCCACCCCCACCTCCTCCGCAGGCTGGGAGAGGGCAGATCAGGGGAGGGGGAGGGTGGGCCCATGGGCAGACCAGCCCTAGGCAGGGGTTGGGATTGGCCTGTGGCATTTAGGACAGATCCTAATCCCCAGCTTTATCCCCAATCGGCCTTACATGGGCTGCTCGGAGTTGCACTTGCAGTGGTCAGCACCATTGGGGTGGCTGAGGCATCACTTGGGAGAAGGGGATGTATGTCCCCTTACTCCAAGTTGGGCCACAGCTGCCTCCTAACTGGGACTGAATATGGCACAGGCCTGCCAGCCTGCGTAGTCCAGTCCAGGTTAGGATTGAGCTATCAGTCTCATTCGTCATTTGGACTACTTTGCAGTTAGAATGAGGTACCTAGCCCCATATGGGCAGCTGTGTGTCAGGCATCTTCTCCCTGCTTTGACGCATAATGATTAACAGCCTTTATATGAAAAAGACCATTAGAATGTGAATGTAATTTGCGTTACTGTGCTCAGTTAGAATTTGCATTACCTGGTTCTGTTTTTAACTTGTACTGAAATAAGGTCCCTATCCATAGGGAAGACTTTACTACTAAGATGGAACATATATACTGTATTATATATATTTTGATGCACATGGATGCCTCTGCAAAATCCCTGCTAAATTTAACCTCTTATCATTCAATATCTCTACTGCTTGAGATATTGAATGGATTACATTTATGTTCGCAAATCATGCTTATGTAATGTGGTTTGGAAAGATTACGTCTTCCGCCTTTCAAGAACATCTTCAGCTTGTCTATAAGTAATCATTCCTACACAACTCATGAAAATGCTCACCCATATGAATAATCTTTCTGATTTTTCCTTCTAGGATAATCCCACACAGTTTAAACAGGCAGACATGTTTAAGTTATATAAATAGGGAGCACTGGAATAAACCATGTCTCAGATTCATCACAAAGAATAAGATTATGTTTTTCTTGAATTGTGCCCTTTGGAAAATTAAAAAAGAAAAGAAAGAAGAGTACTGTTGCTTGTGAATCAATATTGAAAGCAGGAGCCAATAAATGCCATGGGCTACTTAAGACAAAATCACGTAAGCAAAAAGAGGTTTATCTGAAATAATTGCCAGCGATGTGCTAAAATTAAATATTAATACAGTGAACCCTTGATTAAATGTACAATGGGGAGAAGGGATTCCGTCGATGCAAAAAGTTTGTTAAATCCAAATGCGTTTTAAGTCAGCGGACCAAGACACAAAACATAGATGACTAGTTTTTAATGAAACAGAAAACATTTGTTGTTTCTGAAGTCTGTTAAATTGAGGATTCACTGTATTAAATATCCATTATATTAATACATCCTTCCTAAGTGCTTCTTGATTACACCAGCTGCTAACATCTAATGCTAACATTTGAGCCAGTGGTTCTATAGTGGTTCTTTACCTGGACTTTGACCTGGAAGATCCAGGTTCAAACCCCCGTTCAGCCATGATGCTTCCTGGATGATCCTGGACTATCTCTCAACCTTACCTACCTGCCGGGGTTGTTGTGAGGACAAAAGAATGGGACAGACTATGAAACCCTGCGCTCTTTGGAGGAAGGGTGGTATAAAAATATGAAAACATCTTTAGATTATAGAGCACCATTCTAAACTGGCGCTTGTGTTGGCCCAAGGCTGTCGCAAATGTGCCATAGGCACATTTGTGCTGGCTAGAGGACATTGGCCCAATGAAGCAGTGGTCAGATGGAGGTAAGTCACCCCTGTGCTGGCCAAGTTTGGTCAGAGTGGCTTTTCAGAGTGGAGGGAAGGTGGGGAGGAGGCAAAACAGGGTGGAGGGAGGGCAGCCCAGCGGCGTCATGCTGCCGGAACACTGGGCGGGAGGAACAGGTGAGCGGCAGCCTGCCCGTTGCATACTGCTCCATTTCCCTGTCTTTCGGTGGGGAAGACGGCGAAATGGAGCGGTATGCAACGGGCGGGCTGCCGCTCACCTGTTCCTCCCGCCCAGCGTTCCGGCTGCATGATGCCTCTGGGGCAGCCCCCTGGGCGGGGTGGCCCCAATTTGGGATGGTGCGTGCTGGTCAGATTTGCGCCTGCTAAATAGGTCCATGCAGCCCCATAGGGGTGGCTGGTGCTTACTCCAGGGTAAGGGGACAAACTTCCCCTTGCCTCGTGGAGCTCCAGAAACCTCCCAACCTGCCTGTCTGCTCCAGCACACATTAGGATTATGCTGTTATTTAGTTTTCACATTTTTATACCACCCATCAAGGAGCTCAGGGTAGCATACGTAGTTCCTCCCCTCCTTTTGCCATTCCAACCCTGGCATGTAGGTGAGAGATGGTGACTGCCCCAAGGTCATTCAGGAAGCTTCATGGCTGAGTGGGGATTTGAACCTGTATCTTCCGGATCTAAATCTGGAAGATCTGGAAGATCTAGTGGTCCAAACCACTACACTATCCTGACTCTCTTTTTGTAGCCTATCTGCATAGTTTTGTTGTTGGCTGCAGCAAATGAGGTCATCTCTTTTGTATGCTGATAGAGGCTGAAAAAGCTCTCTCCAGGGAAAAAAGGTTGCAACGAATAGCACATGTTTAGAAGGTGCCCCAAAGCCATATACGGCATTTAGCTGCATGCTACCTATTAACACTGATGCACTGTAAATTGCAGGCCCCCATGAACTACCTTGAAAACTGACCCACTTGCTTTTAGTATGAGTTACTTTTGCTTTTAGATGTTATGATTTGAGGCTCGTTCCACGACTGAGAATGAAAATAAGTCTGACAAGCGGAAAACAGGCGATAATATCCGTTCTGAAACCACATGTAAGATTATTCTTAAAATGGTAAAAATATATACAGGTATAAATATATATACAGGCTCCAGTATCCACGGGTCCCAACTCCACAGTTTCAATTATCCACAGATCGGGGTGTCTTTACCTTCCTTTATTCTTACTTTGGATAGCTAAAAATCTTGCTCAGGGGGTGGTGGGGAGAACCCCTATACGTACATTCCTCTTATCCAAGGTATCAGGTTTCCACAGCAGGGCCAGGAATCTATACCCCGCAAATACTGGTGCATGCCTGAATATAAAAATGGAATGAAGCTGCAGTGGGAACAAGAGTTATAAATTTGAATTAGTTCAGTGCTTTCTCTAGATAGTATTCCCCTTTCGATTTGATTCACAAGCGAAGCAGCATACTGTATGAAGGAGCCATGATTCACACATTTTATGTTGATTGCCCTTTCAAGTTGATTGCCTTGGGAGTGATTAAAGACTACTGGGAGCTGGCACCAGCTTCCTCTTAAAGAGAAGATTATGGCGAGGGGAAGGCCAGCCTGGCCCCATCTATTGGCTAGGCAAGGAGCAGCTGCTAGGAGCTCGCTTCCCTTCCCTCCCTGCCACAAAGAACTCTGCCCTAATTGCTGGTTGCCTGGGGATGCAGAACTGAAACACACTCCGGCCTCTGGATTAAGGGCTGCCGACTTGTTTTGTGGGGTTTTCATTTGTTTATTTGATTAAAAACATGCCTGTGCCTCCTTTCTGCCTTAATTGCTCTCTGTTGCCAGGCAGCTTGGAGATAATGTTTTATCCAAAGGCAGGGTATCCGTCTTCAAAATAAGCAAAACCACAATTCTAAGATAAACTATAAACAGACTTGAAGTTTGTGCGCATGGTTGTGTGGCCTTTCTTTCTAAACCTCTGCATTTGTCATCCTGCTTGCCTTACCGGTCTTTATTTCACTCTTTGCAAATGTTTTGATCCTTGATCTGCTCCCACTCACTGTCACCAATCACACATCTTTGCATCTGAAAACACTTTTGATCCAAGGCTGTTTGCACGCTTCACAAAGTATTTATGATATCTGCTACTTTGTTCTTCCTCTCACAAACCATTGTTCCACTTTGAATCTGAATTATGACGGCTGAATGAAAGGATAAGGACAAACCTCTTGTTGTGTTGTGTGTTCCCTGAGGCACCTGGTGGGCCACTGTGAGATACAGGAAGCTGGACTAGATGGGCTTTGGCCTGATCCAGCAAGGCTCTTCTTATGTTCTTATGACACCTCTCAGAATAGCAAGTCTGTTATTTCTGTGGTTGAAAAGGCTGCTTCTTCCCATTAGAGAGGAAATCACAGTCATTGGTGGCTCAGTACGTCAGTTACCTTGCAGGAGAGAACAGACATTCTGTTGAGCAGTGGGGCTGCTCAAGACACACCCTCACTCCAAACTCACCTATTTCTCTATAGAGTCTGGTTAAAAACAACAACAGTACTTCCAGTTTCAGTAGAAGTTTTCAATCTGTGCATAGTATTCAGGGTGACCAGAAACAACGGAGGAATGAATACCTATGAGTGCAGTCCTAAACTGGAGTTAGGCCGGCATAAACTAAGCCAGAAAAGTTTGGCCAGCAAAGGGGCCACCATAAAGCGTGTTTGGACTAGTCCGGGAGGATGGCTCACGTCTGTGTTCTGGCCTCTCTGACTCTCTGAGAGTGGTCCAAATGTACTTTACGGCGTCGCTTGTGCAGGCCAAACTTTGCTGGCTTAGCTTATGCTGGCCTAACTCAGTTCAGGATTGCGCCCTATATCTTTAACCATTGTGGGTGCAGCTCAACATGGAAGGGTACCTGCCAAAATTCCCTCTTCTATACAATTGTTAAAGCTATGGGCACTCTGTCCTCCATTATTTCTGGTCAGCCTGGTAGTGCTGGCACGCCATGATGTTGCCCAGAAAAGCCTGCCATCCCAGAAGCAGTTGGGCACTTAATTAAAACAATGTTTCTTTTTCTAAGAAGGCAACAAATGTGAACAGATAACATCAGGAATGTTCATGCAGTTCTTAACACTGTTAAGAACACAAGAAGAACCCCACTGGATCATACCTTAGGCCCATCTAGTCCAGCTTCCTGTATCTCCCAGTGGCCCACCAGATGCCTTGGGGAACACACAAGACAACTAGATACTTGCATCTCATTGCCACTCTCCTGAATCTGGCATTCTGAGGTAGACTACTTCTACAATAAGGAGGTTGCACCACCCATTATGGCTTGTAGCCTGCGATGGACTTTTCCTCCAGAAATCTGCCCAATCCCCTTTTCAAGACTCCTAGGCTGGACGCCAGCACCACCTGTGGCAAGGAGTTCCACAGATTAATTACCCGCTGGGTAAAAAAACTCTGCCAACACTCAATTTTGGTGGATATCCCCTGGTTCTGGTGTTGTGAGAGAGCGAAAAGAGCACCCCTCTAACCAGTCTATCTGCCCCATGCATAATTTTGCATATCTCAGTCATGTCCTCCTCTCAGGCCCCCTGAAGAGCCCCAAACACTGTAGCCTTTCCTTATAAGCGAAGTGCCCCAGCACAGTAATCATTTCGGTTGCTCTCTTCTGTACCTTTTCTAGTTCCACTGTTGATGTTTGCCAGTACACACACCTGCCATTTCAGTTGCAAAGCTGGCCTGGAATGTGCTTAGAGATCTCTTATTCTGCCATATCTGTCTTTATCCTCATAGATCCAGCACACACAGTGACCACAGAAGTGGCCAGGGTGCAAGAGGCTTCAAGTGACCTTACGAAATACTTATCTGTAGTGTGGTGTAAGGCTTCAAAGAAAAAACACAAGAAGTGGGAAGGTGATGCAGTTCTTATTGCAAAAGGGAAGGCGGTGACACTGAAGGACATGGGAGGCAAAGACATTGGAAGAGGTAATGCAATGTGTGGTGTGCCAGTTTCCCAAACCCAAATGGGCTTCCCCCTTTTCTCTTCTCCACTTTCCCTCCCTCCCCTCTGCAGGGTCCATCTTAACATTGGCAGCTAACCTGCTGGCACCAAACAGCTCCTACCCCCTCCCATCCCCGCTCCCAGCCTCCCACTCTCAGCCCTGCCTATGGAAAAACCAGAGGGCAGGAACAGGAACTGCAACAAGGGAGGAGTAGAGCCTCCATCCTGGTCCTGGTCCCTGTTCCTGTCTCCTGACCTTTCAGCAGAGCACATGGGGAGGAGGAGGTGACTTTTGTTGCTGCCAGAAAAGTGTAGGGCAGCCAGTGGAGGTAGCTTGGCTGTCTCTGCCAATTTGCCATTAGTGTCACAGGGCTGATTCGCAGACAGCTAATGAGAGAGCGTTCTGTTTGCATTATTTATTTGCTTAAAGCAGTTATATACCGCCTTTCTCTGCTTTTACACAGCATTTCAGACAGTTTACACAGTCAAGTGAGTCTTTGGGTTCTTACAATAGTAGTTCTGTAAGAGGAACTCACAGAATCCTCACTCACCAAATTTTTCATTCCAGAATGGAACCCCCGTGGACCAAAAGGCCCCATCTGTAAAGGAATATATGAAGAATACTTGACCATTGAACTATCTAGCACATCTATTGTCTATGCTGACTGGCAGGGCTCTGGAGTTTCAGATGGGTTTTTCCAAGCCCTACCCAGGATCAGAAACTGGGACTTTGTGTATTATATGTAGAGCTGGCTTTCTTAGCTACTGCTCTCCCAGTATATCATCAATTCTGACCTATTCATTTTACTTGGTCTCAAAGTGCAGGGTTGATGGTGGTATTTCCCTCCTCCCATTTCTTCCTCTTAAAATATTTTGACTGATGGAGGTCCTTGGATCAAAATGTTTGTGATCTTGCTTAGGCACTGGGTACAAAGCCAAGGACCTGGAAAATCTTGATGAAGGTCAAACGCTGATGATCGCAGGCAAAGAAATTGCAGTGATGGGTCCAATTCTGGAAGAGGACTTCAAAAGTGGCAAGTGTTTTCAGCCTGGCGTGGCGATTCCACTGGATGTTTGGAATTCCTCACAAGCGACTGTGAAGCCATTCAGTAATCCTCTCAAAAATGTCTGTAAACTCAGCACTAAAGGAAATTTGCACAAAGGTTCCCAGATCTGTAAACCACGACATGATCCACATGCACCAAGTGAGGGTTTTTACTGTTTATCTCCTTGAATGTGTTTTACCTCTGCTTTAGCCTCTTCTAAAGAAAATGCAATATGGGATCGAAAAGAGTGAATGTTCACATAGTCACCCACTAGATTTTGAACTATTATAAGCTCTTATACATCATATTAGCTGATTGTGTTGCAGGAACAATTTGGTCAATGTACTGGATCGATCAAGAGCTCCTTAAAGATCTTTAGTGTACATTTGCAACACTATGAACTATTTGAACCTGTGTTATCAGATTGTCTTTTCTGTGCCAATGCTCTTTGGTTTTTTTAATTGAACAGAATATTGAGTTTGGTGAGATATTGCTGTTCCCCCATAAAAAGCTATATTTAAGAAAAGTTCTGTATTCCATTTACAGTTGAATGCAATTTGTAACTCAATGCACAGTCAGCCAGGAACTTTGACTTGGGCCCAGTGAAATGAATGGGGCTGCTTGAGAGCAGAGGTATACCTAGAGGGGGATGTTTTGCAAGCCGCTGCTCCCCCTCCTCTTTGCAACCATTCCCAGCAACTAGAGCAAAACGGAGGTTGGGGAGCGACTGCTTGCAAAACTTAGTGCTGTGATCCCCCTCTAGGTACACTTCTGCGTAAGAGCTTTTGTACAGCTTCTTTTTCTCATAGTGGGACAGGCAACAATTTGATGGATTGTACCCTTAAGAAACTGAGTAAATGTCAGAAAGCATTCCAGGATTCCTGTTTTTTTTTTATTATGGACTTGTATTTTTCTGTGTTTGGTTTTGAAATAAACATTATAGATAAAGCCATTCAGATGTTGCCAAGTTGATTCTTGCCCATTACTCCCTTGGTTTACTGACAGCCCAATCCTATTCAGATTGGGCCTTCATGCCAGTGCTCCCTGCTCACGAGTCATCACAAATGTGCTTTTCGACAAGTTTGTGATGGCTAGTGCCGGTGCAAAAGTTGCTACACGCATTGCACTACTATAGGATCGGGTTGTAAATCTGCTAATTAAAGGCTATTGTCAGAATTTAGCAAAGAGTGGCCTTTTAGCTTTGCTCATCAGAAACCGGCTGTTTTCACTTAATGAATGGTGACTTTGCCTTTATGTTTGACATTTGAAGATTGCTTACTTCTGCCACGCCCATGCCCAGATCACCAAAGGACCTTCAATAAGTCTGGTTTGCCTGTTGTGGATGTTGTCGTGGACCCTCACATTGCAAACCACCTTCGGCCGCACCAGAAAGAAGGAATTGTATTTCTTTATGAATGCGTGATGGGAATGAGGTAAGAGGATAATGTCTCCTTCCCCTGAAGAGACTCCCATGGCTGCTGCAGCTCCCGCAGGATTCAACGGTAGCCATTTTGGTACTGCTGCTTCTCCAGGAGCCCTTGGAATATGTTTTGTACTGATAGCTGTCCTTTAAGGATTATCGGAGCTGGCCTATGTGCTGCAACTGCTATAGGTATTCTGTCAAAAACAGCATCTCTGCTTCCCAGCGGTCTCTGCAGTTGTTGGAGGAGGCAAATGCTTGGAGTGCCATGCTGTAGAGTGGGGGGCAGCGGTGACAAGGTTGCTCACCCAGTAGTGTCAGCCTACCGGTACGCTGGGCGTGTCTTCCGGGTGAGCGGCAGCGCAATCGCTGCGTTCTGTTGCGTAAAGGCGAAAGCCCGCCCGCTGCCGGGTGGGCTTTCGCCGTTACGCAACAGAACGCAGAGATTGCGCTGCCGCTCACCCAGAAGACACGCCCAGCATACTGGTAGGCTGACACTACTGGGCGAGCCTCTCGTACAGGCAAGCTGTGGAAGCGGAGTTCAGCCCTCCCACCTGCCCTTGCACTCGAATGGCTCCAAAAGTGGGGCATGGTTGGGGAGGCACAGGGGGTGGCCTCCTCAGACCTTGCCCCAGGGTGGAGCCTCGGCTGGGGCTGCAGCTGGGAGTGCAATCCTAACCTGGAGTTTGGCTGGCACAAATGCCACTGTAAAACGCATTTGGACTAGGATGGGAGGATAGTGCACGTCTGTGTGCTGGCCTCTCTGACTCCAAGAGTGGTCCAAACATACCTTACGGTGTCCCTTGTGCCAGCCTAATTCCAGGTTAGGATTGCACCCTTACTCAGAAGCCTAGCTGTAGTGAGCCCTGAGTAGTACCATGGGCAGCCCAATCCTATGCATGTCTACTCAGAAGTAAGGCCAGCGATGGGATTAACAAATGACCTGGGGGAACGCTGGGCGGGATGTACTCGTAATATAAATGGAAGCCCGTGATTGGCAGCCCGCACGATTGGCAGCCCGTCTGTTCCGCCCCGCCGCTGGCCACGCAGGGCTGGGCTCGCTGCCCCCGGTTGGCACGCCCCACCGCTGCGTGCCCGGGCACCTGGGGGGGCCCCCAGGCGAGCAGGCACCCCCTCTGAGACCTGGGCGGCCCGTGCGGCGGCGGGGAAGGTGGCGGGGCGGAACTGACGGGCAGCCAATCGCGCGGGAGTTCCGCGTACGTTCCGCCCAGCGTTCCCCCAGGTCGTTTGTTAATCCCATCGCTGAGTAAGGCCCATTATAGTCAATGGGGCTTACTTCCAGGGAAGACTCAATAGGATTGCAACTTTTCTCAGGGGGAATAGGCAACTGATCAGTTGACCCTTGTCTAGCTCTGGCCAGATAAAATTGTGATGTATTTGGACCAACTGCAGTGGGAAGATTAATGAATGAATAATGCAAAGGATTCTCCCCTGGCAGATTCTACCTTTGGAGAAGCAGTTAACCCTTATGAGATGCTTTCAACATGTTATGTATTAAGAGAGAAGTTAGCAAAAGAGATTTTTGTTGAAATTAATCAAGCAGTTAACCCTTATGAGATGCTTTGAACATGTTTTAAGAGAGAAATTAGCAAGAATTTTTTTTAAATTAAAGTCGTCAAGCAAATGTTATCTGCTTTTTCATATCTATCCTTTGCTGTGTGGTTTACTGGAACAGATTCCATGACTGAATTAGGAATGTTAACTGCAAATGAGAAGAAAGGGCCAATGATAAACATGAATTCAAGTTCAGCTAGTGAAATCAATCTAATCACTGATAAAAACGAAGGAATTAATTCTAGCTGTGAAGGAAATGTCTTAAGCGACATTAGTCTCTGGTATGTCAGTTAGCCCACCCAAATCCTCATCTGAATGACGAGGTTTATACTTTCCCATCCTTAACAAGCAACCAAACACTGTGGGGTCAAAGTATCATACTTACAGCACTATCCTACATGCGTTTGTTATAATACAGAATTATACATCTAATATTAATTCTCTCCCCCCCCCCATTGTATCACTGTACAAAACAATATCATGTGCTTGAGTGATACATTGGGTAAATTACAATACCAGCAATTAGATTCTTTAGTCAACCCGTTCATATAAAGGCATTGTGGAATACCCCCGCACTGCTTGTCAGTGTAGTAACTCTTATGAATTTTAAGAGGGCCTTTCTGGTTTTGCAATAAAACTGAATACTTGAAATGTACCAAGAAAATGCTTAGAATGATAGAAATGAAATTGTGCAGTTCTGCCAACAGAAACAAACTGAAAAACTAATGCAGACCTCAACAGACCTTAGGGGAATGTTACATAAGACATAATGGTATGGATTTATATTGTTTAACAATATGGGATGCCTGTGGTTGGGTTGCAGATATATTAATAACGTAATCATCTCTTTTCAGAGTGAGTGGTAGATTTGGAGCTATTCTTGCAGATGAAATGGGTTTAGGAAAAACATTGCAGTGCATTTCACTCATTTGGACTCTCCTGCACCAGGGACCATATGGATGCAAGCCTATAATAAAACAGGCACTGATCGTCACTCCTGGGAGTCTAGTTAAGAACTGGGGAAAAGAATTTCAAAAATGGCTTGGAAATGAAAGAATCAAGGTGTTCTTAGTTGATCAGGTGAGAGACTAAAAGAATCATGTTCACCTGCTGACAATAAACTATCTTACATCACAATCCTAAGCATGTCTGTTAAGTAAGGGCACAATCCTAACCAAGTTTCCAGCACTGCCGTAGCTGTGCCAGTGGGGCATGTTCTGCATTCTGCAGTGGAATAGTAGTCATGAAAGCCTCCTCAAGGTTAGGGAATGTTCCCTTACCTCTGAATTGGTTAGGATTGCACCCTAAGTCTCACTGAGCACAATGAAGCTTACTCCCTTGTAAGGGTGTATAGAATTGCAGCCGTAGCCACTTTCCATGGTGTTTGGATAGACTTCTGTTCTTACCTTTACAGAGCCAATTGATTTGTCTGATAATTTATATACCCCCTTATTCACTTTTCTTTTTCTTCTTTTTAAACCATCTAGCTTCTTATTTTTCAGAGCATTACTTTGTGCTACATTGCTATGTGGGATAATGTAGTCTAGGTAGTTTTATTGTAATCCCCTTATACCTACTCATGTCCTGCTTTTCCTGGGATAGGACGAGTGATATTTGCGGTGAATATATTGGAAACATTGCAGGACTCCTATCTGTTTGCAGAAGATGAAAACCCCACTCCTGTCATAGGTAACAAGGTTCCCCTGGCTGCCCTGAACACATGGACTTGTTTGGTTTGCACATAGCAAACCAGCAGCACGACAGCATTGGTGTAGAAACAGTGTTTCCTGCCATAGCCCTATAGCAGTGGTTCCCAAACTGAGCCATGGGTCCCCAGGGAACCTCAGAAACCAGCCATGGGAGCTGCAGAATCTTTGCAAAAACTCTACCTATACAATGCATATACAATGTATAGCAGTGTTCTTCAAATGGTGGGTCACGACCCACCATAGGAAGAAGAAAGGGGCCATTTCCCCTTAAGTGAAGTGGCCCCAGAAACTACTGCCAGCAGTGCCGCAGCGATCGCAGCACTGCAGGCATTTAGGGGCAAGTGCCCTACCTTTATGGGCTTCTTGGGGATGAAGGAGGGTTGGGAACGCCTGCTGCCACCTCCGCGGGCCACCCTGATGCTAAAAATAGCTCTGTTGCAAGATCAAAGCTAACTTCCCTTTTGGACACCAGGTCCTCCCCCCAAACCCCCGCCCCGCCCCGCCCCGCCCCGCCCCGCAAGCACTTGCAGTTTCTTCAAAGTCCAAGTAGGACTTTGAAGACCACTGATGTATAGGATTGTAACCCTACTGGGATGCTGTGGTCAAAGGCCCAGAAGATCAAGGGAGCTGCCAGTCCAAAAAATTGGGAACCACTGTCCTACTGTGATTGATTTCCCCACCCTTCTCTCTAACTGCTAGTGAATTGCTACAGTTGATGTAAGTTGGAGGCAGAAAATTTGAATTCCAGGCTCTTTCTCTCTCTCTCTCTCCCTACGCAGAGATGTGCATGCTAGTTTAACTTAAACTTGCCAGTTTGCCCAATTTGAAAAGTCTTCTAATTCTTCTTATGACCTGTAGGATCACAAAGTGGAAGAGTTTGTCAAGTCCCCCCTTTATTCGGTTCTGATCATTAGCTATGAGATGCTTCTGCGCTCTTTGGATCTCATTCAGAAGATAGAGTTCAGTCTTGTAATCTGTGATGAGGGACATCGTTTGAAAAACACCTCCATTAAGACAACTACTTCCCTTGCCAGCTTATCCTGTAAAAGAAGGATTATTCTTTCTGGTGAGTTTGAATGGACCCTTCAGTTGACAAAGAAGTGTGCTAGTCTTGAGAGAAAAGTAGTTACTATTAAGAATGGAATTTTTTAAAAACTTCCAATCAGGATAATACTGAAGAGTACACTCAACAGCAAGTACATAATTTGGAAGTGGTCCATAAGAGGTACCTAGTATTATGATTTGTGAAGCGTGCCTACTGAATGAGTTTCTCTCCCCAACAAGATGTGAGACCTGGCCTCTTGCTGGGGAAATACTATTTGTCCTATCATTCAGAAGAAATGTAGATTTTGTCTTTGACATTGTGATACAAAATATGAATAACAGGTATCCTAAATCAGAAAGGGACTCCTTTTTTGGGGGGGGGAAGTGTAAACGTCTGTTGAATTCCCATTTTTCTCTCAAGGTACTCCCGTCCAAAATGATCTGCAAGAATTTTATGCGTTAATTGAGTTTGTGAACCCTGGAATACTTGGACCTTTGTCTGCATACAAAAAAGTGTATGAGGAACCAATTATCAAATCACGAGAGCCTTCAGCAGCAAAGGTATGTCATAATTAGAGATTAGGGTTAGCTGCATAAAATTATGGGGGCATACAGTACCCATTGACTACTTTTGAATATCTGTTTGAATGTGATTGTATAAAGAGGCAATACAGTGGGCCTTCTTCCAGGAACCCCCATGGGTAAGGAATTAAGGAAAACCCGCATATTCAAATCCACGGTTTCCGGAGCTCCCCCTCCAACCCAACCGAAGGCATTCTGAAGCCCACAGAGGCTGCTTGTGTCTGTCTACAGCTTCTGTGGGCTTTAGAATGAAGCCTGGAGCTGAAAAATACAACTTCCAAGTTTCAGTGAACACCAGAAGTCGCATTTGAATGGGTCCAGGTGGCTTTCTGAGGCCTGCAGAGGCCTTTCATGGTCTCAGAAAACTCCCAGAACCTGTTTAAAGGTGACTTCCAGTTTTTGGCTCCAGGCTTCATTCTGAAGGCCACAAAGGCCATGGACGGATGTGGCGCTAAACTCCAGTGTGGTCAGCCCGGCATTCATGAATGCAGATAATGCAGGACTCTTGTACGTACTTCTTCATGTCATCTTATGCATGCATACTTTTGAAATTTGAGGCTTATATGCAAAGTATTGGTTACTATGTATACATTTTGCATTTCACGCCCTCATAGGTCCAAAAAAGTCTATTATAGCAGGATGCATGAAACCCAGCCACCCTCAGAGCTTTCTTGGGTCGCCCACCACCTGCCCTAGTCTTCCACTGCAAGAAAAAACGGAGGAGGAGGGCAGCCTGGAAGTAATTGTGGTGACAGTATTATGTCACCACAATTACTTTTGGTTGAGGGTGGCCCCAGAAGGTGTGCCCAGGGTGGCCTTTTGACCAGGACCGTCACTGCCATTTGTTGCAGCTCAACTATTAGTCCACACCTCCTGTAATTTGTGATTGTGGATTTCATTATCTTAGGAAGAAATTGAACTTGGAGAGAAAAGGGCAGCAGAGCTCACACGTCTGACTGGACTCTTTATTCTTAGAAGAACCCAAGAAATCATAAACGCATTCCTCCCTCCTAAAAAGGAGAGCATACTTTTCTGCCGTCCTTCAGAACTGCAGCTTGATCTCTATCGCAGACTGCTGAGCTCTCAGGTTGTTAGATCTTGCTTACAAGGCAGTCTGGAAAACAGCCCACATTTAATATGTATTGGAGCTTTGAAAAAACTTTGCAACCACCCCTGCCTTCTCTTCAAAGCGATAAAGGTTTGTAGACTTCGTTTTGCTTAAACATAGATCCGGAGACAGCCCTTCTGAGGAACAAAATCTGTACTTTTAAATCTGTAAGATTTGCATTCATTGCTACAGTGTGCTCAAGCACAGTGCTTGGCTTTTCCCTGTAGGATTGAGAGTGCAATCCTAACCTGGAGTAAGGCCGGCACAGTTAGGCCAGCAAAGTTTGGCTGGCACAAGGGCCACCGTAAAGCACATTTGGACCACTCTCAAAGTCAGGGAGGATGGTGCACATCTGTGTGCTGGACTCTCTGACTCCAAGAATCATCCAAACATACTTTATGGTGTCCCTTGTGCCAGCCAAACTTTGCTGGCATAACGGTGCCAGCCTAACTCCAGGGTAGGATTGTGCCCTGAATGACAAGCATTCACTTATAGGGGACCCTGATTGGGTGAGTAGTTATGATGTAGAATAGATTGAGCATCTGGGCCACACATCCAGATTCTGGGTCACGGATTGCATTGGGGCCATGATCATGCACAATTTCTTGTGACTCACACTTGACCATATGTCAGTCAGTCAGTCAGTCAGTCAACAGGTACTTATATACCGCTTTTCAACATGAAGTTCACAAAGCAGTTTACAGACAAATAGTAATGGCTCTGACAGCAAATGGGTCTGCTTACACTGCATGCTGTGGTGTCTGCAGTGCTTACCATGCCTCCCCATGTAGCTACTCCGCTGAACATGATATTGGTGAAAAAGAAGGGAGAGTCACTCACACCAGATTGCGCAGTAGCTCTGTGCTTGCCATGGGGCAATTTATTGTACAGGCTACAAAGTCAGATGGGGGAGCCCCTGTAGAGACGGACAAGAAGCTTTGTGCCTATCAACCGCACAGCAGCCAGGAATTAGCAGGTACAGCTTTCACCATCTTCTGCCAGCAAAGGACTCGACTTTTGCCTGCCATGCCACTGTTCAAAGGCCTGGCGCGCAGTGATGTCATTCAGGGGGAACGGACCAGAACGGGCGTTCCGGATCCTAACGGGCTGCGTGGCTGCTTCCAGTTTGTTTGCTTTTTGTTTTTCGGCATTTGAATGTGAACTCAAAAGTGAGTTCCTGTTCCTAAATCATTTGAATGACACCACTGCTGGCGCCCCATTTCTTGCCAACTGGAATGGCTTACTCACCTGTATTCTCCTGTAGCGCTTGTAATTTAAGATTGGCCTTCAGGTTATATCTTCATTGGGTGGAGTTGATTTCTAGTGGATTGTTTTTACCCTTTGGGTAGTCCTGGCTAAAACGTTTTCTAGCTTTTATGCATATTTTAGGAAAGGCTGCAGCACTATTTAGAACATCTTTTTTTAAAAAAAATAAGTGCCACCTGACTTTTCAAAACCCCTTTATTAAATAGGAGAAAGAATGTAATCCCAGTTGTGATGAAGACGAGAAACTGAATGTCTCTGAGGGTTTGCTTAGCATTTTTCCTCAAGACTATACCCCTTTCTCTGAGGCCGACTCTGGGAAACTGAAGGTGCTGACACAACTGCTGGGAGCAGTGCATGAACACAGCCCTTCAGAAAGGTAGGAAAGAGATTGTGATGGCTTTTGACATGACTTCTGCCTGCTTGAGCCACTTTCCCGCAATTTGCTTAGCCTACTGACTGTGCTTGCTTTGCATGGGGAAGGAGCTACATCTGCCTCTTCCCTTCACCACACAGAACATATGTAGTTGAGAGCACACTCCTAACCTGGAGTTAGGCTGGCACAGTTAGGCCAGCAAAGTTTGGCTGGCACAAGTGCCACCATAAAGCGCCTTTGGACCACTCTCAGAGTCAGGGGGGATGGCTCACATCTGTGTGCTGGCCTCTGACTCTGAGAGTGGTCCAAACATACTTGACGGTGTCCCTTTTGCTGGCCAAACTTTGCTAGTCTAACTCCAGGTTAGGATTTCACCTTGAGCCAGTTTTTTCTCTCTCTCCACCTACTACACAGGATTGTTGTGTGGATAAATCTCTCTCTCTCTCTCTCTCTCTCTCTCTCTCTCTCTCTCTCTCTCTCTC
>JAJKFI010000021.1:739820-791645 GCA_029204185.1 Lerista edwardsae
CTCTCTCTCTCTCTCTCTCTCTCTCTCTCTCTCTCTCTCTCTCTCTCATATCAGAACTGCATTGCATGTTCCATGTGTCGCCCGACAGATGGAATAATTTCTAGAAATAATTTCTAGAAATAGGAATAGCAGAACCAACATTTTCTAAAATAGCCTCCACGCTTTGATTTGAAGCAAGCTACATTATCATATTACCCAGGCACCTGGCCATACATCCTTTGTGTTCTGCAATGGCATTGCTATGGTGAAAAAGGCCCAATTTATTCAGTCTTCTATCTTGCTTTTTTGCTGCCCAAGAAACAGCTTTTACCACAAGGGCAGCCCGATCCCAACCTGCGCTGAAACAGGCAGGCCAGCTGCCCTTCCTTGTATCCAGCGCAGGGTTGGGGCTGGCAGCAGCACGGCTTGGAGTAAGGCAATTCATTCCCCTTACCCCCTGTCACACAGCACCCATTCCAATAGGGCTACCCGGATCTGCACCAGCAAAGTCACTGACGCAAATTCAAGTGTCACGTGTAAGGACATGGACGGGGGTTTGGCTCTGGTCTAATCCCATTGGTCTAATCTCCAAGCTGGTCCCACCCCCCTCCCAGGCCCAGCTCACCCAGCCAACCCTTTCTCCACCTTCCCCGCACCCCAATCTGCCTCCATTATGCCTTCCCCGTACCATCCCAGCCGCCCTTGGCCACCCGAAATATACCGGGCAAAGTCCAGAATTGGCACAGGGATGCCAGTGTACATCTTTGCACCGGCCTCCCTGACTCAGAAGGAGGTGCAAACATGTCATTTCATTTCCAGGATTGCACTCTAAAGAAAATGCTGACTACAGTGTGACCCAAGAGTCGTCTGTATAACACTATACTGGTTATGGCATTTTGGCATTAAATTGACTGGTGAGAATACATAGAATTTCCTGGATGGTCGTCATTAGGAGTTGAACCATTACAAATTTGAGTTCCGTTCCGTTTGGGGTTCATCATTTTTTTTTTAAAGTGGTTCAGACCTTAACTTTGAAAAGTGATGCAGTGATTAGTTCAGTCTCTTTCAACCAGCTTAGAGATGCATTTCATGCAGAAAATTGTCAACCTCTTTTTGCTTGTAAAATGATTCTGAACTTTCTTTTCGCCTTTTTTTGAATTTTTGAAAAAAAAAATTGCTACAAAGTACAAACAACAATGTAATTGTGCAAGTGAATCCTGAATGCCTGGTTATTGAACCAGTTTTGCTTTAAGACAGGCAGCATTTTTTTTATTCTGGTTGAGGTTAAGCCAGCCAAGAAATCTGAAGTTTGGGTTCCGTTCCAGTTCAGTGTAGAACCCTCTCCGAACTGCTTTTTTGGGGTGCAGATTTGATTCAATTCCTGATTATTATTATTATTATCATTATTGCTACTACTGGTAGTGACAGCAGCTGTGTTTGTTCTTGGATTTTACTCTAAACTTAAGGGTGGGGCTATAGCTCAATGATGGAGCACTTGTTTGCATGCAGAAAGTCCCAGGTCCAAGCCTGGCATCTGTGTTTGTGTTTGAAACCCCGGATTTGTGCATTTGTGTTTGAAACCCCGGATTGCAACTGCCTGTCAGTGCGGCCAATACTGAGTGAGATGGACCAAGGGTCTGACTTGGCATAAGGTATCTTCCTACCGCCTTCTAAACTTCTTGATGCAGACAGGTGGAATAATTCTTGCTTATATTTTTGAAGGTTTGCTGTCAGGAAACATGGAAGAGCTTTAATAGCCAGTAACACATTCTTTGTCTTCTTGATTGATAGAGTCGTGGTGGTATCTAATTACACCCAGACACTGAATATACTACAAGAGATGTGCAAGTGTTATGGATATTCGTATACAAGGCTTGATGGCAACACTCCTGTCTCCCAAAGGCAACAGATTGTTGATGGCTTTAATAGTAAATTCTGCCCCACGTTTATCTTCCTGCTGAGCTCAAAGGCTGGTGGTGTAGGCCTGAACCTGGTTGGAGCATCTCGTTTAATCCTATACGATATTGACTGGAATCCAGCTACTGACATCCAGGTTTGCTGCAGTTCTTTAAATCTGGATTGAAACATGCCTTTAGCACGAGTCATATATTCATGTTGCTGAAGGCCCTTCAGTACAGAGCCTTTTTCCAAAGATTCATTCTGTTGAGAGGCTGCCATGTAATATGCAGCTCTGAGCAATAAGGCAACTGAAAACATTTCTGCCTCATTTAGTCTTTGGGGCCTAATTTTATGCTATGACTCTCTTCTCTGACAGCACAATCCTATCCATGTCTACTCAGAAGTAAGTTCCATTGTATTCCAGGGGATTTAGTCAGAGCCTTATGTAGCCTTATGATTCTGTCCTGAGCCCGTTCTCACCAGCAGGAAGCTCATACCTCTGACTCTGAGGGTGCAATCCTAAACAAGTTTCCAGCACTGGGGTAAAGGCATTGCAGCTCTGAAGTAAGGAAACAAATATTCCCTTTCCTTCAGGAGGCCTCCGTGACTGCAGAACATGCCCCTTTGTCACGGCTATGTCAGTGCTGGAAAGTTGGTTAAGATTGTGCCCTGAATGTCGTAAAGCATGCCGTAAAGCATGTTACAACTCCTGGAAAATAAAGTAAACCAGCATCAGTTGGCACTGAAGTTCAGTGCCCAAAGAGGATGCTGCACAGCCCCTGGGGGTAAGCGACACCACTGGCAGTGGTGCAACTTGTCAGGGCGGGGTAAGGCGGAACTGGGTGGGGAGGATTGGCCCCAGAGGGGTGGGGATAGTAGCAGCCTCTGCCGCTGAATCCTAACTCCCTTCGCAAGCTGGGCAGCCTGACATGGGTCTCTTCAGGTCTGCCCCCACTCAGACTTGGGCACAGAACCAAGGAGACCCATTGGTGTGGCAGTGGAATTAAATGGTCTCTTACCCTGAGGAGACTCTAGACCAGGGATGTCAAACATAAGGCCAGGAGGCCTTATAAAGAAGCACTTTATTTGGCCCTTGGTCTCAGCCAGCACCATCATCAGCCAGCACCATCATCAGTGTCTGAGCTGAAAGGACAGCCCCCATGATATTTGGGTTCTTCCATATTTTGAAAATATCAAGATCTGTGTATTTTCTGTCATTTGCCGCTAATGAGTTGCTAAGTAGTAAAAAGTGCTTATTTGTGGTCAGCAACTGCTTAATGATGTCACTTCCTGCTTAATGATGTCACTTCCTGCTTAATGGCATCACTTCCGGCCCTCAGCAGGCTTCATGAATACTACATTGCCGACTGTATGAAATGAGTTTGACGCCCCTGCTCTAGACTAAGTTATTCCCTCCCTTTGTTAATTTCATAGGATACTATAAGCTTCTCATATATTATTGATAGCATTAGAATTTCTATATGGCAAAATCAGTCCTGACTTTAATATGCTTTGGGTTGGGCTTTGCTTCTGGAGACCCCGCCTCCATGCCATATCACAAACCAGAGTTGTAAGGGGGCCAAAATATGCCCCGGGGCGGTACTATGCTCCCTGTGCATTGGACCCCCTGCATCACTCTGCCACCTCCAGCACCTGGAATGGCTCCAAAGGCACGCAGGGCAGGCAGGAGGGCCTTACCTTGCTCCATTTCTTTGCTCGCCACCGTGCTTCATCCACTGCTCTCAACTGGCACCTGGAGCGCCAACCCCTCCTGCTCCGCCCAAGGTACACCTCTGTCACAAACTACTGTACTTTCGTAAATCCCATCAATTTTGATCATGATTTGTTAAGGACTTTAAGAGAAACCCTTCTGGACGAGACTAAAGTCTCACTGGTTCCAGCATTCTTTCCCCCCCAATTTCTCTGAGAGGTTCATGAGCAAGGGCTGCCGCTAAATTGGAACTTAGTGACATGCGGTTTCTGGCCATGAAAGTGCCATGTAGCCATTGTGACTGACAGGCATTAATAGCTATTGTGACTGAAAGGCATTAATCCTGCAAGGATTGCTCTTTGAGAAACACAAACACCAGTGCCCTTTTGGGTGCCCAGAGTTACCTTGGTCTGGGCCATAATCTTTTCACACACATCAGTTGCTTGCTGAATCCTTTCCTTACCTGTTCTTTGACCTTTGGAAATTCATTGTCCTGTGATCACACTGGCAATGGCACTTGTCTAATATCCCTGGTTGCTTTCAGTCAATTTGAGCAGGTATCGTCAAGTAGACGCCCATGGATACTAGCAATGCCAGCAGCAGGGAAAGCCAGTAAAACAGTGTAATGGCTATCAGCAGATCTTGGCTGGGATCCAAAGAACTGTAACTGTACCTACACATCCAAGGATGGATTTTTGACCTTCTGTTTCTCAGAGAGCAAGCCCCAGCAAGCAGCAAACTGCCTTTGAAATTCAGGGGGCTTCAACCAAAGGAACATAAAAAAGCAAAACAATCACAATTATCACTGGGTATGCTCAAGTCCTCAAGTAGAACACACATGTGGGTAGGTGAGAGAGAGAGAGAGAGAGAATAAATAAAATTAATTTTCTCTTTTATTTGTATTAATAATTGAATACCACCATACATTAGATACATTTCAGTTTTTTAAGTTCACAATTTCCATTTTCTCAAGGTAATGAAATAATGACTTTCCTCTATCTCGCTATCACAGTAATTTTAAATATTTGTCTGAAGATATACATGATTTAAATTGCTAGCATGCGATAAATAAAGGCCAATTTTCTGCACGATTTTTGCATGGTTGTCTGCCTTCTCTTACCGTGTAGTTTGTTATTTTTACCGTTCTGGCATATTCATATGTTAATGTTTTCATTCCAAGATAGAGCTCTCTAAAACCTAGCATAGCATATTCTTTCAAGGAAGATGTTCTCTTTCTCTTTTAGGCAATGGCCAGGGTATGGCGAGATGGGCAGAGGCGCACAGTGCATATCTACAGACTGCTAACTACAGGTCTTCAATATTGCGATTGTAGATGCTGTTCAAATTTGGTACCAACAATTTTGCAAGGAGCCATTTATTGCAAACAGGTGGTGCCTGCCACCTGAATCTCCCGGCCATTGCTACTTCGGCTCGCACCCCCATCCCGCACCGCCCCTCCTACAGTGTGCAAGTGGGCAAATACATGGGCACACATCCACCCCCTTCCCCTTTACATACAGAGTGCGCACAATGCAGCCTCCATCGTCCATGCTCCTGATTGAAATGAACAGGCACAGAGTGGTCATGGCAAAAAGAAAAGGGGTGGAGCTGAAAGGCTGCATGTAACAATCTTCCTAAGTGCAAGGAAGGGGTGGACTTGTTTATAAGGACCAAGGATGCAGGGGGAAGTGGATTTGGAGCTGTGACTTATAACTATTTTCTGCCTGTAAACCGCTTTGTGAACTTTTTGTTGAAAAGCAGTATATAAATACAATTGGTTGATTCTTAAAATTCTGTGGAGGAAGAAAGAGACTGCCCCTGTTCCGATCATCTTATGGCTTGCTCTCAGCATTTTGGAAGACTATTAGCAGGCTGGAGAGGGTAGTGAACAGATAGCCAAAGGTTATCTCATCCATTTGCTACTTCTCCAAGGATGTCAGTCCACACTAACATGTCTCATGGCCTCATGTTTGGGCCTGATGCAAAGAACCTGAAAGTATTCTTGTCATTCAGCTACTGTTGTATTTCATATCAGTGTTTCCAGAACTGAACTCGTGTATATTTTTTCTTTGATACAGGCACAATAGAAGAGAAAATCTATCAGAGGCAGATCAGTAAGCAAGGCCTCTCTGGAGCAGTTGTAGACTTTTCCAAAGGATCTGAACACATCCGTTTTTCAATTGAAGAACTTAGAAATCTCTTTATATTGCATGAAGATTCCAACTGTGTCACCCATGATTTGCTGGAGTGTAAATGTATGGGAAAGGGAGACAATCTGGGTTAGTTTTTTCTTTTGTTCCTAGATCCTGTCAAACATGATGGGCATATTCAGATGTAATTTCATCTTTTAATTTTTGTCTCATTTGAAGAACTTATGATTGGTAGATTTCAATTACACTTAGGGTACAATCCTAACTCGGAGCTAGGCCAGCACAAGTCTCTTGTGCCAACCCAGGAGTGTCACCAACACACCGTGAAGCACATTTGCACCACTCTTGGAGTCAGGGAAGTCGGCACACAGATGAACTCCATCCACTCTGACTCTGAAGGCACCATCCTAACCAACTTTCTAGCACTGGGGTAAGGGCAATGCAGCTCCAAGGTAAGGAAACAAACATTCCCTTACCTTGAGGAGGCTCCATGACTACTATTCCACTGGAGGATGGAATAGACCACTATTCCACTTTCATCAATGCCCCATTGGCACAACTATGTCAGTGCTGGAAAGTTGAGAGTAGTTCTTAGAGTAGTCCAAATGTGGTGCAAACTCTACATTTTGTTTTAGTTTAGTGCTTTTTTGTGCCAATCTTGCTTTCTGTCAGGGATGTTTCATGGTTGTACAATTGCTGCAGTCCAAGAATGCCAATTTGTATTCAGGACTATCATTTTATTATGTTATGATGACAGTATTTCCTGCTTGATTATGTCTCTTCCTGGCACAACATCACTTCCAGGTTAATGACATCACTTCCAGTGGGCCCCGACACGAGTGCCATTCTAAAAAGTGGTTTCCCGGTCTAAGAAGTTTGGATACCACTGCTTTATGGTGTCCCTTGTGCCGACCAAACTTTGCTGGCCTAACTGTGCCGGCCTAACTCCAGGTTAGGATTGCACCCTGAGATTCAGCTTTACCCCAGCTAACATTGCTCACTGGCCTTTTTTCCCTATTCTTTCTTTCAGGTCCCACAGAAAAGCTTTCTGTCGAACAAGATTGTCAGCTTGGCCAAAGCAATAGGAAATCTGTCTCCAAGAAAACCATCTCCATGTCACAGCTTATGCAATGGAAACACTTTTCTGGAGATCACGAGAATCTTCCTGATCCCTTCCTTGAAAGAGTAAAAGAAAACATAACATTCCTTTTCCACAATATGACTAGCACCACTTAAACAGGGTGTGTTTCTCCTTGATCAAAAGGGACTTTTGTTCACTAGTGTCTTTTTTTTTGTTGTTGAAGCAAAATGTAATATGATTCTTGTGGGATTATAGAATATACAAGATAAAGATTTTTAATTAAAATAAGATTGGGGGGAAGCATCCTGTTCAGTCCCACCTAATGTTGATCGGCAAAACACCCTTCTCACGCGCCACACTTGCAGTGTAAAGCTTCTGAGAGTTTCCTTTCCATCAAGACCAGAAAATACTTCCATACAGTCATGTTTGACTGTACCAGCGCAGGATTGTACTGTTAATGGTCTTGTGTGCAACAAAGGAGCCAGTCCCCACCAGTATCTTTCCCATTTATCTAACCTTAATTTGATTCACAGTGCAGTCCTAACCCTGCGCTGGTACAGCCGGGCTGCATAGCTTGCGAGGTATCCAGCGCAGAGTTGGAGCAGATAAGAGGTCACCTATGGTAAGGAGATATTTTCCCTTTATCCCATGTCAAGCCCAAGCCTGCCTTATGGGGCTACTCGAATCCATGCCAGGTATTTAGCTGCTGCCGCCAATCCATCCCCCTCGTCCACCCTAACCTTGCCCAGAAATACTCCCCTGCCTCTAAAATGCCCTCCCTCAACCATCTCCCACCTCCTGTGCAGACCAGAGCACACTTACCTGTGCCAGCCGGTATGGGGACCGGATCTGGCACCAGCAGGCTGGCGCATGTTGTTGGGCCATCACTGCCGGCTCTCAAGTCATCATTCAGAACCAGTGCAGGGGGTCCGCTCCAGCTCAACTCCCCTTTGGGATTGGGCTGCGGAGGCACTCGGAGCCAGGCCCCAGTGTGAATGGGTGGCCAGCCAGTGCTCCAGCATCACCGGCTGCTGGTAAGCCTGTTTGGGGCAGGGGGAGTGGAGAGGGGAGGAATCGGCCGTGAGGAGGTGGGACCCGGCAGTGGCTTCCACTGCCGAATCTTATCCCCAATGGCGGCTCGGGCAGCCCAACACAGGGCTGCTTGATTTGCTGCTGGCTAACTGGCCGTGAGCCAAAGAGCCCCACTGCAGGTGATGAGGCTTTCTCCAGGGGAAGGGACGAATGCTCCCTTTCCCAGAGGAGGCTCCGGCGGCTGTCTGGCTCGCCACTTTGGTACCACTGCTTTTGTGGGAGCCAGTCAGTTCAGGACTGGGCTCCTGTCTACTTATTTCCCAGTGGCATAACTGAAAATAAATCAGACAACATCCTATTATTTGATATAAATAGCCAGTGATGTCATGCACCCACTACGCACCACTGCGCGAGTACCAGTTCCTAGAAGTTGAGCTGGCCCCGCCCACTCGAAGCTGGCCCTTGCTATTTAACCAGGGAACAGTTGAAGCAAAATATGTATATACACATCTCTAGAAAGCAAAGCAATAGAAGTTAAATCAACACTAACCACAAGCTGAAGTTATTACAAACATGATCACATCCATGGCAACAATCATGACATCATTTCCGGCTTATGACATCACTTCCGGTGGGCGGACCCCAACAAGTGCCAATCAAAAGTGAGTACATCATTTGGATGTTCCTAAATCATTTGGATGACACCACTGTAACTAGCTAGTTACATTAAGATAACTAGCTAGATAAGATTAACCCTAGATATGCGTTAAGTGAAACCAGCTTGCCAATTTGAAACCAATTTGTTTTCAGTTCTGCTTGGAAAGAATCCCCTTATCCCATCAAATGAATAAAATGTAAGATGGAAATGGGGAAGTGTTTGTTGTACAGATATTTAAAGTGACCTAATTTAATCAGTCCCAGTCATTTCTGCATGAATGCATCAAAATGGTCTTTGTCCCATTATACCGTCATTGCCAGTACATTTATAAAAAAGAGGTCACACTCAGCTGAGGTTACTTCTGCTTTTTCCTTTCCAGATCAGATTTTAAGATAATTTTGTTTTTGTTCCAGAATGGCCTGATGGTGGCAGCAGCATATCACAGTATATTGTTTGGTTTCACCAGAGATACACAACAGTCCTACACAAACTGTTCAAGTTACATTCACAGACTGCATTGTCTAGTTCATAACACTGAATTTCATACTTTTCCCCTTTCATTTCTCTTTTTGTTGTCACCTTATTCTCCTTTAAGAACATAGCTATTTTTTGAATCAGACCAAGATCCATCTGTTTCATCATTCTCTTTTCAATGCAGGCTAGCTAGATGCCGGGAGTTCACAAGCAAGGCCTGCTGGCAATGACCATTCCTTGTTGTTTTGCTTCTTGCATCAAGTATTCAGCATGTCATGAGCTTGTTAAGACAAGCATCCACCACATGAACACCCCACAATCTCTTTGGAATTAGGTTTGGCATACCAAGCTATTTTCCCCAAAAGTCAGAAAACAGCTTGTTGTTTTCATCCAATTTTGAACACAAACCCCCCCCCCCCATGAACTGCTCCTGCCCAAATCTATTTGGGGGCAAGAGAAGATATCTGGAAGCTTCTGCTGCATCCCTTGATCTCCCCTCCATTTTATAATCCAGCAGTCTCCAAACTGGAGACCGCTGCGGCAGGGAAAATCGTCCCGGTACAAACAGCGCTTCGCATCATTTTGCTTCCAGCTCAGAGGAAATGTGATTCACTCAGATGCACCCTTGTGTAGGAGCAATAGTAACAACCTGAGGAGGAGGAGGAGGAGGAAGACTATGGCTGCCCATGCATGGAATGCCTGCAAGGTGCACGGCTTGCTAGGGTGGCAGACCCTGGTGGAAGCAGCTGGCCATGACGACCCCTGGGAGCTGTAGTTGGGGTCATCCACGCCGTCCCTGGTGGAACACAAAGTCCTGCTCACGCCAGGGACAGATCAGGGAAGGACTGGATCTGGCCCGCAAACTGGAGTCTGGAGCCCCCTGTGATAATCCAAGCCATCGAAGACCCACTTCGTCCCTTATTGCCTTTCCTTCTCCCAAACTTAACTGGCAGTTGGGTTGGGGTGGTGGCAGCAGCAAGGCCTTTTGCTGTAAGCCCTTCATTGCAGCACCTGCACCAGCAACACCTTAGGAACAAAGAGCCCTTGGAAATGTAGTTCTCATAATGTGAACTCAGGTATCCAGAGAACTATATTTCCCATGCTCCCTGGCAGCATTCTAGATGCTGGAGGGAGGAAAGGGTTCCTAATGAGAGTCATCCTGCTGCCCCACTACAGGAGACCACGAAGGAGGACTGGCTGCTAGCTTGTAACTAGAATTCTCTGCGTGATCGCCACATGGCACACCCAGTGGTGTCATCTACTCTCTTGCAAGCCGGAACGCTGGGCGGGACTTGAGTGATTGACAGCCCGTCGACTCACTTCCGGTTTCTTCGCGCGCCCCGCGCGGCTTTCCCTCTCCTCGGAGGGGGCGCCTGCTCGCCAGGGGGGATGGGTGGGGGGCGCACCGGGTGCCTGGGCGAGCAGGCGCCCCCTCCGAGGCGAGGGAAAGCCGCGCAGGGCGCGCGAAGAAACCGGAAGTAAAGTGAGTTGACAGGCTGTCAATCACTCAAGTCCCGCCCAGCGTTCCGGCTTGCGAGAGAGTAGATGACACCACTGGGCACACCTCACTATCCCCTCTGCACGTCTGGTGCCAAGGTTGGCTTCACTCAGGACTCTCTTTAAATTGAGATTTTGCACATTCAAAAACTACAGGTTGGCCCTGGGTATCTGTGGAGGATCCGTACACACACACACAGATAGTAAGATCCATGAGGGGACCCTCCAAGGAGCTTCAGATACGACCAGAATTGTCTTCTGGCTGTGTTCTGAGGCGTGGGGAGGCCGTATACGGCTTCTGCATGCCTCAGAACCCCTCCCAGAGGCTTCTGAGAAGCACTTCTGGTTTGACGAAGCCTCTGGGACATGACCGGTCACATCTGGGAAGTTTGATGAAGCCCTTCAGATGCAGGTCGGGACCCACATGGGCAGCACAATCCCAGCTGCCCTGTAGCATTAATGCAACGTCGTTGCATCGACACTACATCACTCGCACCAATGCGGGGGTGCCGTCAATGGTCTGAGTCAGACCAGTCAAGGGCCACTGACTGCAAGGTTCTCAGATAAAGGTCTCCTATATGGAGATGCCAGGGATTTAACCGGAGACCTTCTAAACGCAGTACATGTGCTATAGTGCCATTGATCAGCAACCCCATACTTTTTGAGGATTTGTTCCGCTGCAACTTTGACAGCAGGCATTAATTGTTGCACTTCCTAGCAAATGAGATCTGGATGTCACGAAAACACTCATCTCTGACTATCAAGTGTGTGTATATTTGAATCATTGTGCATTGTCAGCACTGTATTTGTATGCCATGCTGAGCCTAAGCAGATGTGCTTCATAATTTAGAACCCTTCTGGTTAGACTTGCCAGGTGTCCCGTATTATAAGGGACATCCCTTATTTGAGATGTAAAAATTGTGTCCCGTATCAATGTTGAACGGGATGTTAAAAACCCCGTTTTCAAATTCTGCCGCCGCCGCCGCCGCCACCGCGCTACAGCTGGGCTGGACAAGGATTGCGTGGCAGCCAGCAGTTGTTCTCTTCCAAGCTGAGCCCCGTCTCTAGCCTCGAATTCTTCCACCCCCTTCTTGTCCTTCTTATTTCTCCATTGGCTCCTGCAATGCAAGGTCCCGCCCCCCAGTCTCTCATTCGCATTAGCAGGCAGCCAGCAGCACCACTTCAGCCAAAAGAGGCAGGGAGAGTTTGGATGCGCAGACGCAGTAAGGTGCCCGCGCGTAGCCTCGTGGTGGGCTGCAACAGAGTGCACACGTCTGGCTGGTCCTGGCTACATCTGCATCGAGAGCCTCCGTGGCCTGAGGTGAGCTCTGGAACGCCAGAGAGAGAAGCACTTCTGGAGGGGGCTGCTGCGGTGGAGAGCTTTTCTTAAAGGGGCTGCAATCTGGCTCGTTCCCATTCCCTGTTCTGGCTAGCTTGGTTTCTTGCCTCCTCTCCCGGAGTTGGAAAGCTGCCCCCTCCCCGCTTTTCAGTCATTGTCTCAATTGTGATCTTTGCTTCCTCTGTTCTCCCTCTGAAATAAGAAGATATGAGTTTGTATCTAGTGCTATAAGAAAGGCGCGGAAGCTCTCCCCCCCCCACACACACACGCGCGCGCGGAGAGCGAGAGAGGTGCAAAAATGAGAGAAGGATCCATAAATGAAAAGCTAGGAATTTGTGAATTTCTGAGCTTAAGTGCCTTAGAGCACAATCCTACGCATGTCTACTCTGAAGTAAGTCCCATTGTATCCAATGGGGCTTACTCCCAGGAAAGTGTGTATAGGATTGCCGCCTCAATGCCGCCCAAGACAGAGGAGCCAAGAATAGTGGGGCAGCCTCAAAAATGACAGTGCTCCGTTTCTAAAGTATTGTGTTTTACTAAAAAGCCAAAAACCTCCACTCTCAGTGCAGTCAGCAGTTCTAGGTGTGTTATTTGTGTTATTTATTTATTTATTTATTTATTAGATTTGTACCCCGCCTTATTTGCCTAAAGGCGCTCAAGGCGGCTTTACAAAATATAAAAACTAACATTAAAAACATTTCAAAAACAATATAAAAAACAATACAATAAAACAATTAAAACCACCAACAGTACAAATTAAAAGCAACAAACCCAGTGGATCCTAAAATATAATAAACCAGCCAGCCCGCCAGACCTTTCAACAATTAAAAGCTTTTTGAAATAAAAAGGTCTTCAGCCCCCGCCGGAATGTTAACAGAGAGGGAGCAGTTCTCAATTCTAAGGGGAGGGTATTCCAAAGTTGGGGGGCCACCACCGAGAAGGCCCTCTTCCTAGCCACCACCCCTCTCACTTCTCCTGGTGGCGGCACAGTCAACAGGGCCCCCCCAGATGATCTAAGAGTACGGGTTGGATTATATGGAAGAAGGCGGTCCCTCAAATACCCCGGACCCGAGCCGTAAAGGGCTTTAAAAGTCAAAACTAACACTTTGAATTGGGCCCGGAACAGAACCGGCAGCCAGTGCAGTCGCCGAAGCAGTGGCTCGACAGAGTCAAACCGACGTGCCCCAGCAACCACCCGAGCCGCCGCGTTCTGTACTAGTTGTAATTTCCGGACCGTCTTCAAAGGCAGCCCCACGTAGAGCGCATTGCAATAATCTAATCTAGATGTCACTAGGGCGTGGGTCACCGTGGCCAGGTCCGCACAGCTCAGGTACGGCCGCAGCTGGCGAATCAGCCGAAGCTGAGCAAAGGCTCCCCTGGCCACCGCTGCCACCTGGGGCTCCAGGTGTAGCTGTGGATCCAGGAGAACCCCCAAGCTGCGAACCTGCTCCTTCAGAGGAAGTGCAACCCCATTCAGAGCAGGGCGATAGTCCAGTACCCGAGCTGTGGATTTCCGGACCAAGAGCACCTCTGTCTTATCCGGATTTAATTTCAGCTTGTTCGCCCACATCCAGCCCCCAACCGCCTCCAGACAGCGATCCAGGACCTCAACTGCCTCGTCAGAATCAGGGGGAAAGGAGAGATAGAGTTGGGTGTCATCAGCATATTGATGGCACCCCACTCCAAACCCCCGGATGACCTCTCCCAGCGGTTTCATGTAGATGTTAAATAGCATGGGGGATAAGATGGAACCTTGCGGCACCCCAAACCTAAGAGGTCGGGGTGCCGAACAAGCATCCCCCAGCACCACCTTCTGGGATCTGTCAGCCAGGAAGGAGCGGAACCACTTCAAAACAGTGCCTCCAAGCCCCAACCCGGCCAGCCGACCCAGAAGGACACCATGGTCGATGGTGTCGAAAGCCGCCGAGAGGTCCAGCAGGACTAACAGGGTCGCACTTCCCCTGTCCATCCCCCGGCGCAGGTCATCCACCAAGGCGACCAAGGCAGTCTCCGTCCCGAACCCCGGCCTGAAGCCAGATTGGAATGGGTCCAGATAATCCGTTTCCTCCAGAACCCTCTGAAGCTGGGACGCCACCACCCGCTCAATCACCTTGCCCAGAAATGGGATATTGGAGACTGGCCGAAAGTTGTTTAAATTTGTGGGATCCAGGGAGGGCTTCTTCAGGAGGGGGCGAACCATCGCCTGCTTCAAGGCAAGCGGGAACACCCTCTCCCTCAGAGATGAATTCACCACCCTCCCTGTCCACTCGGCCAGCCCTCCCCGGGCAGCTCTAATTAGCCACGCCGGGCAAGGGTCGAGCGGGCAAGCAGCAGGTCTCACGCTCCAGAGAATCCTGTCCACATCCTCAGGCTCTACAAGCTGAAAAGAATCCCAAATCGTAGGACAGACGGGTTCCCCAGGGACATCACTAGATATGCCCACAGCAGCGTCCAAGTCATGCCGGATCTGATCGACCTTGTCTGCAAAATGTTTTGCGAACTCGTCACAGCGAGCCTCCGTGTGCTCCTCCCTACCAGTAAGGGGGGCAAGATGTAAAAGGCTACGGACCACACGGAAGAGCTCAGCCGGACGGTTCTCTGCAGACGCAATGGTGGCAGATAAGTATGCCCTCTTAGCTACCACCACTGCTCTAGAATAAGCTTTTAAATGGGCCCTCGCCCGTGTCCGGTCAGATTCGGCACGAGTCTTTCGCCACCGACGCTCTAGTCGTCTGCCCTGCCGCTTCATCATTCGCAGCTCCTCAGAAAACCAAGGAGCCGCTCTGATTCTGCGACTGGGCAGAGGACGCTCGGGAGCGATCTCATCCAGGGCCCTGGCCATCTCCGTATTCCAGAGGTCGACCAGGGCAGCGGGTGGATCTCCAACTCTGGCAGCAGGAAAATCCCCCAGAGCCCTCAGGAATCCATTCGGATCCATCAGCCTCCGAGGGCGGATCATAGAATGCGATCCCCCGCCATTGCAGAGGTGAGAAGCTGCAACAAGCCTAAATCCCACCAGACAGTGATCTGTCCATGACAAAGGAGTGATCTCAATATCCTCCACCTCCAGATCACCATCAACCTGTCCAGCTGTAAACTTTGGGAAAAACAACTTTGGGCTCCACTTTGGGAAAAACCGTAGACCAGGGATCCAGCGCCTCCTCTGCTGTGACTTATGGCAGAGACGGGGGAAACTTGGCCATGGATACGGATGCCATGCCTATGGGTGGGGACCGGAAGCTTAGGAGCCTCACTCTGCCCCTCCAATGGGTAGACCTGGCCCAGAAATGAAAAGAAAGGCCAACTTCGATTGGGAGGCTAGGTCTACCCAGTAGATAGATCTACCAAGCCTGGAGACTTTTCTGGCTGTTGCCACCCTCCCCCAGCCCTCTTTTGTTCCCTCCCTGCCACTCAGCCCCATAGCTGTCGAGCAGAGGCTTGACAGGCACCTGCTGGAGATGCTCTAGGAGAGTTTCCTGCTACAGGCAGGGGTTGGACTGGATGACCTTGTAGATCCCTTCCATGATTCTATCCTTCCCTGCCCCATTTCCCCCCTCCCCTCTGCACTGGGTGACACCAACCCTAGTGATGCCACAGTCCGATGCCCCTTATATTCTGGCAGAACCAATCTGCAGTGTTATCTTCCTCCGTTCCTACCTTTGAAGCAATCAAATTTCTCTTGAGCTTTTCAGTTCTAGCTACTCTCTTTCCTAATTATATTCTGACAGCCTCTTAGGAACAATGAAATATAAGATATCTTGAGTTCTAAGCATTTTTGCTCAGGGCAGGAAGATGTAACTTTGCCCCTTTATAATTCAGCTTGTTTAGAAAACCTTCTCTCTAATGGATAAGAGCGAGATTATGCTTGCTTTAAACTATGTGTTTCTTCCATTCACTTCCCAATAGTTACCACTGCTGTCCAAACAAAATCTGACGCGGTTCCGAGCAAGATCTGTGCTCTTAGAGGACGTCATGGCTCTTTGCTATTATAGAAACCTTTTAAGATGTAGACCAAGAGCTCAGCCTTTCTGGAAGAACAGCAGAGCCTGTACTTTGGTAAAAATACCATTTGGATGTTTGATTTTTTGTAACCAATGGCTGTTAACTCAGGCCAATCCTTCTCCATGTAGTCTTCCTCCTCCTCCTGAGGTTGTTACTGTTGCTCCTACACAAGAGTGCATCTAGGTGAATCACATTTCCTCTGAGCTGGAAGCAAAATGACGACTGTTTTGATGGATGTTGTGGTTTTTATGTGCAGTCATTTGACTTTTGGAGCTGAATGCTATCCAGACAAACAGCCTCCGTTTCCTAGGCAGTGCTGTCCATAGTTTATGAATGAGGAGATGGCAATCGCTGCTTGCTGTCAGTACCACTATAACATGGAGAATTCCAAACAGAAATCCCTGCTACTGTGAGTAGGGTCTGCCCATAAGACAGCAGGATGAGAATGAACAAAGTATAAAGATGCCAAACATAAACGGGACCAGGCAGTCACCTGAGTTCGGAGTGCGCCATGCTTCAAGAACAAGTTACTGCCAGTCTGTCGACCACTTTCTGGATATTGACCTCAGTCAGGCTCAAAAACACACCCTTTATGGACATAGGAAGCTGCCGTCTACTGTAAAAACCATTTAGTTCAGGATGGTCTATGCTGACTAATTGAAGCTCTCCAGGGTTTCAGGCAGGGGCATTTCCCAGTTCCTAATTCCTGTATGCTCTAGTTAAAACATTGGAATTTCGCACCCAGAATAGATTTCCAATAGATTTCGCACCCAGAATAGGTTTTTCAAACCATAGACATCAGGCACATTAAACTCATTTGCATGGATTTTACATACATAGTCCTGCTCATCAGGAAGTGGGACAAAGACCTTCGCTGGATACTGAATCCCTGTACTGTCACCATTGGAGATTTTGCTCAGCCTTCTTACCATATCCCATCATGCTTATCTTCAATTTCTTAAGGTCTAGAAACTTGAATCTGAGAAACTTGGAACTTGTGGTTTTATGATGTGATGATGGTATATGTACAGCCCCTAAATATACCATATCTTCCAAGATTTGGTTAAGTGTAATAGTAAACAGTAAATAGTGTTTACTGAAACATTTGGTAAAAAGTATGGAGAATGCTTTACTGAACATGTCTAGGTATCATATCATGATATAGTATACCATGATAATGTAGATTTCAGTCCCATAATGACAATTCTGTCAATTCAAGGTTTGGTCCAAGTTTAAGTCTGGAAGTAGAGAAGAATATTCTAGTCTCTATTCCAGAGCTCTTATAATAAGATCTGACATTGCTACAAATCCTCTGTTCAGAACTTCTGATAATGTAACTTGCTCCTATGGGCTTGGACCCATATGCGGACCAGAGTACTGGCAGAATGTGGGTGGTAGAAGAAGGGAAGCGTTCCTGCTTTGCTTTCCCTACTTAGGGACACAGTGCATCTTCCCAGAACTGTGTTACTGGTTCAGGGGAAGCATTACACTCCTAAATCGAGGCTCATGTTTCATGTTGTTTTTCCAGCTTGTGATGCCAACCGTCCAATATTTACAGCTTGCAGGATTACTGAAATAAACATTCCTGCGAGATAGCAGCCAGTGTGACCCTATTCTGTAGACTACAGTAAATCTGAAGCTGGGTTTCCCCGTATACTTCCAGAAAAGGAAGGTGAATTGCTGCTGTCAAAATACTTTTGACTCTTCGGAGTGCCTGGTGTCTTTCTTTTGGTGCTAAGCGTTAAAGGGAAAAGGTGTGTGTACAGCAAGAGTTGCAGTGTGAGCTGACTTGCACTTCGCAATGGATTACAAAAAAGGGAGGCAACTCAATCTGAATTGTGCACGTCCAGATTCATTAAACAAGAAAAGTGGGACTTCCTATATGGGGTTTGGGTTCACTGCCGGCCTAACTATGGAGCAGAGTGAAGATGATTCCATGAGCAGCAGAATTGGGATTCAGTCCCCCCCCCCAAGTCTGCCACCACCTCCTCCAGCCTACACATAAGCACATACACATTTTTTTGCACTAAATTCATAGATCCCTAGTTAAGAACCTCTGCTCCAGAACTGCTATTGCTGAAAGCCTCTTGGAACCCTGAGAAATCTAGCACTCTGCACAGATAGTGGGTTATGACACTGTACTGCCCCCTCGGTCGATCAGTTTGCAGAGTGACACCAGTTTGCTAGCCAATTTTAGCCATTGATTGCTATGTTGCTTTACATGCATGTCTCCCCCACCCTTACTATATAGTAAATAATAAACTGCATGCTCATTTCAGTTATGTTCAGGCTCCCTTTTTCTCTGATACCTGGTTGGAAGATAGGTGCATCTTGGCCAAAGGTCTCTTAACATGCATTTCTTGCGGAACATGAACACAGTCTGGACAAGTGACCTGTTGACAAATGCTACAGCATGGCAGATGCCCACTATAGGCAGAGTTGCTGTTGTAAGCAGCAGTAATGTAGCTACAGGGGGGCAAAACGGTAAGTACTGTGGGCTCCACAATGCACCATGGAAGCAGCCCTTCTCACTCACAGTCGGAGCCATTCCGGGCAGTGATGACAATATGCAGGAGATGGCATTTGGTTTGGCAAGCACCAGCATGTTGCTGTTGCTGCTCAGAATGGCTTGGGCTGTGAGTGGGAGGGGCCACTTAGTGCATTGCAGTGCCTGCAGTACTTCTGTTTACTTCCGTACTTAACATAGCCTGCTCCCCAGCTATGCTACTAGTAAGGAGACATTTAGAGCACAATCCTAACCTGGAGTTAGGCTGGCACAGTTTGGCCAGTAATGTTTGGCCAGCACAAGGGACACCATAAAGTATGTTTGGACCACTTTTGGAGTCAGAGAGGCCAGCACACATACTTGCACCATCCTCCCTGACTCCAAGTGTGGTCCAAATGTGCTTTAGTGGCCCTGTGCCAGCCAAACTTTGCTGGCCTAACTGTGTTGGCCTCACTCCAGGTTAGGATTGTGTCCTTATTTTCAACCATTCATTGTTTCTCTCTCTCTCTCTCTCTCTCTCTCTCTCTCTCTCTCTCTCTCTCTCGGGATTGCCTGTCAATACCTCTTCTGGGTCAAACGTCAGTCTCAGCAGTAATCCTGTAGAGTAGCTCAATGTGAACACCAACTATTTATAAGCAGGGACATCCCCGACTAAGCTGAGAAAAACCCTTTAATGTTGATTAGCTGAGCAGCCCTTGCTGGAAGTGGAGAAAGGTGCAGCACCATCCCACACGCATCCTGCACCTGAAGGCTGCCACAGAGCTAGTGACCCAGCACAATGGCACAATGAGAGTTTCCCCTCTTATTTTTCCAGTACAGCTCACTTGGTATGCAGATTGCTGATCTCAGGCTATCCTTCCTTTCCTTCTCCTCCTTCCTAGAATCTCTGTTCCAGCTAGATAGCAAGCAAACACGTTCTCCCTCTCTCCCTTTCCAAGGAGGGTTGTCTCATAAATAATTTCCTTTTTTACGACCACATGCCTTCAACTGATTTTCATACAGTCTCTCCATCCAGATATGTTAAAGTTGATGAATGACTGTTATTTGGTGTCACAAAGAAATTTCAAACATATGGCACAACCCACTGGGAATGTCTCCTGTGCAGGCCCTGAAGTTAATTCCGAGTTAATTAGGCTGCACAACACTGATACATTTCCTTGGGATTTTGGAGGAACTAAGCCTTGTGGGGACATTCTCTCCCCACAAGGAGAGATTATATGGTTGGGGCAGCATGAGTGTGCCAGAAAACCCCATCTCATGTGTGGTCTGTGATCCCCTGCCCCTCCCACAATGACATAAATAAGATATGTCAGTCAGATACAGTCAATCCTCATTATCCACTAGGTTAGGTTCTTGGAAATCCTTGCAGATAGTGAATTTGCAGATAATAAACCATTGTTCCTATGGGATCAAGGGGTACCTTATCTCCTATCAGAAGAATTCAGTAGACACCCTCAGGAAGCCAGCAGAGTGCAGCAGGAAGTGCCAAAAGATCACTACTACATTAGTAGTAGGCTACGTCAGAGTACCAGGGGCAAGGGAGTGGCAACAGGATGCAAGCATCTTGTTGTCTGATGCCTCCCTGGGGCACCTGGTGGGCCGCTGTGAGATACAGGAAGATGGACTAGATGGGCCTTTGGCCTGATCTGGCAGGGCTCTTCTTATGTTCTTATCTCTGAAGGCTGCATAGACCTTCCAGGGGCTGCAGGGATCTTCAGAATGGCACCTGCAACCAGCATGGACCCCTTAAACATGGCTGGCGGATGCTTCTGCCAGCCAATTTAAAGGTCCCAGCACTCTCCAGAAGGTCTTTGCATAGTGGATAATGAGGACAGAGATGCAAAAGTAGCAATTCTGCCCCTTGCAGATAAGCAAGATCTCATGCAAAGAGAACTGACTGAACATAGGTGCAATGTTTATGTGATAAAGCTGAGACCAACTCTAGAGGGATTGATGATCTGACCTAAAACAATTATGGACTACTACAGAATCTATTATTATATTACAGACCAAATTGTCCTTGGTATCAGAGACACTGTACTCTGGGTATTGGAGAAGATGGAGGAAGAAAACTACTGGAAGTTCCTGAGCTGACCTTCAAAAATGTCCTTAAGTGCTGCCAAATGTTTGAAGTAGTGCAGATTGTAAAATCAGATCTAGTTGGAGTGAACAGGATTGCGAGATCACCAGCAAATAAAACACTAGAGACAACCTACCTGAAAAAAATACTACAAATCAGCAAGAGTCAAAAAGCGGAAGAGGCAGTTGTGTATATTTGGTATATTTGGCGTTGTGGAGACCATCACAACCCTTTCACACATAAAGCAAAGCACTGCTATAAATGCCAGAGGCTTGATCCTTTTGCAAGAGTTTTCAACCAGGAGCAGCACATGTAACAAATAAAGTAAGAATGCATGCCGTTGCACAAGACTGAAGATAATTGGTGGGGTGCTATGCATAGAGTGTTAGACTATAAGAATTGTTGGCTGACCTGTACTGTCACATAGCAAAATAAATAAATCAGGGTTTCACCATGAGTTACCACACTGGTGACACCGACCCCTAGGGAGAAAACTGGTGGGAAGTTTGGGTGTTGTTGGTCACTGACTGAGGGCATAATCCTAACCTGGAGTTAGGCCAACACAGGCCAGCAAAGTTTGGCTGGCACAAGGGCCACCATAAATCACATTTGGACCACTCTTGGAGTCACGGAGGATGGTGCACATCTGTGTGCTGGCCTCCCTGACTCCAAAAGTGGTCCAAACATCCTTTACGGTGCCCTTGTGCCAGCCAAATTTTGCTGGCCTAACTGTGCCAGCCTAACTCCAGGTTAGGATTGCACACTTAGTTTAAACATTCATGGTGGACTATAGGTCTATCAGCAGTTATTAACCACACAGGCTACATTCAACCTCCAGTTGTAGGGGCAGTATGTCACTGAGTACTACATGCCAAGGAGCAACAGTAGGGGGAGGCACTGACTTTCATCCCCTGCTTGTGGGGAAATGTTCATCATTTATTTTTCCATCCATTATTATTATTCATTTCATGTCATGGCTATTATTTAAAATAATGTTATGATTATTGAAAAAATAACCATCATTGCTAGGTGGGAATTGAACCTGAGTTTTATCAATCCTATTGTGCCACTCTAACCACTACACCACACACCTCTTATGAAGTTGAATTGGTTGCAGAGTAGGAGCACAACCTTCTCAATTGTGGCTCTGTATTGGGTATGTCAATCCTTGCTGGTTTTTGGGATGCATAGCAAAACCCAGACAGGCATCTGGGGAGATTTGGTTTTAGGATGGTGTTTGGGTTTAAAAAAAAAAAAAAGTGAGAATTAAGCATTGGTTTCGGAACTGCATTTGAGAGTTATATTGTCTGTAAACAACTTCAAGTTCCCTGAAACATAACCCAAGTATAATCTTCTATATATATAAAAATGGACGTGGGTGTGTATGTATGCGGGTATGTATGTTCCTTATACAAATCTCCGTCCCTTGACCCACGGCCACGAAACTTGGCACACACGTTCCTTGCAGCCTGGAAGGAATCACTGCGGGGGTCAGACCCCCCTACGGCCCCCCGGTTTTCGGGGAGGGGGCCCAGATCGTCAGGAACCAAGGGGAGTGCATGGGGCTACAGGTCTGCTGCCACCCTGTGGTCACAGATGATTCTGCAGCAACTCAGCTGAAACTGAGCAGAACAGAAAGTGAAACTAAAGTGCTTCGCCTGCGTGGCCTGAGTGGGCCAGGGAGGAAAGAGCAGGATCCACAGAGTTCCAGCAGCCAGTTGGATCTGAGAGGGGCCTATGTCCAGGGAGCTCACAGGCCACCTCTGCCTGTTTCTCATACGTCAGGCCTATGCTGCCACAGGACCTGCAGACAGTAAGTGGGACCTTCCTATTGCTCTCTTAGTTGCTGGTGTCCCTGTTTCCTCATTCCTTTCACAGTGATAGTGTGCATTTTGGGGTCCGGGTCATCAATACTGTTAACTACACAGCTGTGCCAGTGTTGCCTGAATGGGCCAGGGTGGAAAGAGCAGGATCCAGAGAGTTCCAGCAGCCACTCAGATCTGAGGGGGGCCTATGTCCAGGGAGCTAACAGGCCACCTCTGCCTGTTTCTCATACATCAGGGCGGATTCCTGCCACAGGACCTGCAGACAGTAAGTGGGACCTTCATGTTGCTCTCTTAGTTGATGGTGTCCCTGTTTCCTCATTCATTTCACAGTGATAGTGTGCATTGTGGGTTCCAGGTCATCAATACTGTTTTATTTCAGGGACGGGTTCTATATGTCTATATATGGATCTCACTATGTCCTGCTTTTGAGGGAGGTTTGCATATTTGTGTGTATGTTCCACCATTACTCTGGAACGCCTGGAACGATGTGCACCACACGTGGTACACTCCTTCCTTACGATCTGGACAGATATACTGTGGGGGTAGGGCCCCCCATACGCCCCCAGAGGTGGGGGTGCACTGCAGAACACACTCATTCCTCCTCCCAATAGAGCCTGGGGATAATGTCTGCCCCCGGGCAACGCCGGGTCACAAACAGCTAGTAATTAATATAATTGGTATGATTTTTAAACCTGCCTGGAAAAAGAAGTTCCTTAGGAAATAGTTTCCTACTGCTAGGCAGGGAGAAAGTAAATCCTATAGTTTGGGGTAAGAAATGCTGGCTGTCTGGTGTCAGATTTTGCAGATGTCAGAAAATAACTAGGAGGCCAAAATATTTTCCATCCCTTGGGAAACAGGACCAGAGTGCAGTGGTGGTGGTTTTTGTGTTGTTTTTCCCTTTTTTCTTATTTGCTCTGTTATCTCTGTTTGATCATATGGATAGATGTTCTCTGGTTTTATTTTATGATCTGACAGAAGTTTCCAAAAAGCTTCAAACTGTGATCCCAGAAGGCTGAGCTTGGTTGTGTTTTTGATTCTCAGGGCATAAAAACAAAAACCAACCATTTGGAGCTCAGCAGCTTCAGAAAAAATGGCAAATTAAATACACCTTACGTCTAACAGTGCAAATCTATGCATAGTTACTTAGAGGTAAGATCCATTGTATTCTATGAGGTTTACTCCTAAATAAATGTGAAGCAGATTACACCCCTGATGCCCATCATTTTCAATTACTAATAGCTGAAATAATAACGCCCATCATTAACCTGAAGCTGCCAACCTGCTGCCATGAGCACCAATGCCTTTATCACTCAAGCAGATTGATTGGATGGTGAAGGGTGCGTTGGTAGAGAAATGTCCTTTATCTTCTCCAGGATGTACTGCACACTTTCTGAACCAGACAACAAACTGAGTTGCCAGCAGAACGTTTATGCTTGTTAATAAGTTTTTTAAATAGTTATATAGAAACTTCTGTTTTCCTGGCTGATCAGGCGCAGCAGGTATTCAGAAGAGGACACTTTCTTTATATACAAGACATCAGCGTTTGTTTTTGTTGCTGGGTGTTTTTGAACTTGGTTGACACATCACTCTGGAAAGTACCGAGCAATGTGTGTGTCTCTGTCCATAGGCACACAGGCGGTTCTTGCTGTTCTCTGCTGAGCCATTTGTTTCTGGCTCCTTGGGCGTAACGGAGTGGGAACAGAGCCAAAAATATTGTCGCTGCTGGCATGTATTGATTGTATTCATGAAAATACTGGCTGCGTTTGGGAAGAAAAGATGCCTGGATTTCCGAACATACCAAGAATGCAGGATTACAACAGGGTCTTTGTAAATTCGTTAATGGACAGAATAAGGCTCGCATCTTAAACGAACAAATTAGGGGCACAATCCAACCCCCGCTTCAGCCGATATAAGTCACTTGTGTCAGTCAAGCACGGTCGCAAATATGCCATAAAGGATGTCTGCACCAGTGATAACAAGATAAGATAACAAGATGTCTGCATCCTGGTTGCCATTCCCCTTCATCTGGCGTTCTGAAGTAGCCTGCTTCTAAATAAGGTAGTTTATTTTGATTTTCAATGTATCAGGAACAGTTAGGAAGTATTTTTTTACCCAGCGGGTAGTTAATCTGTGGAACTCTTTGCCACAGGAGGTGGTGATGGCATCTGGTCTTGATGCCTTTAAGAGGGGATTGGACTTTCTGGAGGAAAGGTCCATCTTGGGCTATAGGCAATGATGGATTGTGCAACCTCCTTACAAAGGTGGAGAGCTACTGAAGTATATCTTTCACAGGTTCTTCACACATGACCTTCACACAGTTTTAAACTGAATGGGATCTTAAACTGATGTAAGCAACAATGACAAGCTTTCATGGGTTGTTTTCTAGATGTTTTATATGGAATGGACACCATTCAGCCACTCAGTTAATATGGATAAGGCAGATGACGCCAACACATTCCAAGGCCTTGGTGAGAGCCCATTGGCCAGTGGAAATGCAAAGGAGAAGCTACCAAAGGCCTCTGTAGCTGCAGCAACTCATCTTTGTTTTCACCTTCTGAAGGGGGGGGGAGCTGCTACCATCACTGGCCCACCTAATAAGTTATGGGGAAAGCTCTGTGCCATGGGGACATGGAACTCTGTGGCCAGCTGTAGCCTTTTCAGCAGTGATGTCTTCCGGGCGCGCCAGGAACCGGAACGCCCGGATAATTGACAGCCCTCCGCCCCTATGGCAGAGGGCTGCCACGCCTCCCTGCGCCTCACAGCGCCCGAATCGCTTCATTTCACAGTGATTCGGGACGCGAGGGAGGGCGGGCGGGCCCAGGAGCAGCTCGCCCGTCCTCCAGAGAGGCGGCACGGCCCGGGCCCGTCCGCAGAACTGGCGGAACGGCGTACCGGGCCGTTCCGCCTGGATGACGCCACTGCTTTTCAGCCACAAAAACCATAATGTTTTTGAACTCCCGGTGGACTGTCATACTCAGTTAGTGTGAGTTGTATTCAAGTTGGTGGGTCACAAGGAACGGGAAGGCCTGCTTTATTTCTTGGCTGCTGGTTCTGTTTTGTTGATATAATGCTGAATTGAAAACTCTCCCTCAATCATCTCGAAAGGGGGGAAGCCTGTCATCAAAGCAGGAAGGAGTGAGAATATTCATCTGCTGTGTCTTTCAGGCTCAGATTTTCCACTGTGGAAGTCAATGATAAATTTACAGCTGCATTATGTAAATCTCTGGCAGTGAAATGTATCAAGCTGGGAGAAACAGCCACTGAATCGAGCTTTGGTGATCAGGCACATCTTGTTTCTACCCCCTCTCCTGTGTGCAGATAGGAGTGTGGGGGGGGGGAGCAGGAATTACCAATAGTGCCAAGTTGAATTTTGGGGGAGTTTGATTGTTGCATTTGAACACAAGGCCTCTGCAGAATCAAGCCAAAGTCCACTGAATGCAGAATCCGATTTCCAGCAGGGGCCTTTGGATACTTCCAGGCAAGGCATGAACAATATGGCCTTCACCTGTTGCTGGAACCCAGCACTTGGGATTGAAAGATGGTCCATTTCACATTCATAGCAATCATTCAAGGACTTAAACCCATAAATGGATCTATAGGTATGCCCTGGTGTCTGCTGGGTTTCCGTTCTGGACCCCGCTGTGTAACTGAAAGATGGTTATGTGGTTTTGCTGCAATAAGATAAAGAAAAAGAGGTTTGTTTAATGTTCCCCAATCTTTTTAATAGGTGTCCCAGTATCCATGGTATCCGTGAAGAACTGAAACTCTGGACACCAAATAAGTGGATACTGGGGGATGCCTGTAATTCTAAAGCCATCTAAGCCAGTGGTTCCCAACATGTGGTTCGGGACCCACCAGTGGGTTGTGAGCCCATCTCAGGAGGATTGCGAAGCACTAGGCAGTCGTATTGAAAATATGGGGAAATGGGATGCTAGAAACGGGGAGGGCTGTGTGGTTGTTTTGCTTGTGTCAAGGCTATAAATAAGCTTTTTTCCTTGTGATTCACTTTGCTATTGGAAAATGACTGAGAAATATCCCAACTCACTCCTGCATTCACAGGAAAGAAACAGGCTCTGAGGTCACACTGATGGCACTTCCGGCCATGACATCACTTCTGGTGAGTCCCGGACACATTGTCATTCTAAAAAGTGGGTCCTGGTGCTAAAAGGTTTGAGAACCACTGATCTAAGCTAATGGCCTTCACCATTAGACAGCTGTTTACAGCATCCTATTTATGTTCATCCTGATCATGCATTTCAAGGTGTTATGCAATGACAAACCTTTCCGCACCTTAGAAGGGGCAAGAATCACCTGAGAGGTACGGTTCTAGGCTACAGTCTTACACTGACCTTTTCCCAAGGGTCCGTACAAACTCAGTGTCTGTTTATGCACGTTCTGAAACTCTTTAGTTTAACCTTCCCCCACTGAAGATGCCTTTTGTGCCCCTGCCTGTTAATGATACAGGAGATCTGTGAACTTCTTGGAGTTTCTGGTGGAGATAAGTCTAACTAGAATATGGGAGCAATTACATGGTAGCCAGTGAACACAAGCTCCAGAACCAGGCAGTTCAGCCATCCAGGTGATATACTAGTGGTTGTGCAACCACATGCCGAGTCAGAAGCCAATTATAAAGTCAGCCAAAGAGCCAAGCCTCAGGGCCGTCTCACCCACAAGGCCAACTGGACTGATCACCTCTGGTAGCAGAATGACAGGGATTCTCACTCCCATCCACCCATATGCTCCACTGCTCTTCCTCCTCCTCCTTCTAGAATTTTAAAAGAAAGAGGGGGATAGAGTGTCTTCAATATTCTAGACCACCACTGCCCTCTCCTCCAACTTTCTCTTCTGCTCCATCTTCCTCTTTATTTTCCAATCCAGGAAGTGGAAGAAACTGAGGCTGACCCATCACCTGGTAAGAGGTGGCAGGCAGCGGCCTTCCTAGAAGGGCAGCAAAACACTAAATTTTGCAGGATCCAGTGCTCCTATGTAACACAGCCTCTTCCCCACCCCTTCAGAGCCAATCATGGCTCTGAGAGCGAACGGCTCTCAAGGAGAGGGGCTGCTTTACACAGGAGCTCAGACTCCTGCAAAACCTAGTGTTTTGTCCCCTCTCTAGGATCACCACTGGCAGCAGGAGTTGGCATGCTGCCTCAGATGCTGGGAAATTCTGGGCCACGGAACTCAAGGGACCTACTTCTGAGTAGACATACATAGGATTGCTCTGCAGATTTATTGAGCAATCCTACAGACCTCTACAGACACATGAGGCCAGTAGTGTAGTCCTATGCATGTTTACATGGAAGTCAGTTTCCCTGTGTGGCTCCCAGGAAAGTGCACACAGGAGTCACTGGACACAGTTCTAGGAATTACCTAGGAGTAAGTCCCATTGAAATCAACGGGCCTTACTTCTGAGAAGACATGCATAGGCTTACACTGTTAGTATATTAAGTGATATACTTACAGCCCAATCTTTTCCCCTGCCACCAGCACTGATGCAGCTGTAGGCATGTGCTGCAACTTGGAGGGGAATTGTCCAGCTTGCAGGAAGTACGTCAAAATGTTCTGCACATGCCACTTGATAGCTGCCCAGTCACCAATGGGTATCCTTAGATATGCCACCCATTTTGATCGCGTGTCAATCGCGAAAAGGGGAGGATTTTAAAAAGTGGCATGCACCACTCCGCTGGATCCACACCTCCCTATCCCAATTTCTTACCTCCTCCTTGGCCAGAAACACCCCTGGACCTCCCACTCCCTCCTTGCCCACAGCATGCCCCCACTGCTGCCTTACCAGCACTGGGTGCTCCAGGGAGGCCGCTGTGGCCTGGTCACTGCCACTCAGTTTGTGGTATCAACCTTGCTGCGCAGAATGGCAGGTCGCATTCTCAACACTGTGCCACCAGAATGCTTGTATTCCAGCGGTGCAGTAGCTCAATGGGATTAGCCCCTTAGTCCTAGGCTGTGACCTCATACATAGTTACATGGAAGTAGGTGTCATTGAACTCAGGGGAACTTACCTCTGAGTAGGCATACATATAGGATAGCATTGCCAGTACAGTTGTCTGCGGAAACTCTTACTCGATAAGCAATGCTGGTGAAAGCTAGGAATATGCTGTATATTGTGTTGAAGAAGGAAGTGAAGTAGCATCCTTCTATTCACCTAATGAAGACAAGGCAGATCCAGTAAGATTCTGAACAGCACCCTTTTGTTAAGAGTTCAGATGTTGGTTATATTGCTTGGATTAATGAATCAAAAGTAGTTTTTAAGAACCAGTCGCGTCAACAGCATTTGTTAGCACAGAACAGAAAGAAGTTATGAACACATTTTTTTCCACTTTTCTGCTTTTCTCCCGTGAAACATACCCTGCTCTTGCATTGTCAGATCCATAAAACACACACACACACACACACACACACACACACTTGTACAACTGCAAAAAAAAATTACTTTGTTAGCATTGATAACTCTCTCTCTCCTCTGCATGCCTGCTTCTGGACAGCAGAGGGGGGGCTGGCTGTTGGGAGGACAGGCCAACAACGTCACGGAAAAGCCCTGTCTCCGATCAGATGGGCTTAATATAAACCAGGTTTGCGGAGAACGAATTAAAGAGGCAGCCCCTGAACAGAAGGAGGATTTTCGGTGGGAGACTGCGGGTTCCGTATTCCACACTGTCGTTGAGAAGTAGGGAGAGAGATCAAAGGAGTCGTCCGAGGTGGAACGCACAGTGGAAAGCAAGGTAGTGTTGGTTTAAGAAACATTAATTTGAACAAATTACTTTGGCACTGCAAACATCTTGAGTAGGGAGACAAAACGTGTGGTGAGTTTGTCATTTGCACCAAACCTAACTTTTATTTCTTTGGCTGGTTATTAAATAGCAGCATAATTAGCAGTGCTTAGCAACAAGCAATAAGACCTTACAAACAAAATTAAATCACCGGGAAAACAAGCTATTTAATTCTATCCATTCTTTTGGTCACAGTAAATGTAACTAAACTGGTTAGAACGCCACTTTACAGTAGTAGCAAATGTGCATGTGTTCCATTTAGAGAGATGCCTGCATTCAATGTCTGTTAGCCGTCCTGTGCTGGCAAAAGTTGGTGGGACCAGAATAGGAAAGGAATAGTCTTGGTTTGCATAGCAAATGATAACTTTCTGTAGGGCATTTCATCTTCCTTCCTCTCTCAACTCAAAAGACGGGCAATAATGGTGATTCTGCTTGTGTTTGCAAAATGCTTGAAATGGTGATTCTGCTTGTGTTTGCAAAATGCATGAAATGACATGTTGTGGACTTGCTGCTTTGCTGCATGTATTTGCTCACAATTGGTCTGCGGCCACGTCCAAGAATTTCTTAGAGAGCCAATGATAAAGCAAATGCACCATTTTATGATCTTCCTTGCAAATACACCCGGGCATTCAGTTTGAAAACAGCCTTCACCGTCCGCTTCAGCAAATGCCCTGTTTGTCACCTAGAGAAATGCAAACGCTCAAACTTGAATAAGCAACATGTCGAAATAGCTGTCATGGGGAGAGCTGGAGAGCATCAATGCAACTTTCTTAAAAATGGTTGCTGGAAATTATATTGACCATCAGGAATTACCTTAATACGCTTTGCCTCCCACCAAAGTCCTTCCCACCAAGTGTATTTAAAAGCCATCTTTACACAAGAATGTGTGTTCTGGTGGTGCAGTGTCTCAATTGGATTGGTCCCTTAGTCTTAGCATGGTTGTTTGCAGCAACTGTTAGTAAAGCGATAGTAATGCTGGTGAAACATGGGAATATGATTGTGTTGAAGAAGGAAGAAGCATCCTTCTATTTGCCTAAAGAAGAAAAGACAGATCGAGTACGTTTCTGATCCTGAGCAGAATTAGGACCTTCCCAGTTAACTGGACTTGTTACAGCAGTTATTCATTTGAGGTGTTTGCTCCTCCTAATCCAAGACTTCATGCCATAACTATGAGACAGAAAATAATTGCATCTGTATGTAACGATAACTGAAACTGTAAGGGACAAAGGGAAAAACAGTTCCAAATGGATATATTATCTTAAAACCTACTGCAAGCATAGTGCTGCCATCTCAGAAAAATGGCCTGAAAGCTTTAGCTTTGTATAGCCCAGTGATGGCGAGCCTATGACACACGTGTCAAAGGTGACATGCCACAATGTTTTGGGTGACACACCAGCATTTGCCAACACCCAACAACTGAGTTTGATTTTGTAATGACTTGAGTGTTTGTAATGATTTGCTGTTCCTTTATATAATGCATAGCCCCACAAGTGATTGGACTACATTTTTTAAAAAATAAAGGACTATGTAAATAATTGTTCCTCTTTTGTTGGGGGTGGGGAGTGACATGCCAGTAGAGTCAAGTTAGGCATTTTCGACAACCCCAAAGGTTTGCCATCGCTGGTATGGCCTGAAACCAACATTCTTGCTTGCTTCAAATAATGTCTTCTTCCAGGTGTTCTGGCAAGTGACCAGAGTCCTGTCTCAGAGCATCTGTCACCCAGACACCACAGATTAAGGCAGACAAAAGAGAATAATCCACATTCCAAATAGCTGCTAGTCCACATGGAATAGCAGGTTTGGCACAAGGGGAGGGCTACTGTCACAAGCCTAAGCAAGGACAATAGCATAACCCACCTCTCCCAGGAAGAAATTACCTTCTTAATAATGAGATACTTTCTGTTTGGGGGCATGTCTTCATACCACTGTCTTTCAGGTAGTGCCCACTGATATTTCACTCGGGCCATAGGTATTTCCAGACAATGCGAATTTGCCGAATCAACCAGATAATGTGCCAATTGCTAGCCTGGTGGTACATGTAACCTTTGTGATTTCACTGTTCTGTTTTACCAGTTTTCTGAACATGACCCTGAACAATGTAACGATGCGCCGCAGCAGCAGTGCCTTGCAACCCCAGCAGCAGCGCTGGAGCATCCCGGCTGACGGAAGGCATCTGGTGGTCCAGAAAGACCCCCATGAGTGCATGCGACATAAAAGGTACACCATGAGCCCTGAGGAGTTTTACCGAAGAAGCTGGTCGTCGGAGTCTTCCGATTCTGTCATCTCCTCTGAGTCAGGAAAAAACTTCTACCGAGTGGTACTCATCGGGGAACAAGGCGTTGGCAAAACAACCATCGCAAATGTTTTTGCAGGCGTGCACGACAGCATGGACAGTGACTGCGAGGTGCTTGGAGGTAGGTTGTTTCACGCTGATCAGGTTTACTTCCAGCCTCTCGCATCAGCAGTGATTAGTGTTAAGAAACAGAATCATAGATAAACTGGGAGATCCTGACATGGAGCTGGTAACTCCCTTGGCTCTTGTCCTGCAAGATTATTTCAGCACGTGGGTGTCTAATCACACAGAAGGAGGGTAGGAGGTAATAGAGACCATCTATTTTCAACCAGTGCACCGTGACACATTGGTATGCGGCGAATGGTCCGCAGGTGTGCCAAGGGAATTTGGGGGAGGGTCATTTCTTAGTAGGGCCACTGGGGGATGTGAGCCCCCCCCCACAAGCAGTCTGGTGTGCCTTGTTAATTGCAAAACAAAACTGATGGTGGGCCTTGACAACTTCAGCGCCTTGGCAGTGTGCCATGAAATGAAAAAGGTTGAAAATCTGGTGGGCCACAGTGAGGTATAGGAAGCTGGACTAGATGGGCTCTTGGCGTGAGCCAACAAGGCTTTTCTTATGTTCTTATCGCTGATATAGATAATACGTTTTCTTATCAGACCTTTCAATCTGCTGAATTGAACAGTAATGCAGGTAGGAACTTCTTCACTGCACAGAAAATGAGTTCTCTTTAATGTGTTCACTGAATTTTTATCCTGACCTTTTTCCTATTAACTTAGGGCAGCCTGTCCCATGAATGGTAGCTTGGAGTCCATGGTTTGCTGGAGCACTTGTGTGGGGGCTGTGGGGCCAATAATTCCTATATAGGTTTAACGTATGTACCTACTTCTCACAATGGCAAGTTTTTCAGTATGGTGTCAGTCACAAGCCACACCAATTTGGGCAATTGACTTCATTGAGCTTTGTGAGGCTATAAGTTAAAAATCTGAATAAATTAAAAATAGGATAATCATAGGATAATTATAATAAAACAATTGATATAGACGCAAGAAATGCAACAAAGGAAAACTGTTTCCTATTCCAACAAAAAAGTTGCTGTGATTCACTGTTAGTCTGTCACAAAATAAGGAAGAGCTATAATGCGATCAAATGAGAAAATAAAATGGATATAAATGACTATGTATGTATTAACAACCTAAACCTAAAATTATTTCTATATTCCAATCAGCATTCTAGCAGATAGCAATTACAATAAATAAGTTACATTAAAAGAGGTTTGTGATTGACCTCATAATAAGTATTTTTTTAATTGGCCAAAGTTATTCACTTTCCAGAATGACACCTGTTTGGTCTTCCTCCAGAGCAGTCATTCTTCAGTTCAAGAGCAATGGATGAATGATTGTCTCAAAAAGTCCCAAATTCCAAAAAGGTGATTCATCAGAGTTTAGGAAGCGAAACTACTATGAATCCCTGAAATAAGCCACACTAACCAGAGGCGTTCCTAGAAGGGAGGACAAAATGTTTATAGGAGCCCACACTAGGGCTCCTGCAAAACTTAGCATTTTGCCCCCTTCTAGGAATGCCACTGTCACTAACTGAGTAATCCATGTACAATTACTCATAAATGACTCCCATTGTGTTTAATGGGGCTTATTCCCAGAGACGTGTGTTTAGAATTGCAGTCTTAGGCAGTGATGTCATTCAGGGGGAATGGACCAGAACGGGTGTTCCGGATCCTAACGGGCTCTGTGGCTGCTTCCGGGGGTTTTTTTTGTTTTTGTTTTCCAACATTTGAACTCAAAAGTGAGTTCCTGTTCCTAAATCATTTGAATGACACCACTGGTCTTAGGGCACAATCCTAACCTGGAGTTAGGCCAGCACAGTTAGACTAGGAAGGTTTGGCTGGCACCAGGGCCAACATAAAGCGTGTTTGGACCACTCTTGGAGTCAGAGAAGCCAGCACACAGACATGCGCCGTCCTCCCTGACTTTGAGAGTGGTCCAAACACACTCGGCCCTGGTGCCAGCCAAACTTTGCTGGCCTAACTGTGCCGGCCTAACTCCAGGTTAGTTTGACTTTAGTTTTAAAACTGAAACTCTTAGTTTGATTTTTAGTTTGCGCTCTTAGTTTTGCGCTCAATAGTTTTGCTATTGACAAACAACATCATCTGTAACTATCAACAACATACATTGTGAATGTTAAAAGTAGGCTTGAGGGCAGGATGGGGTGGGTGGGTCTTATCCCAGTCATGCATGCTGGGGTCCTATCCCCCCTTTCTTGGCCCTGGACTTATGCAAGCTAAATAGCTAGCATAGGTTCAAGTAGACCTATTGATAGCCAGACAGCTTTTGGGGAAGTAAGTAAAAAAATTTTAAAATTACTTTTAATTTTAGTATTTAATTATTTAATAACTTAATTAAAATACTAATAGTAAAATGGATACTAGTACACTAATACAAATATTTGTACTTGCCTCTACTTATTTACTTATTCATAAACGACCTGGATCAGGGATAAGCAGCGAGTAAAGGGATGTTCTTTTCCCTCTCTCAAAACACCAGAACCAGAGGGCATCTGCTAAAACTGAGGGTTGGGAGAGTTAAAACAGATAAAAGGAAGTACTTTTTTACCCAGCGGGTAGTTAATCTGTGGAACTCTTTGCCATGGGAGGCGGTGATGGCATCTGATCTTGATGCCTTTAAGAGGGGATTGGATGGATTTCTGGAGGAAAGGTCCATTGTGGACTATAGGCAATGATGGATTGTGCAACCTCCTTACAAAGGTGGTGGGCTACTTCAGAGTACCGGGTGCAAGGGAGTGGCAACAAGATGAAAGCATCTTGTTGTCTCATGCCTCCCTGGGGCACCTGGTGCGCCGCTGTGGGATACAGGAAGCTGGACTAGATGGGCCTTTGGCCTGATCCAGCAAGGCTCTTCTTATGTTCTTATGTTCTCTTCCTGGCCATCTGGTTGCCTCCCCCCATAGGATACAGTGTGCTGTCTGTTGGTATTGCTGCATCACATAGGCCAGTGATGGTGAACCTATGACACGCATGTCAAAGCTGACACACCACAAAGTTTGGGGTGACACACCAGCATTCACCAATGCCTGACAAAAACTGAGTTTGTTTTATTCATTTTTCATTTTTGTAATTATTTGATGCTTCTTTATATAATACATAGCATCACACATGATTAGACTGTACTTTTTGTTTAAATACATGAATATAAAGAATTATTTCTCACTTGTTTGGGAGGAGGGTTGACACACCAGCTGAGTCAAATTAAGCATTTTCCTAAGTTTTGACACAGTGAGCCCAAAAGGTTCGCCATCACTGACATAGGCTGAAGTGGGAGGAGGATAGGATGGTGACATTAGGGTTTTGACATTTACTTGGGTGACAGTCCTAATGGAATAGTCATAGTTTTACTTTGGTGATGCCACATTTTTCTCCTGGACTTCACTAATAACTTGGAGTGATACTGGGGCCAACAATAGACATACTTAGAGTACACTTCCAGCCAGAATTACCCAACCTGCTGCTCAGACAAGGGTGCAGAACAGGCAAAGTGATGCTGTATGACCCTTCAAACGGGAATTGTTCTTATAATGACCAAGGTACTCTGGGGGTTGCTTCTAAGCACAAAGCTTCTTATTTTTTGGGCAAAGCCAGAGTTGCTATTGCAAGGCATAGTTATTCCTAAAACTGCTAAAATGTCTTCCAGAGGAAACATTGTTTTAGCAGCATGGTTCAGTTCCATCCCCATCATTTTGGGCTGCTTAAATGGTTTGGTGAGGAGCCGTAAAACATCTTTGATTTTACACTCCTCTGGCTACGCCACTGCCCCCAGGCCATAGTTTGGAGGACCCTGGTGTAGACAAGTAGGGTCTTTGGTTATAATTTGTTTGTTTATTAAAATTCACTCAGGTAGTCGAGGCACCTTATGTGCACAGTAAAGATCCACACAAACATTTTAAAAAGCATGTAAGGAAAAAGTATGACCAAAAGCATAGCCAGATCCTGTTCTTCTTTCACCTGCAAACTTGGCAGTGGGTGAAGCTATTGCATACGTCAGTGCAGAAGGAGGGCTAGTTGTTACTTGCTAGTTCAGTGGTTATCAAACTTTGTAGACCGGGACCCACTTTTTAGAATGGCACTTGGGTTGGGACCCACTGGAAGTGAAGCCATTAACCTGGACGAGATGTCATAGCTGGAAGTGAAGTCATCAAGCAGGATTGCTGACATTGTGACATCATCAAGTGACACTCCTGGAATGCAAATGGGCATTCTTGGACTGCAGCAGTTGCACAAGCATGAAACATTCCTGACAGAAAGCAAAATTAGGACAAAATATGATATAAAAGCACGGAACTAAAAACAAACTTTTAAAAAAACTCACTTGAAAATTCAAACTGTTAATTCAAATGCTCACAAAAGGAATATAGTAAGAGTAAGGTCTGCAGCTTCCAAGATGACGGCTCCCAGCTTTCTGCGATCCATCTGACATCAGGTCGTGACCCACCAGGGTCCTGACACACAGTTTGAGAAACACTGTGCTAGTTGTTACTTCCACAGCCTTTCCTACCACTGACTGGAATTGGAGCCTCAGATTTATTCCTCAAGCTAATAGGCACAAGGCTACCTTAGATTACTCTGTGGCAGGGAAAGCTGCTGGTGTGGGTGAAAAGAAGATTATCAAAATGCTGTGGAGGAGATAGTAGGAGTCCTTCTTACAGCGTGGTTCTCATGTCACATGGTATTGTGAGCATTTGAATGACATAGTGGAGAGGAGCACAGGTGTCAAACTCATTTTGCATAGTGGGCCGAATAGCTAGCAGTGGCAGTGACATCATTAATCAGGAAGTGACATCATTAATCAGAAATAAGCAATTTATTCTCACATAGAAACTCATTAGCTGCAAATGACAAACGACAAAAATGTGCAAATCTTGTTCATAATTTCAAGAGCCCAATTATCAAGCCAGGAGAGCCCAATTAAAACCGGAGCGCAGAAATAGCCTTGGGCTGTTTCTGCCCAAGGGCCTTATGTTTAACCTGCTCTAGAATATTACATTAGAAAGTTGCCTTCTACTTGGTTGTAGCATTTTTTTTTTTTAGGCAGGGCTCCTCTGTTTTTATTGCTGCATAGCAGATAAACATTGAATACCTGATTTATTTATATTCCACCTTTATTCCATTATGAAACAGGAGATGGTTTTCACAAAGGACCCAGGTGGTCTTCCATCCAGACAGTGTTCAGATTCAGACTTGCATAGCTTTAGTTTTAGTGTTTTAGTGTTTGCTAGACAGGGCACTCCTGAACCATGCACTGGTCCAAGGGCAACAGTTATCACATCACCTATGTGATATATGCCTGTTATGCAGTATATTAAATGTATAGGAATCTTGAAGAAACAGGTTGTCAAGCCATTGTACAAAAAAATGTCAAAGTGATCCCATTTCAGTTTTTGGTATCTTTATTATGTTACGTAAATACAGGCATGCTGGGGTTCCCTGTATCCGCTGGGGTCCGTTCTGGACCCCACCGTGGATAATTGAAACCATGGATACTGGGGCACTTTTGAAAGAGAGGGGAACATCAGTGGTTTTGCTGCAACAAGGTTAAAAAAGAGAGATTTGTTTAATGTTCCCTTATCTTTTTAATAATTGTCCCTGTATCCATGGTATCAGTGGATAACTGAAATTGTGGATACTGGGGCACACCTGTATATTTCAATATTGTGTCCTCCATTGTGTTCCTTTCTGTAAGAACAAATTTATAAAAAGGAAAAAAATAAATGAAATTGAGGGGATGGGGGAAAGGTGAATTCATCAAAATTTATACCTGTTCTAATGTTCTGGAAGTGATGTGAATGTTGACATCTAAAGCTGCCAGCTGCAGAACTTCTCTTATCCTAAAGGTAGTCAAGCCCCATCCCTGACAAAAGAGAGATGCAGGATGTGTACCAGCTATTTGTTCATACTTTGTACTTTGTTCATGCTTTCATCATATTCAGTGAGGACCACTGTCATAAGGAAAACAGGGAATCATTGCCATTTTAGAATTCTGTATTAGAACTATCATCTTTCTGAAAAAGGCCAATATTTCTTACTCCTGCACACTTTTGCTCTATGACCAAAGCCGTTTGGTTTCAACTGCTTGCAGCAGCAATAACTGTTCACCCATAAACTGAGTGAAAACAAATATTTTCCATTACTAAGCCTAGATGGAGTCGGTATGTCTGTCTGCTGCTCCCGCAGGGGTCAAACGTTCAGTATTGGGCTTAGTTCTTCTAGTGGGTCTCCTTCCTACTCTTCCTTCCCTTCTTAGAATACTGCAAAGAGAACTTAAGCACAAAGTGGGCGTGAGTTCATCATCTCTATCATGGAAAGTCTAAGATCACGCAGCTCATGGAAATTATAAGATCTTTGCCAAGACCTGCTATCTGAATGACAAATATAACAAAATTGTCATTCGGATTTGTTTCCCCTGAGATGAAATATTGTCCTTCACAGCTGTGTGTACAGGGAGTTGGGCAGGGAGGTGCAATGGATGTGAAAAATATTTTCAGTTGGCAGTACTGCAGTGCTAGCATAAATGCATGCCCAGAAGCAATGGATTTATACCTGAGTTTATACCATGAGTTTACTTGGTTCTCAAAGTTCAAATGGAAAAAGAAAAGTCCTAAGATTTGTTTTGTCACTGCTATAAAAACATGGGAGGTTCAAAATAGATAATGTAAGTCTCCTATCCGTTCCAATTAGGCTGGATTAGTAATTATACACAGTGATGTCATGCAGGGGGTATGTGGGGGTACGCGAGTACCGGTTTCTAGGATTATGGCTGGCCCCGCCCATTCGCCCGCCCACTCGTTGACTCCGCCCCCTGCAACGTTTGAATTTCCTGCACGTTTGAGTTGCCTGCACGTTCTCAGAGCCAGGCAGGCAGGCAGGCAGGCAGCGAGTGGAGCTTTGCCTTGCCTTGCCACTGAAAAATGAGCTGCTCTGGGGTTTTGGAACTGTTGTGTCACTTTAACATGATGCCAGGCCTCCTTAACGTGTTCTGGGGGTGCTGTGGAATACTGTTGCAACTGTTGGGTCAGTTTAAAATTGTCTGAGGCCTCAAAAAGGGCTTTTTTCATGTCACTTCCTGCCACGACATCACTTCCGGCTTATGATGTCACTTCTGGTGGGCGGGTCCCGACACGTGCCAATCAAAAGTGAGTACCTGTTCTTAAATCATTTAGATGACACCACTGATTATACAGTATTTCCATGGGGCAGTTGGGGCAGTTTTCATTAGGCAGAATGGAAAAGTATTAATCCGATGAAGAGTTTTATGGAATTCACAAGTTTGCATACACATTCTTGCACCAGCATAAGGGCGCAATCCTAACCTGTAGTTAGGCTGGAACAGTTAGGTCCACAAAATTTGGATAGCACAAGGGCCACCGTAAAGTGCATTTGGACTACTCTTGGAATCAAGGAAGATGGCTCGCTTCTGTGTGCTGGCCTCTCTGAGAGTGATCCAAACATACTTTACTGTGTCCCTTGTGGTGGCCAAACTTTGCTGGCCTAACTGTGCCGGCCTAACTCCAGGTTAGGATTGCGCCCTAAACTGGTTTAATTAAAAAACAAAAAGTAACAGTGCCTATGCCTTGGTACCAGTAGGGTACTCTTGTCTCCCAAAATCTTATACTGTCATAGGAGTGTCAGAAGATCCATTTCATCTTTTGCAAATTCCCCTGCCCAAGGAAGAAGCCTTGGGACACTAACCTGTGGTTTCCCCAACTAAACAGTAGTTCCTTGATTAAATGGTGTCAAGGAAAAAAAAAGCACATTACTGAAGGTGGGGATTTCTTTTCCTCCTAGAAGACACTTATGAACGAACCTTGCTGGTGGATGGTGAAAGTGCAACTATCGTACTTCTTGACATGTGGGAAAACAAGGTAATGAGCTACATTCATTTTTTCTCCCGTTTTGCCACGTGAAACTTTTTTTTGCAAATGTTCTATTTGAAATTTGACATGTGTACATATGTGTACCCCAGATTTTCATTTTTGTTGATAAATTTAAAGGAAAAGAGATGAACTGAAAGGACATTTTCACCCCCTCGTTGGTGATAGGCAGCGCCGGTCCCATTGCGCCTGCACAGCATCTTCATTGCATCAGCCAAAGCTGGCCGGCGCAAGGGAGGTGCCATCATAGATCGGGGCCAGGGGAGGGCGTTTCTGTGCGGGCGGTGGGCAGGCGATGGGCATGCCGGCAGGTGTGCTGGCCCAGGAGGTGGGCGGGCTTGGAAATCAGCCATAAGGCCGAATCTTAAGCCTAATGGGGAGGCTGTGCGGTCTCCTCGGATCTGTGCCTGCTAAATAGCAGGCGCAGATCCAAGGAGCCAATAGGAAAGGCTGGTGCCTCCCCTATGGTAAGGGCACGAATGTGCATCATTCGTCCTATACTGCATCAAGATATGGTGCAGGCCAGCCAGACTCACTATTCCTGCGCAGTATAGGATTGCACCCACAGAGTGCTTTCCCCCTTACCTTTTAACAATCACACAAGCCATTGTGTAATCTGGATTTAGAGGTAGTGGGGGGGGTGTCTCAAAGGTCAGAGGCAGTTTATACACAGGCAAGTCAAGTACAGACTCCTAATACTGTACGGTGCTCCTACTGAAGTCCTGAACCACACACCAAGAAGAGTGAAAACAGCATTTGTTGTGCTTCTGTTTTCTTTCCTCTTGTAGACAGTGAACTTCCAAACAAAATGGCAACATTTTGCTGGTCCTGAACGTGACCTCTTTCTTTGAACAGGTTGAAAATGGATGGCTCCAAGATCACTGCATGCAAGTCGGAGATGCCTATTTGATTGTCTATTCCATCACGGACCGCTTAAGCTTTGAGAGGGCCTCAGAGCTCAGAATACAACTTCGCAGGGCACGGCAGACTGAAGACATCCCCATTATTTTAGTGGGCAACAAAAGTGACCTAGTCAGGTGCCGTGAAGTTTCTGTTTCAGGTATGCATCCCTAGACTGGCCTAAGATCTCCTGGCACCAGAGGTCAGTACAGTAGCACAGGGGGCCAGGCAGTAAGTATTGCAAGTGCCACAATGCACCATGTAACCAGCCCACTCACTGTCAGAGCCATTCTGGATGGTGACAGCAATGCATTGCCATTGCTGCTTAGAATGGCTCTGACAATGAGTGGGAGGGGCCTGTTAGACAACGTGTTCTGGTGCCTGCAATACTTACTGTGCTGCCCCCTATAGCTATGCTACTTCCAGAGGCGGTGTGATAAATGCTGCGCCTTGCCTGGTGATGTGTCTGCTCTTTTTACTCCTTATGTTGGACAAGGAACAGGAGGACAAGGCGGAAGAGGAAGTGGAGAGGAGGGGAGAGTGGTAAGATAGAAATCTCCACACTTCCTATTCTGCACCACCCCTCTTCTTTCTTTCCCAGTTCAAGGGGTGGGAGGAAGAGCTGTGGAGGAGAGTGGGCAATCTCAACCACATTGCTCCCCATCTCCTATGGCAACTATTTTTGAAAGAAAAGTTACGCCCTACAGTATTAATGAGAAGCTTCACATCTTCTGTGACCCTGACAATTATAATTCCGTGTAGAAGTTAGGGCTGCCTTTCAGGATTTTCAATGCTCCACAACAACTATAGCCCTAAAGGTTTCCTGTGACAATCTGTGGCAGTTCAGCTGCCTTAAGTCCTATTTATATTTGCAGTATAAATTTGGCCTAACTGCACAAATACAGTGGTGGTCCTGCCATTCTCTGAGGGGGGGACGACAAATGCCCCAGGTGCAGCCACCACCGAGCCCTTTAAGGGTGGCAATGCCACCTCCACTCCAGTCATTCCATCTTCCAGGGAATGGAAACAAGTCAGTAAATGCTGTCTGAAGGTGTTACAATACTTTTGGACAGTAGTGGAGTGTCGCACAAGGCTCTGTGATGCTCAGGTAGGTGGGGGCAGCAGTGGGGGGGGCGGCCGACCACTGACCTGGCTCCAGCGTGGCTATGGGGCCAGGGACACAACTGCATGGTACTAATGCAGCAAGGAAAAAACCACTCTGTACATGGTGAACCTATGACGTGTGTCAAAGGTGACACACCACAACGTTTGAGGTGACATACCAGCATTCACCAACACTTGACAAAAACGGAGTTTATTTAACTCATTTTTCATTTCTGTAAATATTTGATGTTTATTTATATAATACATATTACCACACATGATAGGACTATTTTTGGTTTAAATAAATATAAAGAATTGTTTCTCTTTTGTTTGGGGGAGGGGTTGACACACCAGCAGAGTCAAGTTAAGCATTTTCTGAAGTTTTGACATGTGGAGCCCGAAAGGTTTGCCATTACTATGCTAGGATGTCCAGATGCAAAGAAGGAGAGGAATAGAATATGCCATTATTATTAATAATAATATCATCACTATCATCAAGTTTTTATTAATATTTATTCTACGCTTCCTTCAACATACTCAGGCCAACATACATGATTCACTCCCTGTCCCTGTCCATTTTTTCCTCACAACAACTCTGTGATGTAGATTGGATTGGTTGACTTTAGGCCAAATATTATCTCTAGCTCAGCACTCTCCTCCACACTTCCTCTTCTGCTTGGTTCCCCCCTCTCCCTGTTCCAATCTAGGGAGTGGAAAGAGAGGGAGAAGCAGTGCAGACAAGTTGGTGGGTGAGGTGACTCCCCTGTTCGCTGCCTGAGGCGACTGCGTTGGCTTCAGGGATAGCCCAGCCAAAGTGGGAGGACAGAATTCACCAATCTTCATTTTGTACATTAACTTTGCAAACTGTAATCCTATGAGACATGCCAGTGTACTTTGGGGATCAGAATGAAGGCTTAGTTAGCCCAGAATACTTGCTCCTGGCCTGCAATGGAAAATGAACACTGGGGGGGGGGGATTTCAGGCATTACAAGCATTTAGCAACAGAATAAGCTGCCCAAGAAAGTTGAAAAACCTCTGTGTTTGAGGCCTTCACAAAACTGTTGGAAGGCTCTCTCTCTCTCTCTCTCTGTGTGTGTGTGTGTGTGTGTGTGTGTGTGTGTGTTTTCTGTGATCACATGATGCAAGTGTGAAATTTTCAGTTCATTCAACAGATTCCTGAGAATCTTAGCTTTCATATGTCAAAAATCAAGCTCGTGAGGCAAGGTTTGAAATCGAAATGTCTGTTGAAATCGAGAGAGAGAGAGAGAGAGAGAGAGAGAGAGAGAGAGAGAGAGAGAGTTCAACTGGCTATAGTTTGAAGAGTCACTGCCCTGCATAACCCTTTATCTCAATTCACAAATTTATTACTATTATTTATTGGATTTATACCTTGCCTTTCTGCCCCTTATTAGGGCACCCAAGGCAGCTTACAACACAAAATAAAATGAATACAGGATAAAAATTAAAATGATGATATAAACAATTAAAAACAGCAGACCCCCATGGATCTCAACATTTTACAGTAAAATTACAATCATTAAAATTAAAGATTAAAAATTAAAATTAAAATGCCAGCCCAACACGTCAGCAACTTAATAAAACCCCTCCTTAAACAGATAAGTCTTAAGACCCCGTCGAAAAATTGCTAGCGAGGGAGCTGTTCTGAATTCCAAGGGGAAGGAATTCCACAACCGTGGAGCCACCACTGAGAAAGTCCTGTTTCTGCCCTCCATCCACCTCACCTCACCTGGTGGCAGCACAGTCAGTGAAATGACAGTAGGCTAAATTATGGAAAATAAGTAATAAATGCAAAGTGGCTGCATTTGCATAATTTATTCAAGTCACTGAGTCCAGCTTTTCCTGGCACAGAATTTGAATTCCATTGGTGCAGAGCTGTGATTACTTTTCATGCTGAGCATACGGCATCCTGTCTTAAGAAAAAGGATTGAAGTAGGTGATTCATTGGGTCGCTATCCACCCTTTGTTTCTAGAAATCCATGAAACTGTTTGCTTAAAGAACCTGCCAACTTTCCAGTTCTTTAGGGCCGCATGTTGACATGTGCTGTTAAAATATTTTGCAGAGGGCAGAGCCTGCGCTGTCGTGTTTGACTGCAAGTTCATTGAGACCTCGGCTGCCGTGCAGCACAATGTGAAGGAGCTGTTTGAAGGGATTGTCCGTCAGGTGCGGCTCCGGAGGGACAGCAAAGAGAAGAATGAGAAAAGGCTGGCCTATCAGAAGAGGAGAGAGAGCATCCCCAAAAAAGCCAGGCGGTTCTGGGGCAAGATCGTAGCCAAGAAGAACAAGAACATGGCCTTCAAACTCAAGTCCAAGTCTTGCCATGATCTCTCTGTCCTTTAGGAGCATCCCTGGGGCTCTCGTTTGTGAACATTACCCAACTCCATTCTGAACAATCAATCAATCTATATTAGATTGGTCAACAAGACTGATGGATACACAGTTGGGATTATTGTGACAAAATGTGCCAGCAATAAGAACAGTAATGCATGCATGGAAGAAGAAATGGTGTTTTTTCCTTTTTGGCTTATGGCTTAATAGGTGTGTCTGTGCGTGTGTGGGGTGGGAAAAGAACTACGTCTTAAAATGCAAGAACATTCCAAACTTCCAGTGAGATGTGTTTGCGAAAGCACATCCTGTGACCCTCGTTGCCTTTTGGAGAATGAACTTCGCTTCAAAAAACGTCATTTGGAAAATGGACAACATTGTGTCATGATTATTTCCGATTGCCTTTATAAACCTATGAAAAGGGAAATGAACACTGACATGGGCACTCTCTCCCTATCAAGTGCTTGTTTTGATTGTCTTAATTGGTTTGTTTACAACATCATCTATCCCAATGGCTAGGGAGACATCAATGGATAACCAGATGTTTGGATAAGCGGAAGTACTATTTGCAGAGGTTTATATTGCCAAGGAACAATTTGCAGGACCAGTCTGAATTTCAAAAGCAACTACAAGATTCTGATAACTGAAATTCAAATTGTGTAGAATATGCATTGAAATCCTTACTTAAAGCCATTTAATCCTTTTTTTAAAAAGTTACAGGACAAATTTGTAATCTAACCTTTTTGTATCAATACTATGGAATTGTTTATAATAGTAGAAAAAATTCAATCAATTGTAAGGTGCCAATTTGGGGGGGGGGGGAGTCCTGCTTTTTTAAGAAACCAGAATTTTTGTGCTCAAATCTAGTGTTTCCAGTTTGCCATAAATAACAGTTTATATTTATTATCTTCCAAATATTATCTTTTAAATGCTAATTGTGTTTTTAATGAGTGAACTGTAACAAAGGGAGGATGCAGTGTTCAGATGTATTTATTAAGTGATTTCTTAAGGAAAATGTTGATTTTATTACTGTTTTCTATATGATACCTTTTTTTGGACTAAACAACATTTTATTTACATGCCTTGTAATAAATCAATAAAAGGGTTCACTGCCTTTGAATCCAACAAAGAAATCTTAAAAGTTTGCACTATTAATTGTGTAATTCAGGATGGTTTTATAGAATAAAAAACCAAGAGAAAAGCTTGGATTTCATGTTACATAGAATGCAAGTATCTAACAGTGGCAGGATCTACTGAGATTGCTGTGGATAAATTCTCCTGATTTTGGAGCCAACTTTGCAGGATCCTATAAATAAACATAGACAAATTTCTTGTTAATAAGAATATAAGAAGGGCCCTGCTCAATCAGGTCAAGAATCCATCTAGTCAAGCATCCTGTTTCCCATTATATCTAACTCCCTATGGCATATGATCTCTGAACTCAGAGATTTTATCATATCAAATATAGCAATGGTTCTCAAACCTTTCAGTACCAGAATGCGCTTTTTCAAATGACACTCATGCCAGGACCCACCAGAAGTGATATCCTTAACCTGGAAGTGATGTCATGGCTGGAAGTGACATCAAGCAGGAAGTGCCATCATTGTGATATAATCAAATGACATTCCTGGAATGCAAAACTGACATTCTTGCCCTGCAGCAATTACACCACCATAAAACAGCCCTGACAGAAAGCAAGATTGGGACAAAAGCACTCAACTGAAAACAATTTCAAAACAAAACAAAACAAAACACCCTCACTTGAAAATTCAAACTATTAACAATCACAAAAAGAATATAGCAAGAGTACTGTCTGCAACATCCAAGATGGCTGTTCCCAGCTTTTCACGATCTACCACCTAACATCAGGTCGTGACCCACCATGTGGGTCCTGACCCACAGCTTGAGAAAAATGAAATATTTTGATAGACGTATCTCAGAAATTCTGTGTATTTTTCTAACTCTTTTGCAGTCTTATTGGAGCCGCATGCTGCTGGAACAAGTAATGCTGGGCACTTTCTGACTGTTGCAAAAGGCAACATGCCTCCAGATGCCCACCAGCACCAGTAAGTGTGCTCAGCAGGCACGAGGGGGCCAGGTGGTTGGGGAATGGGACATTGTGTGAAGTATCATTAATAGCACTTGTACTATTGAAAAACACTGGTATACTGTGTCTGATCAATGCAAATTCAGACACAGCTATCTAATCAAATGTACTGGCTTTGTCAATATACAAAGTTGACACTACAGGCTAGAAGTTGATGAATGTGATGGAGGGCAGAAACATATAGCTCTTGGGTGGGAAACTAACTTCTTCCTTTGAATTTTCAAATGATGGCAGATGTGATGCTACTGATAAAGAGACTTTAGCAGCATTAGAAAATGTTACAGCATGTGCATGGTAAATAAGTCAGTGAACTTGGAGAAAAAAATCAGTGTTCAAACACCCTGGCTGAAAAATGATGGTGTGTTACTTGAATTAGCATTCTAATCGCTGGGTAAATATTGAGGTTGTGAGATAGCACCTGTTTTGCTAGCAATAGTTAGGTTTTGCTTTCAGATGTGAGCTTTATGGCCCGATCCTAGCCTCTTCTAGCCTCGGTTGAGTCAGTGCTTGCTACACCAACGCGTGCTGTTGCAAGCGTGCCATAAAACATGTTGCAACAGCACAGTCTCCAAGCCTGCTGGTAGATGTGCTGTGCTGGGCAGCACAAGAAAGGTGGGGAAAGGGCAGGAAGGGGATGTACCAGGATGGGGGGGGAGGGCAGCAATGGGAGTGGGATGGGAAGGTTGGGCCCAGGAGGGGGCAGAATCTGCAGCATCAGCGTACACCATGTTCTATCCCCTTCCCTGGCCAATCTGCCAAATTGGATCAATGCAGACTTGCACCAGCTACTTCCACCATTTAGCTTGTGCTAAATGGGGGCTAAAACCGTTTAGCTATTTCCTCTATTTAGCTGGTGCAGGTTTAAATTGACCCATTGTACAGGCGGGGGCTTACCTGGGGTAAGCGGACAAGTGTAAGGGGAGACTTTCTGTCGGTGAAATCCCCCCGCCCCACAGGTTGCAGTGTAGCCATGTTGCTGCATCGGCGCAGGGAAGTTTAGATAGGATTGGGCTGCCCAAAAATGATCGTTGTAACTGACAGATCAAAGTATTTGAGGTATCTTTAGGGGCTGAACAGCATGAGATCAGCAGAATAGTACCTTTAAATACAAGTTGCACCAAACAGCTGGCCTCTGCTATTTGCAGTAGCTGAACCATGCTTGCAGACATGACCCAGCTACCATATCACCTAGTTCAGTCCTTAAAAGAGTCATTTATGTAAAGAGATCAGAGAAGCACGAAGCAGCCAATAAACCTGAAGACCAGAGGAATACAACCAGAAATGGGTCACAAGCCCAACATGCTGGAAAGGCCTTATAAATGACAAGAGCTTCTGTTATAGAAACTAGTAAGATACTTGCAATGTCATCTATAGAGATTTGGCAGAAGCGGTGGAATCCATGAGTCATCGTCATCCTAACAGAATGACGGCAATGAAATCTGGGGAGAATCCACATAATAACGCAAGCCGAAGAGCACCCGAGATCATCTGAAATGATGAACTGCTTTAATAACTCTCTTTCCACTGGAAGATTACACAGGAAATATGAATTAGAACAGAAATACATTAAAAATATCTCAAGATGTGCCAAGTCAAAAAGAAAGGAGAATTTTTGTAATAGAACTCCAACACATATGAATAAAAAAGGCATGTCATATTTCCCAGGGGTTCCCAAAGTTCTATGAGGGACTTGGGAGCCACATAAGTCTTTGTGGGGGTGGGGCAAAGGCAGCAACACAATTCCCAGGATTGTGCTGCTGCTGCCCTGGCCAAAGGGGCTTTTTCTACACTTATCCTTCTCAGTGCTGGCCTCTGGGGTGTGTGGGGTGAGTGACCCTCTGTAGGGCTCTGCTAGCCTCAGAATGCAATAAAAACGCAGTCCCAACCAACTTTTAGTTTCAATCACAAATAAGAAGTGGGGTGTGGCATTTTTAACATGTTGTGAGGCTGCAGGGCTCCCCACACCTCCCCCAGAGGCCAGCGCTCTAAGAGGCTAGTGTAGAAAAAGCCCCTTTGGTCAGGGCAGCAGTGCGAGCCTAGGGATCGTGTTGCTGCCTTCTCCTTCTCCCCGCCCCTTAAGGGGGATTGAGCCAGGGCTTCCCAGGGTGGTGGTTGTGACCCACCACTTTGGGAAGCAGTGGTATATCTGTTTTTAAATCTACAGTATATCCAGATCCAAAGACAATGAAAGTTAGCTATAACCAGTGGTGTCATTCAAATGATTTAGGAACAGGAACTCACTTTTGATTGGCACTTGTCGGGAACCCGGAACCAGCCATGTAGCCCGTTAGGATCCGGAACGCCCGTTCTGGTCTGTTCCCCCTGAATGACATCACTGGCTATAACTAAGGAAGCAATCCCAACCTGGAGTTAGGCCAGCACAGTTAGGCACAAGTTAGGCACAAGGGACATGGTAAAGTATGTTTGGACCACTCTCGGAGTCAGAGGGGCCAGCACACAGACATGCGCCATCCTCCCTGACTCCGAGAGTGGTCCAAAGGCACTTTCCCTTGTGCTGGCCAAACTTTGCTGGTCTAACTGTGCTGGCCTTAGATTGCGCTCTCAGGTTCTTTCCAGATGAGCATTCTTGAGGACTGCTGACGCATTGCTCTTCCTTTTCCAATCCAGGCTGGGGGAATGTTAATAATTTCAGCTGCAAAGATCTTGTACATACTAGCATATACTAGAATGAAGAAAATGGATCAAAATATACACTTGACAGTTTCACTGATGGTTCCATGTCTCATGTTCAGAAAGTAACGTATACACTGAAAAAAAAATGCAAGGGTCTTAGCCACCCAATGACTCATTAGTTATCCAAACAACTGGCGTAAGCTTTTATATACCTTGTGTAGGTTGAACTACTGTTCTACGATGGATTCGGAAACTAGAATGCACAGGATATCATAGTAATTAAAAGCCTTAGTCATCTCCAGTATTTACCTTAAGGGGTCAATTGATACTGCTCAGCAATATGCCTTTGACACAAAGAGGAAGACATACAAGTGAAAGGAACTTGTATGGAACAAGCTGAGGTTAGTCTGGTCTTGTCCCTCCCTGCTTATTTCTTCTGCCCCAGCTATGCTACTGCCTCCATGAAACCTGGGGAACTGCCTCCAGTCAGCATAAACAATGCTGATTTAGATGGATCAAGGGCCTGACACAGTACAAAGGCAGCGTCATTTGTTTGAAAACGCTTGGAGATTTGGCGCAAACTACATATGACCTGAGCGCATGTTTAATGGATGCTTGACGGTAGGGGAGAACATAGCTGAGATTGCAACTAAATTGTATATCGTAAAAATAAAAAGTAGCTAAATACCCAATTGGGTCCCATGGCATAGGGAAGGCATCTGCTACCTGAAGTCAAAGAAGATTTTGTTGCCCCCTCCCCAAGACAAAATCAAAATTAAGTAAATAAAAAGTTTTCTGGTTAATTGGCCATAACGTTTGATAGAATACAAACATTCCAACGCAGTTTTTTTCATTGCATTCTGCATTAAATTACCTATCCACTCTGTATTCTGCATTAAATTATGCCACTATTTAGGTCACAATCCTATTTGTATCTACTCAGAAGAAAGTCCCATTGGACTTACTCCCAGGAAAACATGTATAGGATTGCAGCCTGAGGGCCTAATCCTATCCAATTTTCCAGCACAAGTGTTGCCACACTGCAGCCCTGAGATAAGGAAAGAAATGTTCGCTTGAGGAGACCTCTGTGATCGCTCCCCCACTGCAGGATGCCGCACACACACCATGGGCATGGAGAATTGGATAGGATCAGGCCAGTAGTGCTATCCAGCCGGTACGCTGGGCAGGACTTACGTTTGATTGGCAGTCTGCCCGTTGCGGCATGCCGCGTTCCACCGCTTTCCCGCCCGCCGGTGTGACGTAACGCAGCGTGATCAAACGTAAGTCCCGCCCAGCGTACCGGCTGGATAGCACTACTGGATCAGGCTCTTAGTATGTTGGCTCCTTAAGCAAATGTAGCTGGCTCAGAGCCATAGTTCAGGTACAGAATCCTTTGCACCATGTCCACGATCCAACTTGGGCAATCAACACTGCTATTAAATGCAGAGGGGAAAAATGCAGAGTCACAACCTGATGTCAGGTGGGTTGCAGAAAGTTGGGAGCAGCCATCTTGGAAACTACCTAACTTACTCTTGCTATATTCCTTTTGTGAGTATTAACCATTTGAATTTCCAAGTGAGGGTATTTTATTTTTTTAGTTGAGTGCTTTTACATAATATTTTGCCCTCCTCTTGCTTTCTGACAGATATGTTTCATGGTTGCGCAACCAGGAATGCCAGTTTATATTCCAAGAATGTCATTTAATTACCTCACACTGATGGTACTTCCTGCTAGATGTCACTTCTGGCTATGACATCACTTCCTGGTTAATGATATCACTTCTAGTGGGTCCCAACACAAATGCCATTCTAAACAGTGGGTTCTAGTCTAAAATGGTTCTCAACTATTGCTCTAGGAGGATTTCCTGGTACAGGCAGGGGGTTGGACTAGATGACCTTGTAGAGACTTTCTATGAATCTATAAATATGCAATACTTTCTTCCTTTGCCTTTCACATTGCATATTTCCAGCACCAGACTACGATCTTGTATTTTTATTCTATTTTTATAGCTCTTATTAGATTGCTTTGAATCCTGCCATTATTTTCTCCTAACTTGTTGCCATTTTACATTGCTTTTTATGTTGATTATTTTAAAATAGGTTTTTTGCAGTCTCCCTGGGAGTTGTAGGGTAGGATATGCAGTGTTTTAATAAAATCTATTTATTAAAAAGCTTCAGAAGGGGATATTTTCAAGTGAATGCTGAAGAAGTGGCTATATTTGGAGCTCTTCAGGAAAAGATGGCACAGCTGTGATGTAAGTACTGAAACTTTATCAGGGGAAATGAGGAAAATTAACAGAAAATGCGACATCTTTTGACGTCCTTTGAGACCAGGAATGGGTTGGAGGAGGAAGTTGTGACCACACGTATGGCAGGAACTGTATACGGAAAAACTGACTCACACATTTAAACACCTTATAACTCCGTTCCTTTTCATCAGTCACATTCAAAGACATGGCCGGACAGAAACATTTGTAGCTTCTGGGCATTATACTATTTGGATATCTTGTGATTTATCTTCCTTTGCCCACCCATTCCCATCCTGTAAGGGGACAAATAACTTACGGGCAGTTGCCCTCGTCTAAGCTTTTATGTCTACTCTGCAGCCCTAAGGGAACGACTGCAGTAGGACAGTGGTTCTCAAGCCTTAGACCAGGACCCACTTTTTAGAATGGCACTAGTGTTGGGACACATCAGAAGTGATATCATTAACCTGGAAGTTATGTCATAGCCGGAAGTGACATAGTCAAGCAGGAAGTGCTGTCAGTGTGATGTAATTAAATGACACTCCTGGAATACAAACAGGCTTCTTGGACTGCAGCAGTTACACAACCATGAAACATCCCTGACAGAAAGCAAGATTAGGACAAAATATTATGTAAAAGCACGGAACTAAAAACAAAATTTAAAAACTCACTTGAAAATTCAAATGGTTAATGCTCACAAAAGAAATACAGCAAGGTCTGCAGTTTCCAAGATGTCTGCTCCCAGCTTTCTGTGATCCACCTGACATCAGATCACAACCCACCAAATGGGTCCTGACCCATAGTTTGACTAACACTCCAGTAGGAAAGACGTCTTCCGCACCTTCTACTAGTCATTTTCATTGGACAATCCCAAGTCAAAGAGTTTAGAGATATATTTTTCTTCTGAAACTCCCTTTACATCATTCATTGTTTATAGCCCTACATCTTGTGCAGGGTTAGCATCAAAAGCTGGCAAGGTCAGGCACTTTCCTGAGAATGCAGGAATGAATTGGCTCATTTCTCAGCCATTTTTCAATAGCAAAGTGAATCAGGAAGAAAAAAAGACCTACTCACAACCTTGACACAAGCAAAACAAACACACAACCCTCCCCCTTTCCAGTATCCCATCTTCCTCATGTTTTCAATATGGCTGTTCTAGTTGCTTCACAATCCACCTCAAATTGGCTCGTGACCTGCGGCGTCATGCAGCCGGAACGCTGGG
>JAJKFI010000021.1:792045-803207 GCA_029204185.1 Lerista edwardsae
CCCCCGCGGGGAAGACGGCGAAACGGACCGGAACGCAACGGGCGGGCTGCTGCTCACCCGTTCCTCCCGCCCAGCGTTCCGGCTGCATGACGCCGCTGCTCGTGACCCACTGTTGGATCCTCCTGACCCACAGTTTGGGAACCACTGTAATAGGGGGTAGTATAGTACAGGAATAAGGGGAGACATGGTAGGAGCTAGCTTGGTCACCTGCCCCTTCAATGGCTTTTAAAAAAGGATTCTGAAACAATTCAAGATCTTGGCACGACAGGAAGTCCTCTATCAGAAGGAAGAAGATCTGGATCTATTTCTGTTCAGACTCATCAGATCTGCTGATATGTTTGTCATGAAAATGGGGTGCAAATTGATTTCCTCCTGAAATCAGGAAGCATGACCGTATTTGAATCACCAGACCCCAGATTTTCATGCTTCCGCTTTATTAAGCAACCACGCCCAAAGAGAGTACTGTACGCTACTGTCAATACTCCCCTAACCCCTGGAAAGAAAACAGGATGTGTGGCTGGGAGGAGGAAATGAAAAGCACTGCTAAAGTGAGGCAGTGGAAGAGACTCAGTCATGCAGGAGGTTAGAAGCTGCAGCTACTTATAGAACGGCCTGCTGTTGAACAATTTGGCTCCCGGCAACTTTCCACTTACTGTCCCTCCTTAACACAGACAACAGCACTGCTAACACCACCACAGAATGGAGGAAGAGCAGCAAAGGAAATAGTACGGCCAGTCACTTGCCTGCTGCAGGCCAAACCACCAACCAATCAAACACGAACTACTACAGCCTAGCTGCAGCCTTTTGCCCCAGTCCAGACAGAAGCTGCCTGCATCACTCAGATAAGACAGGTAAGAAGAAAGAAAAAGCACCTGCCTATTTGTGTGGAAAAGTGAGGATAAGAATAGAAAGATAGAAGGGAGGCTGACTGAAGCAGGCAAGCAAGAAAGAAAGGTGAGGGTAGATTACAGACTGGGGTGGGCCTCTGCTCTTGTGGTCTAAGTGTGGCGCAAGACCTCATGAAATTTGATTTTAACAAGCGTTTAGTGCTGAGACCACAGGGTCTGGGACATGTTTCAGCTTTGCCTATCATTTCCACATTTTTTTTTCTTTTACCGTTGAGAGCACAATCCTAACCTGGAGTTCAGCCAGTACCGTTAGGCCAGCAAAGTTTGGCTGGCACAAGGGCCGCCATAAAGCGTGTTTGAACCACTCTCAGAGTCAGGGAGGATGGCGCACATCTGTGTGCTGGCCTCTTTGACTTCGAGAGTGGTCCAAAGTCCAAACATACTTTATGGTGTCCCTTGTGCTGGCCAAACTGTGCTGGCCTAACTGTGCTGGCCTAACTCCAGGTTAGGATTGTACCCTGAGTCATTTCTGAGGGGGTTAGGGGCCAATACGACAGTGCCATTTTGGATGGGTGATGCCACAGACACTGATGGTTGCTTAAAGGCCTCCATGCGACTAACTTGACATCGTGATGACGCTGTATAAGTAGAGAAGTGAGAAAATGGTAATAAAACCAAAACACATAAAACTGCTTTCCGTACTTATCTTTTGTAACAAAACCAAACCTGAGATTTAATTATGTTTGCCCCAGAATGCATTATGATTATCTAAAGGACCAACCACCTTTCTGGCAAGTCTGCTTTAGATGTATTTAAAAATGTTTTCATTTTTGCTATGATGTTCTTAACCATTTGATCCTCATATCCTGTTTTTGCATCCCGTATTGTAAGTGTACATTCCTTTCACGCAAGAGTTCATGTTCCTTTTTATATTCCTCTTTTGGCATGACTTCCATTTTGTGAAGGAAGCCTTCTTACCTTTTACAGTTTCCTTGACTCTCTTTGTGAACCTCCAGATTCCAATTATAATTGGACAACCTGCAGCATACTTATCCTTGTTAGAGTGCCCCCAGGAAAGAAGGGCCTTTTCGCTTGCCAGATGTAACTCATTACCTCGGCAGTAATGCAAGGCAGATTTAGGGGCACCCCTTATAATGTCAGACATTGTTTTTTATTTGTGCCCTTGGTGAGGTTGAGTCACTTGCTCACTTGATTTTTCACTATCCACTCCATTCTGGGGCCCAGAAGAAGTTTTTAGACCCAACGTTGACGAGGAAGCATCAAATCTCAGAGTCCGAGATGCTGAAATACCTACTTTTGACGATGGAGCCAAATTTAAGAGGACAGGTGGCTGCCTTTTTGCACCATGTGGTGAAGTGCAGCTGCGTATGAGGGTTTTTTCGGGGGGGGGGGGAAGATTTCTTTTATTTGATTTATGGTTTAAGTGTGTATTGTATATTTGTATGTTTGTATGTCTGCACATATGCCAATAAAGGTTCCGAATAAAGGCTCACACTCTCTTTGTGAGCCATGCCGACACTCCCTGGACCCTGTGGTGCCTCTCCTACTTAAGATCTGATTGTATTTGGGCACCAAGGACTGTCGTGCCCCAATCTTCTCCCTGTTTTGGCCTCTCTGCTGGCAGGGTTGCACTCGTGTCCAAGTGATGATGTCCAACCTACAACAATGTAACATTTTTCTGGTGTTGTGCTGGTGATCATGGCATGTCTGTTGGTGGACAGATGTCCACTCCACCAGGGTTGTTTTTGCACTGCAAACATAGGAATACACTGTACTGGTGTATTTTGAGGATAGGATTGGGTTTCTAGTGATGTACATTCTAGCTGAGCTTCTGTTGCTGTGGCTTTAAAAGCGCTATCCTAACCTGGAGTTAGGCTGGCATAGTTAGGCCAGCAAAGTTTGGCCGGCAGAAGGGACACCATAAAGTATATTTGAACCACTCTTGGATTCAGAGAGGCTTGCACACAGATGTGCACCATCTTCCCTGACTCCGAGAGTGGTCCAAACGCGCTTTATGGTGGCCCTTGTGCCAGCCTAACTCCTGGTTAGGATTGTGCTCTAAATGACTTTCAAGCTTTTTAGGAAATGACTTTCCACCTTTTTCATTTTCCCTTTTAGTTTCCTTTTTACAGGTTCTTCATGTTTAAATAGTTTCATCAATTAAAGTCAAAACAACCTCCGCTGTTCAGTTAACCATACAACTGACTAGACTTTCAGGGTCCAGCATTCACCTAGTTTCTATGCCTCATGTATAAAAAGCTGACTATAACGTAACATTCAGTGGGGGAAGATGCCTGGGAGGGCAAGTCTCTCTGCCTGAAACTGTTTCTTTTACATTTGATTGCTATGGTTGCCATTTCAAGCCACACCTTGCCATTAAATATGAGGACTTGTCAATGTACAAAGTTAATGTTTGATCAAAACTCGACAGAGATTCTGAGCAACCGCCAAATACATTGAGAGACGCGAGCAGCAGCACCCCACATCGACCTTGGGCAGTTGTGGAATTCCAGGAAAAAATCAAGATTTTCTTGCTCCAGGTAAGGAATTGTCTCTCTTGAGGTTTTTTAAGCCACACAGGATGTTTTTAATCATTTGATCCATCTGATTTTCAAGATACCTTTGTTTTCTTACCTGGGTTGAAAGTATTGCGTGCTGTGATTAGCTAGTTGCCTTCTAGGGGTTCTGGTTCCCAAACTCGAAATGCCTGTACATTTTATTTGACTAAAATAATGTTTCTTGTCTGTCGACTTGCACTCTATATTCCACATGGCTATAAGTAAAGCCATATTAGGTGAGTGGGGATCTTCCAACCGAATAGTGGAAAAAGGCTGGAGGAAAAAAGATTCCTTGCACTAAGTATTCCCCTCCAGCAGGATGAAGGGGGGGGAGCTCCATGTGAGGAGCAGCAGGTCCCTATTATTGCGGTCATAATGGCACCCACAATGTCACTGCATGGTGCGTCACATGATCTTTGCTTGCCCACCATTTTGAATCGCCTCATGATTAAAAACAAAACAAAATGTTCTCCTAGAGTTATTTTTTTTTTGGGGGGGGGGTGCCTTTAAAGTTGTTGTCTCAGATTCTGTTCACCCTTAGTCTCCGGCAAGGTGAAAAGAACCTCTGTGGGGCTTTGCTCCAGCACCCAGAATATCGTCATTCCCTTCCATTATATGACACTGAGGACAATGTATCATCTACTATGGCTAGCACTAGTGAAACGTTAACAAATGATAGCCACCCACGACTATGGGATAAAAGATCTCTTCTCTGGCAGGGCCCCAAGGTGCTTCAGTTGCATGGAAGATAAAATACTACACGTCCTCTAACATTTGAATTAGCTCAGAGGGCCAAATCATGTGCAATTAGGATTGGCAGGTTTGTTTTTAACTGAGCAAATAGCAGTTTACTTGGGGTCCTCCACCTACCCTCTGCCATGGTTCCAGAGTGGGTGCCCCCACACCTGCTATTTAACAAGGAAGCCATTAGTACTAATGGGATTTTTTTTCTTTCTTAGCAGTCGGAGGGGGATCTGAATCCAGACCATGATAGGGGTAGGATTAAAGCCCCCTGCCCCTCCTCCATGGTCATAATTCACAGGGCCTCCCAATCTAGCATGTCTTCATTAAAAACAAAGCCATCAGCTATGGGCTTAACTTCAGACATTAGCAAGACTTCAATCCTTACTCCAACCTGCTTTCTAAATATCTTATAGGACAAAATAGAGTAACTCTCCAAGATGTTTGAACTTTATGGACTTCACATACTGTGTCTCCTTCTGCTTCACCAGGTAAGTGATGAAAGCTTTTGCTTTCCTTCAAATGCATGAGATATGTGAATCTTTCAGTATCGGCAAATTGATGTTGTGTCCTGTCCTATGGGCAATGGCAGTTCCATAGGTGACGGTGAGAAGAATATATTTTTTAGGGTGCTTTTTATTTATTTTCCCATTTCTCATGCCCCCCTAATCATTAGAATTGTGGCAGAAAAATCAATTTGTTTTCCCACGGTAGCAAATGAGTTGGAGATTCTGGCCCAACATTTGCGAATGTTGGGAATCCTCAGGGCATTGCTGCACAATCGTGGGGTGTGTGTGTGTGTGTGTGAAATGTGGATTTCTTTCTCATTTGTTGCACTGTATGCTTCCTTGGCATTTTAGGTACAGATAAATGTGAAAAACATAACTATCCTTCTCAGCAGTTCCAAATGCAGCTTCAGGATGTACAAAACGGTAGACTCAGCAGTGCACAGAACATATTTTTTAAAAAAATCTGACCGCCTCAGGGCTAAATCTTGAAGAATGAAAACACTAGTAACTCACGTTAATCGAATGGCATCTCTAAAAAATGTAAAGCTAGGGACAAAATAAGGACAGTGATTTACCAGAAGCAGGTATCAGATAACATGGACTGTCTCCAGTGAAAAGGGATAATTGGAGTGCATGTTTTCACCTTTTAAAGAAGGGAGAAGTGTGCTTTTCTAGCCAAGTGATGGGCTTGGAAATGGGAAGTGCATAGAGCTGTTGGTTTGAAGCAGCCACATATTCTCAGTGAATTGGTACATGGGAGGGGTGTTGGTCATATGGAAATAGTTGTAAGGAATAAAGACACTGTTGTGATTCAGAGCTTCATTAGTGTACAGATGGTGTTGGTGACAAGAAGCCTTGGAGCAGAGGCATGTATTGGGCTTCCTATGCCTAGGGGTGGGTTTTTTTGGTGATCAACACAGAATGCTAAATAATGAGAATTTCTACTCAGAATGCTATATGAAACAAAATTTAGATAAAAAAGCGAAATAACACAGTTTCTGCCTATGTTTTGAAACAGTTTGACACAAATTGAGATCAATTTTTAAAAAATAACATTGCTAGTGCTTACTTTTGACACAGTTTTGAGGAATCCACAAATAATTTTCAGTAAGGGATCAGGAGGAAGAGGGGGCAGAAACAGGAAGAAGCTTGCTTAAACTATGAACACGCACATTCATAGTTCACAGTGCATGCTGGGCAACTTTAATGAAATATGGAAGCAGCAGCTTCTTCACACTCCAAGCAGCAACAAGCAACAGCGCAGGAATTTTTGAACAGGTTATTTCGGAATGGGATGTGTGTGCCAGTGATTACTTGCCTTTGTAGGGCCATTCACCCTTATTTATTGCGTTGTTTGTACAATTTGCAATACACATTTGGATTAAAAACCACAACACCACAATTTGCTATTTTAATCAAGAAATTTTAGAAAAAAATCATCAAAAAAACCCACTTGGGCGCTGCCACTTCCATGTTCTGCTGTCTTAAAGCCCTGCACATGCCAGCCCAATCCTAGGTAGAACTGGGCCATCTGACTGCACTCCTTTGCACATCTACCTGGGAGGAAGTTCAACTGAATTCAGTGGGACTTACTTTTGGGTAAAAATGCACAGGACTGTGCTGCCAAGCACATCCAGAGACAAATGCACATGGAATGGTTTCCCCTACTCTTGAAAAAAACAGGAAACACATTATATTCATGGCACCATGAATTTTGGCATCATGGCCGCAGATTGAGCATTTGAGTTGCTACCAACAGGCAGCTGAAATGACAGTTTGCCGAAACTGTTTCCAACAGGAGTGGAGCAGCTGCCGAACCAGGAAACGAAAAGAAGAGCCCCTCCTCGCTGCTTCATTAAATAATGATTCACAAGGCATTCAGATCTTTTACAGCGCACATAAAGCAGTTTCCGTTGACAGGGAAGGGTCTGTTGGCTAATTGAAGACTGAAACTTTGAACCTTGGAGTCAGGCTGAAGAATGTGACTCAGTTCTATCCAAATAGGACATTTCCCCATAAAACCTAGCAAAGACAGAACCTTTCCAAACGCAAAATCCAGTAAAAGTTTGCAACCTTGATTTATCCCTTTCACCTACTTTGAACAAAGCAAGTCCTGTGGGTGGAGGTAGGACTCAGTGGCAGGTTGCCGCAGCCTCTGGAATAAACCCCTGGCCTGGCACCCTCTAATGGTGCATTGGGCACTTTCACCAGGGGTGGCCCACCCATTAGGCAAGGGAATGCAGGTTGCATCCGTGGCAGATTGCTGGAAGGTGGGAGGGTGGCGGAGTCAAGGTGCCCTTTATCCAAGTCTGCCCCACCTCTCTCCAGCCTGTTGTGGATGCAGCCAGCACTGATTCTCTTTCCGTTCACTAAAAATTGCAGAAATTGATCACCCTGCTCCTTCCGTTGCCCCTGGCATGGTTCCTTCAAACACAGACATGCAAGAGTTCTGATTTGATTTAAAGGGACCACATGAATGAAGGAGCTCCTTTGTTCATATGGTCCCTTTAAATCAAATCAGAAGTCTTGCATTTCCATGACTAAGAAACCATGCAAGGAGTCCAATAAGTAGCTGGCTTTAAAAAAAAAGTGTGTAGAGGCCTGAGGCAACACTGACTACCACAGCTACTGCTACTGTGGATTCAGGCCTAGTGGTCTCTCTGGTGGGCCTGGTTCCTCAGCCAGAGCTTTGTTCCACTAACAGCTTTGGTAGGGCCAAAGGGCACAAATTTAATGGAGGCAAGGGGAGCAGCTGAACCAGATTTGCAAACTCTGCGAAGTGTACAAAAGGGGTAGGCTGCCGTGCCATGGTTCACACGTAAGGCTGAAGTCTTGGGCCTGTGCAGGCTCTTATGTCTTCCCCTCTTGACCCAGCTCTATTTCTCACTTCCTGTTTTGTGCAAATCATACTTGGTTTCACAACAACTGCAAAACCACTTCGAGAGATGGTTCCCAATTTTGATTTAGGGTAAACAATGTCAAACGATACTTTGTCATATATATATAAACCAAGTATACATGGAAGACAAGGGAGCAAGAGAACCTTTTCAGAAGGTCTACTAGGGGGCAGTGTAGTCAAGGTCGACCGAAGTCCAGGCTGTGGCAGGAAAAGGCAAGCAGGAGCCTCAGCGTTCACCTCAGAGTTCACCCATGTGGCCATGAAGGCTGCTTCCCTGAGTTAACCAGCTTCACTGAGCTCACAGCCCAATCCTATGTTGCGCTAGAGCAGACAGGCCAGTGGGCCTATGCCAAATTTGTGCCCTTGCACCAGGCTTGAGATCAGTTGGAGGGGGCACACTGCTGGGGGTGAGGATGCGGGTTCCCTGTTTTTTACCTTTAAAAAAAGCCTAGGTGTGCTGGTCACTTCCGGAAGTGATGTCACTTCCTGTTGTGACATCACTTCCGGGACATCATTTCGCCCTTGGCACTGGACTACACTTTCATTAGCGACGCCACTGGTGTTTTCTATTTTAATAGTGCTCTTGCTGTGATGTTCTGCTTTCAACACTCTGCACGTGCTCAGTAGTCCTAAGGGATGTTTCCCTTGTGTCTGAAATACAGGCACAAATCCGTCAAAGTATGTAACAGTTTGTTAATGTAGTGTTGGTTTGTTTATCCACTTTATAAACCTGTGAGATTGAAATATATTGCGCCGTGCTGTCAGTACATAGATGTTTTCCTCCTTCCACCCTGACAGAGATATTCTTTGCATTGCAGGCGATAAGTGGAGTTGTTTTTCCTTTAAATCATGCCAAATTGGATACATGCCAATTTTGCAGCAGTGGGCAAATACACAGAAGATTGAGGAAGTGTTGAAAAATGCCTTTGTAAGGGATTGTGAAATAGATGAGCATGTGCAAAATAAGAAAAGAGAAATCTGACTTTAAAGTTCCATAAGAAGTGGACAATAGGAGGTTGTGTACCTAATGAGTTGCTCTATTAGTATTAGTATTATGTCATCAATGTATATAGTGTTCTACATAGAATGAAAAGGCAGGGAACCTGCCCTGAGAGGCTTACAATTGAGATATTGCTTCAAGGGGAACAATGGAGGAAGGAAAGGGGTGAAAGTAGGAGTGAAACAGGAAGTAAGCTCTGAACTGGCCATGGAGCTATTTTAAGCAGCGGGGAGGCCCCTGGAGGTAGCAGTGGGCCTCTCCAACCGTTCTGGACCCGCCTCGACCCCCCAGGTACAACAAATGCCCCAAAATGCCTGCAGCGCCAATGATCGCTGTGGCACCACCAGGTCCTCCTCCCCACCCCCACCTGCCCCCGCAAGCACTTACAGCTTCTTCAACGTCCGAACAGGACTTCGAAGACTGCTGCTCTAGAGTTTTGCTAAAGTCACAAACTTTCAAAAAAGTCCTCAAAGCGGGCAAAAACTCCCTACACTGTGTTGTTTCTTAGACAGTCTACTGGTTAAAGACAGAGACTCTGGATTCCTAAAGAGGCTTCAAACAATCATTTCCTACCCAGAAAAGGGTGGTGTGTGTGTGTGTGTGTGGGGGGGGGGCTAAGCAGGAGAATGCTTTTTATTTTAATTTTCATGGTGAGCAGCACAATGCATTTGTGCACCAGAAAGTTGACTGTGAAGGAAGGGAGGGAGGGAGGGAGGAAGTTAGAGAAAGAAGAGGGAAAAGGACCAGCAAGACTGGGAAAACAGTGAGTTCAGCAGCCTAACAGCGTAATCTGGGGCATGCCTCTGAAATGAGTCCCATGGAGCGGCCCAGAGGGACGGGCAGCCCAATCCTAATTAAATTCCTCTGCACTGATGCAATGGTGCCAACATGGCTTGCACTGCAACTTGCTGGCAGTGAGCCGAGGACTCCCATTGCCGGTGATGGGGCTTTCCCTGGGGAAAGGGGATGAATGTCCTCTCTCCTTGGGAGAACCCAAGGCTGCCTGGCTGCCGATGTATACAGCAGTAGCATTCTGGCTACTGCTGTGCCTGCGGCAGCTAAGCAGTTCTGGATTGGGCTGTATATTATCCACGGATATCCGGGGGGGGTTCCTGGAAAGGAAGGAAGCCCCGCAGATAATGAGGTTCTGCCTGTATATTGCAAGATTTTGTTGTGGGACTGAAAGTAAAGCACAACTGGGCAAGAGCACAGAGTCTGATGCAAGCTGTACAATGTACTTACGGTTATACTAGGGGAAAAACATTAACATCTGTATTGAACTGAATTATACGGAAGTTAGCAGAAGAAGCAGGCTAGCGCAATTTAGCGGAAGAGAGGTGTATAAAATTATGCGTGTGTGAATAAAATAAAACTTTAAAAAAAAATTTCCCACATTTATCTTTAGCAGGGAAGTAGGACATTTATGTTTGAGGGCACAATCCTAACCTACAGTTAGGCCAGCACAGTTAGGCCAGCAAAGTTTGGCTGGCACAAGGGCCACCATAATTAGTGTTTGGACCACTCTTGGAGTCAGGAAGGATGGCACACGTCTGTGTGCTGGCCTCTCTGACTCCAAGAGTGGTCCAAACATACACCTTGTGCTGGCCAAACTTTGCTGGACTAACTGTGCCGGCCTAACTCCAGGTTAGGATTGCGCCCTGAAACTCCTTTTTAAAAATGCTGTCATTTCTAATAGTTCATTATCTTAACAGGAGCCATTATAAAGTACGAGGTGAAAAACAACAACTTTTGAACGGCATATTGCAAGCACGATGGACTATAGAACTTGACTCATTGTACCCGTATATGTTCTGTAATCACACTGCTATCTACAAGGAATGGCAACCCCTTTATAGAGATCAGGGATCTCCAAACTACAGCCTGGGGGCCAAATCTGGCCCGGCACAAGATTTTATCCAGCCTGCAGCAATGGCAAAAATATTTGACATTTGTTCTCATTATATATCATTTCTCAATTAAAGCATGGCGTTGTTTCTTTGTAAATGTCACATTTCCTTTTTGTTCTGAATCATCTCATGCTGGTTGCAAAAAAAGATCCAAGTAAAACTTATTCATTCATTTAAATTTCATTCTTTTTTAAAACTGATTTTCTTTGGCCCACGAAAAGGTGTAAAATATATGATGTTGCCCTTGTCCTAAAAAGTTTGGAGACCCCTGATAGAGACTGTACAGTTATTGTATTGATACTGATACGTTTCCAACATTTCATTTCAATTTACAGTATGAATATTGTTCATGTTAATTGACCCAGCTCTCTCTCTTCCCCTCTTTTCTGCAGGTTGCTTGCCAAGAGAACCTGAAGTTAAGTGGGCCTCTGGAGGACAAATCCTTTTCTGTGCAAGAGGGTAGACCTGGAATAGAGTATTTATATACGGTAAAACGATGTATTGATATATTCACTTTTATTTTAAAGGAGACGTGAAATTGATCAAAGAAGTCTGAAAGTGGATAATTTAATATTATGGTAATGCTTCTAAAATAACATAGTAACATTGGAAATTGTAATAGTATTTTGCATTTCTTCTTCTTCTTCTTCTTCTTCTTCTTCTTCTTCTTCTTCTTCTT